>JAEIFT010000225.1:0-419109 GCA_018904225.1 Lordiphosa mommai
ATAAAACCCGATAGAAGAACGAAACCAAGAAGTCAACCCTTTCACAATCATTTAGGTCCTTCGAGACGGATAATTTGATTCTCTGATTTGAACAAAATCGAACTAGGATTTCTTTTTTTGAACAAAAACCGGAACATCCTTCTTCTTCTTACTCTTGTGGATTTCCGTATGTAGGCTGAAAAAGGATTCTATAAAGTGAAATGCCAATAGAGAACCAATATTGTTTCTGTGAATATTGAACAAACACACACAACCCTAAACCCGCCGTACAGAAACCAAGCTGGCAACCCCTTCAATCAATCATTTTGGTCCGTGAGCCGGATAATTGATTTACAAGATCGTCGTTTTTCCACAAAACGGAACAACATTCTACTCACTACTTTTTGGTATTTCAAGGTGCTGAGGATGGAATAAAGTGAAGTCACAAAAGAGAACCAGTCACACTCGCCAGAAGTACCAGACCAAGAAGTCACACAATCACAATCATTTGGTCCTTCGAGCGGATAATATTATTTTCTGATTTGAACAAAAATTTAACTATGGGGCTTTTTTCACAAAACTGGAACATCCTTCTTCTACATATTTTAAGTGGATTTTGTAAAGGAGAAGAAGGATGCAACAAAGTGAAGACAGAAAAGAGATTCCAAGACGTTTATCTCTCTGATTTTAAAAAGATCGTTTTTTTAGGCCGTTTTTTTACAATACCTGAAGGCTGTTCTCCTCTCCTTATTCTTTGGATTTTTGGGTTATAGAAGGATCAATAATAAAGAAGTCCGAAGACAGTAAGTAATCTTTTGTGTGAACAAGCATGTTGGACCAACTAAACCTCAACCCACACAAAACAGAACTCGAATCCAAGTCAACCTATTCAAAATCCTTTTGGTCCTTCGGCGCGGATAATTTTATTCTATGATTTAAACAAAACCAAACTACGAAACTTTTTTTTACGAAAATGCGGAACATCCTTCTTCTACTTATTCTTGTGGATTTTGTTAAGGAGAAGAAGGCTCGCAAAAAGTGAAGTCAGAAAAGAGATTCAGTATTTTTTTCTTTTACGGACCTCTATTTACATAAACTGGAAAATCCATCTTCTCGTTTCTCTAGGGATTTCGTAACGAAGAAGAAGGATGCAATAAAGTAAAATTCGAAAAGAGATCCAACCAAAAGCGAAAGCTGATCAAACCAAGAAGTCTACTAATTATGTTGGTCCTTCGAGCCGAATCATTTATTCTCTGATTTGAATAAAATCGAAATTAGGACCGTTTTTTTTCGTGAAGGCACGCCAATCCTTTTTTTTAAAATAAAGTGTTGAGAGTTGACATAAAACCGCGAAATCTCAAGTATTACTATATTCAGAGCTGAATCGAACCTTAAATCTAATACATTGAAAAATAATAGTAATCAAATTTTTATTTGCATTAAACAGGTTGTTTCAAAATGCATATCCTCTAGTTTTTTTTTTCGAATTTTTAGTCACTAAACTGAAGTGTTTGTAGAGTGTCACGGATCTAACCAAATTTTGAAGTATTTTTTCAAGAAGTTAAAATTTTTTAACTTTGACTAATTTTTGACTTTAATAATATGAATTTTTCAAATTTATTAGTTCGATCCATTTCTGAAATTTTTCCATGATTTTACCTTTTCTCAAAACGTGCCACTGTGCGTAGCGACAACGCCTTGCACTTGTCCCTGACTCCAGAATGGCCGGCACGTGTGTTGGACAATTGTTGTTTATACTAACAATTTGTGCCGACGAAGAGCTGGAAGGAGGAGTTGTGGCAGGAAGATGAACATTTACTTGATAACCCAATCCTATGGCCATGGCTGATTGCCCGCCGTCGCTCACTAAAAAATTGTTAGGTCTATTGTTTTCTCTTTTGCGGACACGTGACCCGACCACGTGCCGCTGGCCACTGACGACGGTGACTTCGGTGTCCCCCTGGGAGAACGGAAGACACTGCTTCAAGAGGGGGTAGTTCTCGCTGCTACGCTTCGTTCCGTTTTCATTATGGGGCACGTGTGTCTGTACTTCCTTGAGGGTTCCGTTTTTTTTTTTATATATTTCATATGCATTTTTTTCGTATCCTTGGTTAATTCGCAGGCGTTGATCCTTTGACTTTTATACTCAACACTTTTCGTTCGCCTGCGGCCTGGGAAATTGTTTCTTCACCCATATTGCGCGTTTTGTCACGCTGCGTGTCCCGGCGCGTGCAACGCTTATTCCACCACTCCATCTCCATCGTCAACATCATCATCTACTGTTCGTGTTTTTTTATGCGGGGCGTGTTTTGTGGCTAATATTTTCCTGTCCTTTGGCAAACGCATAACGAAATTTACTCATTAACGGGGACACATGCTGTGCACTTGCAGCAGTGGCAATATTTATGTTATATGTTGATTGAATGGGTGGCGGACACAGGTTGCCATGGGGTTGGGTTGGGAAAAATTTGTGGGAATTGTGGGCAAGCGGGAGGTTAAGAAATTGGCAACTCATGGCATGTGACTCGGTTATAATTGCAGATGACTTTTGAATAATGCGAAAACAAAAGGGCAACCGACTTCTTGGGAAATTCAATGCAAGAGAGTGGGTGGAAGAACGTTACAGAATATGTGTGTGTGTGGTGGAAAAGCTTATTAACTGATCGACTTACGATTAATTGATAATTTGATAATGTTCCCCAATTAACAATTTAAACAATGTAAAACGATGAGTTTAACAATGTAAAGCAGGAGTGCCCACTGAAAGCATATGGAAGAGTAGACACCAATTGATATAAATTTTATATTTTTTTTTTTATTCGTTGAAAAAAACAAAATCTACGTTGACTTGCACTTGCCAACACTTGCACTTCTTGTGTTTGAGCAACAACAGCCATAGAGGAGAAAGAGAAGAAACACAAGAAATGTCTTTGACATTGTATGCTCGCGACTATTGCGGTGAGCTAACCAACAACAAAAGAGTCCTGCGAGCAAAGGCGTTGGGCACCTCTGATATTAAATCTACTATATTGTACAAGTGAACATATACATTTTTCTAAGATACGGGTAATGTTTCCTCGTCAATCTAAATTTAGCCTTTGCAATACCTTCAAGTTCTCTATTGAACTTTTATAGAGAGAATAGAACTCGTCCTCTTTAAGAGAATAGACTGAGGCTTACTTATGCTAGGTCATTCGATATTTCATTTTCGCGAATGCCATTGTAGTTGGGAATCCAATTAAGACGCAACGGTTTTGAAGTCTTTGGGTTTATATTTTGGTTAAAGTTCGGAAATTAGAAAAACGAAATCAGGCGTGAATATATAATATGAACCGTGAACCATTTCATTATTATTTTAAACCGAACCAGTGGTTTTAAATCTCTGTGAACCACGGAACCGAACTACCCCTTATTTCTGAGCGGCTTGCTTCCCTGACAAAGACAAAGAGCTAGGTCTCAAAAAATAAAATATTACTAACTAAACTTTTTAAAGAAAATGTATCTTGATCAGTCGAGTAAGTAAGTCTACTTGGACGATTCCTCACAGAAAAACTAGATTTGGCAATTGAGTCGGCTGTCGACTGCAGCACTCACCAACACAATCTCATTTTTCTATAAAGTGATAAACTGTAAATTGAATTTTTAAAACCAACCCAGCCAACCAGCAAAGTCCCCCTGAATACACCTTTAGGACTCCCTTTCGGAGCACTAAACTCTCCCAGGGATGTAACAAAAGCAAACCCAAAGCTGCATATCCCCCGGAGAATATGGGCTTCTCAATCTATAGGGACTCCTCGGATAATCCGCGGACTTCTCTATTCGCCTACGCTTTTGGCGTCCGATAATGATCCCAAGAGGAGGGCCTTTAAAAAAAATAGAAGGCTAACATTGGCTAACATAACAAAAAAGTTTTTCTAACTAGAACTAGTTTTTGGACCGACCGTCTATATGGCAGCTATATGCTATAGTCATCCGATTTTGAAAAATTTTTCCAGAATTGTGTGAAAGGATATGAAACTAATATATACCAAGATTGGTGATGCAACGATGAAAAACAAAAAGTTTTTCCCACAGAACTTTTGACAGACCGTTTATATGGCAGCTATATGCTATAGTCATCCGATTTTAATAAATTTTCCAAAACTTTGTGGAAGCATAAAACTTATATGTACCACGATTGGTGGCGCTATGATGGAAAACAAAAAGTTTTCTCATTAGAACTAGTTTTTGACCGATCGTTCCTATGGCAGCTATATGCTATAGTCATCCGATTTCGATCAATTTTTCCATTGTTGAAGTATATGAAACAAATATAAACTAAGATTGGTGATGCTTCGATCGAAAAAAAAGTTTTTCTCACAGAACAAGTTTTTGAACCGACAGTTAAATGGCAGCTATATGCTATAGTAATCCGATTTTGATAAATGTTTCCAGAATTGTGTAGAAGCATATAAAACTTATATATACCACGATTAGTGACGCTACGATTGAAAACAAAAGTTTTTCTCATTAGAATACGTTTTTGGACAGACCGTTTATGGCAGCTATATGCTATAGTCATCCGATTTTGATCAATTTTTAATTGTGTGGAAGCATATAAAACTAATATATACTACGATTGGTGACGCTACGGTGGAAAACAAAAAGTTTTCTCATTAGCTTAGTTTTGAACCGATCGTTCCTATGGCAGCTATACGATATAGTCAACCGATCCGGCCGATTCCGACAAATGTGCAGCGATTTGTATTTAAAGACTTTTGCAAAAGTTTGGTCAAGATAGCTTTAAAACTGAGGGAGGAGATAGCATAGAAACAGACGTACAGACGGACAGACGGACGGACGGACGGACAAACGGAAATGAACTCAGCTCGTCATGCTGATCAAGAATATATATACTTTATGTGGTCGGAAATGCTTCCTTCTATGCGTTACAAACATCGTCATTTTAATATACCCTCTGCAAGTGTGTATAAAAAAACATTTTTTCTTTATAAAAAAAAAAATGTATATATATACCAAGATTGGTACGGTACGATGGAATACAAACGAGAAGGCAAAGCTAACTTCGACTTGTGCCGAAGTTTTAATACACTTGAAAACGTTACTCAACGATTTAACCTGTAAAATATATATTGGAATAGATATCAGATATCTAAAATTTTTAAATCATTAATAATAAAAATTTGATACCATAAAAAACTTTTTTAGTAAACACATTTTGACCGATACGTCCTATGGCAGCTATATGCTATAGTCACCGATTTTGATAAATTTTTCAAAAATTTGTAAAAGCATATTAAACTAATCTAATGGACGACTAGAACTTGTTTTTTGACCGACCGTTCGTATGACAGTTTAACTATAGTCATTCGATTTTGATAAATTTTTCCTGAATTGTATGGAAGCATACAAAACTAATATTTACCACGATAGGTGACGCTACGATGAAAAACAAAAAAGTTTTTCCCACTAGAACTAGTTTTTGGACCGACCGTTTATATGGCAGCTATATGATATAGTCATCCCATCCAGCCGATTCCGACAAATGTGCAGCCTATGTGTATTTAAAGACTTTTTGCAAAGTTTGGTCAAGATAGCTTCAAAACTGAGGGAGGAGATAGCTTTGAGATAGACGGAAATGAACTCAGCTCGTCATGCTGATCAAGAATATATATACTTTATGTGGTCGGAGATGCTTACTTCTAAGCGTTACAAACATCGTGACAATTTTAATATACGCTCTGCAAGGGTATAAAAAGACAGTTCAACATGTTACCTTACTCTTCCAAGATTTAAAGCATCTTAAGGCCAATTTGTACTTAAGCGTTGCCATATATTAAAATTATTATGGGAATGCCTTTAATTCCAGTCCCGTCCGATACCGTTTGATGCCTCAAATTGGCATTCAAAACTAATCTTTCCACCCATCTCTGATTTAAAATAAAATATCAATTGAAATGATCACCCAGACTTTTCATTGAACAAATCCATTGAATGGGCCATTACATTACAAAACTGCTCTTAAAGTGTCTTAACTTTTTTTTACACATTTGAAGCCTTCGTCTGGGGCAATGCACAAAAACTCCACTCCACTTCCAGTGTGAGCTGACTAAACTACGAGTCGGAACTACTTGTACGCATACGCATACACACTCGCAGTTAGTTTCAGTTGCCTCTTGTTTCGGGGGTTAGAAAATTTATGATCCTAGTCGTTGAAATGACGACGAACTTTTTGCTTTTGTCGAGGGCGAGACTTGGACTTGGCTTGCTGCCCTTTCGCCGACGCAGTAGTTGAGTATCATCTGCTTAATCACCAAAAATAGCCACCATATGGCACACGAATGGCCGTGTCTGGTTGTGTTTTCTGTTTCTGGTTCTGGTTCTGCTTTCCCCTGGACATCAAAGGAGAGTCTCGCCTTAATGTTGGCGCTTTGCTTTTTGCACGCACTGTGTGCGAATGTGTGTGCCAATAATTTATTCATATGCGCTTACAAGTCACTAATGTTGTTGCTGCTGCCTGTTACCACAGACAATTTATGCACGCTTTTGCCAGAAAAGCCGCAGTCCATATTTTCCCTTTTCGAAGTTTTTCTGCGTCTGCGTTTTGACTTTAAGGCGCATTAAAGTAAGGGGAAAAACTTGGTGCTTTTGTGGGGCAGAGCACTAAGCCGCTTAGGCACAACGAAAATGTTGATAAAACTTCAAATCAAAATCGAACTCAAACTCAAACCAATAAATCATAAGGCGAAGCGTCCAAGCGTCGCGACGTCGCTGATGCTAATGTGCTTAAGGAACGCTTAAGGTTGTCCGCGCGTCAGGAATTCGCGTCCCCAGCTGATAAGCGGCTGCCACTACCTGAAAGAGAGAGACTCAACCTCATCGTCGGACCATAGTCCACGCAATACCAGAAGCCCGAAAATCAATTGCGTATTTATTGGTCACAATCAATGCGGCGCGACAACGAAAGAAGCGGAGGACCAGAGGCTAATGATCGCCCACAGCGTGGACAACGACGACGACGTCGACGACTCTGCTGATGTCGATGGCGAGTCAACCGCAATAAGCCGCCGGCGTCAGCGCTGCACCCATTTCATTATGAGCGCATTTTGACTGAAGATCGCTTGTCCAGTGTCGCCTGATCCTTTGGCTTGTCAGTTTCAGTTGCGTCATGGCTTTGGTATGCCAGCGGCAAATTATCTACCTGTTTGCCCAGGCATTTGTGCGCTCTCCATGGCACGTAATCAGTTATAAATCACTCGTCTAGGAAGTTCTCACAGCGTGTGCCATTTCCTGTTGACCAAATTCTTCATGACCTTGCCAAAAAAAAGGGTAGAAAAATCCTTAAACTATTTGATTTGTAGGATTGATTCTTTGAGAAGGAAAAAGAGGTACTACAAATGAAACTCCCAAAGTTATGAAAATATAACACTAGGCTGCGAGGTCTAGTTTATAGAAGGAATGGTAGTGATTCTACATGATTTTTTGTGTTTCTGCGTCAAATTTTTCTTTTTGGTAAATTAAGCATCAAGTAGCCTAACTTATTCAAACCTTTTCGGATAATATATTAATGAACCTTCCATAATATTTATGGTTAAACGACATTTTTGGAACATGGCTTTTGATTAAACTTAGTCCGCGTTTACACGATGAAGTTTGCTTCATGAAGCTCTCTTCGATTTTGTTTTGAAGCATCTTCAAAACTTCAGGCGCATTTACATGATGCAGGTTGCTTCGTGAAGTTCTTTTCAACTCGCCTGACAACCCGAGTTATTGATAAGCAAATAACCCACAAATCAACCCTGCATCAGTTCTATCGGAACAAAGCAAAGGAGAATGATCGAAAAGATTCAAGCCGCGGTAGGTCATGAAGCTTTTGCCTGCTTCGGCTGCCCCTCTTCACCTATTCCCCATAAACAAAAACTTCATGAAGAACTTCATGAAGGAAACTTCATCGTGTAAATGCGGACTTAATTAAAATCGTTTCTGGATACTTAAACTAAATACCAGTATTTTACACAAGTACATCTTAATAAAATGTAACTACCAGGCAATACCAAAATAAATAATTTATCAATGATCTTAAGGATATGTAAATGAAGGTTTGTATAAAAAAACAAGTTACACTACACTACAAAAACGATTGTCCAATACCCAGCCCAAGCGAGCTCGTTTTTGCACCATTTCGTTCGAGAAAATACGTTCACAAAACAAACCCGACGATCACAAAAGAACACCACATCCGTTCATAGCTTAGCTCGAATGCATTCGGCTTTGCACTCTTGCTGACCTGAAATTCCCAAGCAGTTAAAGCAATGCTGACATGAGAAGGCAGTTGTTGGCAGGCAATCTTTGGGCAACTATAGACGTCCCTCCCCTATGAAGTTGGGTTTCCCTCCGTTTTGAAATAAGTTATAAACAAAACATTGAACTTATTTGACATCGAGCCGGCATAAACTTGCTTGTTTGTCACTTGCTTTTATGTAAAAATGGGCAATAAATTTTAAAACATGACCAAAAATTACATTAAAATAATCCAAAATGTTCCTCAAATATAACCAAAATGTTGACAAAATTATCCTGAAATGTTTCCAAACTATATAAAATTGTTTTAAAATTGTGCCCAAAATGGTCGTAAAACGACCCCAAACACATCACCGAAACGTTCATGAAAATCGAACAGAGGGCTTAAAAATTTGGTTCATGAAATGACACCACCGTTCACGGTTCAAGAAATAGCGGGAATACTCTACTTGAATGCTTGATTTCGGTCTTTTTCGAACGATTTTTTTTCTGAGTTCTAAAAAATTGATTAATTTTTCTTTGACAAAGTTCTAAAATATTTGCCATATTTCATATCAGTTTCAACAACGCTTGACTTTTTGCAAGGCGTTGTTTTCAGCTTACATACCCAATTAATTTTTCACATCTAGAGCTTTCTAGAATGTTCTACAAAAATCGGAAAATTCGTTAATATCTCAAAACTTCTTAAACTTTGTGATATTGTTTTTTCAATCACAATATTACAAAAAATATGCATTACCGTTATGAGAGAGTTTATCAAATCCCGTTCCACAATCAGTTACGGATACCATTTGACATCAGGAAAGGATCTAACTCCATATTCCCGTAGGTTTTAATCTTAAATAAATTTACAGATATTGCTCTGAATCACTTTTAAAACGGTTCCAAACCATCTAATTTTCCGTTCCTAGCAACTTTTTAATAGGTTGAGATATGGCTTGGGTTCGGAACCGTCCATCAAACAGTAAAATATCTGCCTCCAAATGTCTAACCTACACACCAAAGTTCAAGTTCATAGCTTAAATAGTTTCTGAGATATGGCTCTGAACCACTTTTGAACCGGTTCAGCGGGTTCGGAACGGTCTTGGACCAATAAAATATCTAACACCCAATACCTTATCTTCAAACTAAATTCCTAGTTAATAGCTTCAATAGTTTCTGATATAGCTCTTAATAACTTTTGAGTTCAATGGGTTTGGAACCATCTTAAGCATTGAAATATCTCGTTAAAACTAACCCATTATTTTAAGTTAATAGCTTTAGTAGTTGGGAACTCTCATGATCGACATGAACATACTGTGAAAATTGTATGAAGATCAGTTCAGTGGTTTAAACGCCTCTAAGGAAAGTTTCGGCGATACATTTATTTTTCAGTTACTGTTATAACAGTATAAAATATCAGTGTTGAAATTGCATTATTTATACGTAAATATCAGTAATGAATTTGTTAACCAGAATATCTCCGAATTCTGATTCATTTAGACAAATTTTAAAAAAGGATGGGGTTTTCTTTGTTTCTCTGTCAGGACGATTCACAGAGTGAGGAAGTTTACTGAAATTAATTTTATTTTTTTAAACTTAAATGGACAAAAGAATTAACGATTCCAAGTTTCAGGAAATACAGATTGCCTGCTGGCTAAGAAAAAGTTTCCAAAACCTCGTATCGCTGCTTTGCGTCCTTATATTCGCCACCAATTCTTACTTTTTGCTTGCTCTTTGAAGCTGGTGTAAACACACCTAGTATAATACTTACTATCTTCTGAACAAGAAGAACCTGATTAAAACGAACAAATGATTTGAATTCAACGCTAAAATACATTAGGAACGATCAGTTTCTGTCTTTTTTGTAGTATAAATTGTTTAAAATATAGAAAAAAAAACATTACAATTATCTTGACTTTAGCTAAAAAAATAGAAAAAAGTTGAATTGAGCCAAAATGAACAATTGCAAAACAGTGGATTAGCAGCTGTTTTTACTTCTCATAATTTACAGTTGCAGTCGCTGACATGACTCATGTACCGCTCTCCACTCCACTTACAAACGAAGCGCACACTCATACAATAGGCAACCCTTTTGCTTCAACGGGGCAACAGGGGGAGGAGGCAACGAATCAGGGAACAAAATTATGAAGTGCCACCGACAACAACGGCTCGTCCACTTGAAATCCATTAAATATTTGTAGAAACCAATAAAAGCAAAATACCAAAGCGGCATACGCTGGTCTGGGCATTTCGAGTATACCACAAAAACGGCAACTGTGTTTCGAGTGCGGCTGCTGCTGCCGCTGGATGTGGATGTGGGACTCGAAATGGGTAAGGATAACACGCGACTCCGTTGAACGGCAGCATCAGTTGGCACTTTCAATGAGTGCACCGGGAGTATCCTTAACAAAATCAAAAGTGTGGAAATTTTTGACGAGTTGCGGCAATAAACATGGAAACATTGAAATAGTGCTCCATGAAAGGGCGAAAGTGTGGCACACTTTGTGGCCAGCTGCCAGGCGCAGCCAGACATGGTCAGCTGCATTCGGCTACAACTCGAATCGAATTACGGGCGGCGCCTACGTCTTGTCTTACCCCCAAACAAATTTGTCACTGAGAAAATGTCAACATTTGTTTCATATTGCACATTTTCCCCATAATTTCCATGCATAATCTATGTGGATCTTGCCAAGGCTTATCAATCAGGAAAATCACTGTTCATACATGAGATGATTATAGGATTCGGGATGCCATTGTAGTTGTTCACTTTCAGCCACTGACTTAAGGCCATTAATCAAACTATTAGCAAAAGGACACACCCCTTTTTTATTTTGGAGTGCCAAGAGTGCAAAAGTGATTTTATCCCCCTGGCATGGCAAATTTATTTATGGATCTTTAGGAACATACGCGATAATCACGATAATGCGTCCTGTAATCAACTAATAAGGCTCATGTAGCCGCAAGGACTGAGGGCACTCCCCCGCCCATCCCTTAGGCCAAGGGGGGTGCCTTGAAAATTGAATTTAACGCGCAATATTTTGTGCATTTTCCATGTTCTGGTGTGTGTGTGTGTGTGTGGGGTGTTTGCCGAAAATGCAATTCATGTGTTTTTGCCGGCAAAGTTCCAAATGAAATTTATGACTCGTCGTAGGCCATGGCTTTAATAACAACGACAACACAAGAAGCATTTCACTTCGAGGGGTGCGCGTTGACTGCGGCCAGCCTCATGGAGTTGTGTGTACTCGCAGTTTTTACACCGGACCGGGGGGTTACGCTATCAGCACCAAACACATGTCACGAAAAATACACACCCAGTCGAGATGAAGAGCAGAGCAAAACAGAGCACGGAAGCACCATATTATCATACCCCCCCCCTGTGTAAGCCTATCTATTAGTTGATTTTATTCGTGGATTTGAGTCAAGTGATTTTTATCATTATTGAAAATATGTTGCGATATTTGATACTCTTCAATTGAAAGCCAGGTTAATTCAATATGATTTCAATAAAGTGTTTTGATTTTAACAGATTTGAAAGCTCAAGGACAGAGATTTTGTTGGGAAACATGAAGTTTGAACGGAACAAAGATTTGCATGGTGGCGGTTCTATGGTTTCTCAAGTAAATTTGTAAGAATGAATTATCTATACATATATATAAAAGGGTATGTATGTATTTATGTATGTTCCTTATAGTAGGGATTAATGAAAAAAAATTTTTATAAAGTGTTTTTTTATATTTGCGTGGTAATTTAGTAGCATTATTTTAAGAAAAAACAGACTTCAACCGACCCTAAGAATTGAAAGATATAAGCAAAAATATGCACTGGCGTGACGTTTCCAAAAACAGAAGTGGGTTATGACTTCTATTACAAAATCACTTAATTCAGCGAATTGGGCAATACTTTTTGTATAAATATTTTTTTGTATTTTTTGAAATAATATAAGTTAATTTCAAACTACCAAATTTTATCTGGCGTGACGTTACCTGGCGTTACGTTACATAAATTTCTTTTTGCAAAATTTGAGTGAATTTTATTTTTTTTTTTTAATTGTTTAACGCAACAAAAAAAACAATTATATTTGCAGCTAAAGTATTGCGAAAAGAGTGGAATTTCTCAATGCACTGAACAACTGGCCAAAACGTGAGTATGAACTTTTTAGCCCGTTATTAAAATTCTTTATTAAAATAATTTTGAATATTTAACTTTACTAAACAAGTTATAGCCTTTTTCCACCGAATATTGAAACATTTTCTTGCAAATCATTTTTTTTAAAAAAAGCACAGGAACATTTCTTACATTTTTCAAAAATTATGTCCTGCACTTGAAATTTAGTATTTTTTATAAAATACTGAATTATAACACTGATAGTTTTTGCAAAAATAACAAGTAAGAAAGTCGGTAAAGCCCGACTGTAATATACTCTGGGGTGGCAAATCATTCGACTATAACACAGGGCAACAGTCATTTCGGTCTGGCCTTCTGGATGCAAAATTCTGTTCCTGTGCCCTGATTCCAAAACTGGTCTCGGTTTTTTTCCATCAGCTCTTGTTTGCGAGAAATCGCGGAAAAACCATTTTGCTATTTTTTTAGCTTATGGAAAATTATGGGGGTCACACCAAGCACAAATTTGTAGGTTTATAAGTTTTATGCGGTACTACATACATCAATGCAGCCATAAAAAATCAAGCGAGCCGCATCAGCAAACCCGAAAGTGACTAAATTGGACCTTGAAGATAATTTTTTCTCAATTTATAGCAAATTTTTCAAAATAAACCGTCATCTACAACCTAGTGTATAAATCGTAAAATTAAAACAACTATTTTAGCATATAGCCTAACATATCCGCTATTTTTCACCATACACCTCCATCCTCTATCTCTTACCATCTCTGAGATCTCTTCGTTCATACGGACAGACAGACGGACATGGCTATATCGACTCGGCTGTTGATGCTGATCAAGAATATATATACTTTATAGGGTCGGAGATGACTCCTTCTGGCTGTTACATACATTTGCACAAACCCAATATACTCTGTGTACCTTCGGTACAGAGTATAAAAAAGACATGTTCAACTTGAACGGGTTTCCCTAATTCGGGCCTTAGGAATCGAACTGCTTCATTACTTTTATGAGTTATCATGATGGTTTCATACAAAAATTTTTTTTTAAGTTACCATTTTTTTTAAATTCCAAAAAATATTTTTTTATTCTCGTGAAATCTAACTAAATAGATTTTAATGTCCTCTACTTTAATACATTCAAAGTTATTCGATATCTTTGCGCATTCAAAAGTTATAGATTAGAATCTAAAAAACATTAAAAAAATGTTTACATAATTTTTATTAATTAGAAATCAAGTTATTGCTGGAGAAAAATGGGAGGACATTAAAAAAATTATTTTATTGTGATTTTACTTAATATTTTTAATTATTTGTTGTAAAAAATTTTATTTAAAGAAATTTGCAATTATTTAACTTTTTGGACCATAACTTTTTAAAGCGCACTGATATCGACAATCAGTAAATGTAGTAAATTAGAGCACATTTATATCTATTTTCCCTTAACAGTTTGTTACAAAAATTGAGAAATCACTTGTCATGAATATATTAGAGAAATTTATTTCTTGAGATAAATATAAGATGATGTGAATATATTTGTGATATAAATTTTTGAGAACAATGTATACAATCTTTTTTATCACTCACGATAAATCTTCGTCAATATTTAAATTTTTCTCTTCAAATAAAGAAAAACCTTCTTGTGTTTTTATAAAACAAATTTTTAACAAAAACCCGTAATAATTTTAAATTGATTGTAATAAATTTTGACAAAATAATAAAATGTCAAAATTTTGATAAATTTCGAATAACATTTAAACGTTTCTTTTTAGGCATTTACTAATTTGTTGTTATCTATGCTAAAGTCACATCTGTCTTTTGTGGTCGTCTGTCTCTTGTGTGTTGTTGTGTTGAACAACTCAACAAATGACTTGTACCCTAAAAATTCTCTTTCGGGCGCATACAAAAAAGTTAATAATCCACTTTTGTTGGCCGGTCCAAGTCGGCTGCATAACATTTACATGGCCTAACCGGCAATGGCCGCCTGGTTTGGCTTGGCTGTGTCTTATCAAAACGAAAATTTGTACACAGATAAGGCGGTACAAGTACAAGGCGGGCCAAACTACCTACGCGTACCTAGAGCAGCAAAGAAGAAGAAGAAGAAGAGAATACTCTGCTGGCCTCATCTATTCAAATGAGCGCCAGCCGCCCAGAGTCGGAAATTAGGAAAGGTATTAAGATAAAACCAAAGAACACGCCTTGAAATGGCGACCTGGGTTTTTTTTTTTTGGGTTTTCTGATCGACTACAGCTGGAGCGGAGCGGAGCGGAGCAGAGGGGAGAGAGAGGAGCGTTTCTGTGTGCGTGTTGGGTCGATTGCATTGGCGCCATGTTTATCTAATTTGGGGACATTTATGCATGGCATTCCGCGCGGTTGTTTATAGGTTCGGTTAAACCTGCACTGATAACACCACAACACAAGAGTCCCAGTACCCAAGGCCCAGGTCCAGTCCGGGGTCCGGTCTCTGACTCACGACAAACAATAAAAAACCGAGGCGGCCCAAGACAATTAAGCGGGCCGACGGCGTCGTTGTTGTTATTGTTGTTCTTTCTTATTTGGTCTGGCTGATTTTGTGAGTTTTTATTAAGGTATTTTTCCAGTGACTGGAATGACTCTCTGTAGCTGGAGACTGTGTCATTTGCAGTCCTGCTTATCTTTGGAATGTAACTTAAACTTTAAGGATTATTGCCTACAATAAATTTGCGCAACTGCGCGTTGGGCTTTTAAGGCTGTAAGTCAATACATGTTTTGTGTGAGTGGATATGGAGGAATCAATGGCCAAAAACAGTGGCATCTACTAGCCCGGGGGTTGATGTGAAGGGCTGAAGCTACTAAACACTATAATTTTCGTATTTAATATTAAACACTTCATATTATCAGTTGGGATAGGAAACCATTTCTGTTTAAAGTTTAAAGCAAAACATATTTTTTTTTGTCAATTTATTTAAATTAAAAGTTTTCTTTAAATGAAAATGTGCTTTGTTGGCAGAAAGATTTAAAAATATATTCCCCAAATTGTAGCCTGTTGTGGTGTTGTGGGTAGATGTGTGCGCACACAGTAACACCCTGTAAACAATTTTTTTCAAACTGTTACACAATCGGTCACCTTCATCAGCTATAGGCGCTAGCTGCGAAGCAATTATTTACTGTTTCAATTAAAGAATATATTATATATTTTTTTTTTTTAAGATTCCCGGATTTGTTTCATAGCGGTAGGTACAGATACAAATATAATATAAGATATACGATTTTATTTATATTTTATTATATCTGTCCACGCTTCTAATGTTTTCCCTACACAGAAAAAAGATCAAATATCAATTTAGCCTGACTTATCAATATGATATTTTATCAAATACAATTTTTCATCATTCTAATGATAAAATATCATTAATGAAATTATCAAATTGAAAAATAAATAAAAGAGTTAAGGAAGAATGCTTATCGTAGCACAAAAAATGTAAGATGAGACGAGACATGCCATTCGTGAAAGTCGAGTTCCCGGGTTCGGATTAAGGTTTGTTTAACAAAAATGTTTAAGTTTCGTTAACGTTCCAAACGGCTATGGCGCTAAAATATTTACATAATTATTAAAATTCTGAGCGGGGAATATATAATATAATATATAAATAAATATAGCGTCCAGTCATTTCCTAATATTTTTTTTATTAAAAAATGTCACTGACTTAAACATATCATTTTTACCGAAATAATTCATCAGATCTTATGGTTTTTTGATATGAAAAAGTCTTTGAGACCCCTAGTACACTAAAAAAAGAGTCGCCAGATAGCCCCCAATTATTTTCTTATAATTATTTCTGAATAAACATTGTGACCTTTGCAACGACCTTTTCATATTCAAACTACACAGAAAAAAAAATGATATGATCTGGGACTCAATATGACATTTTTTCATATCAAAAAGCCGATAAGATGCAGATGAATTGACCTGTTCGAAAATATCAAACTGATATTTTCGATCATATCAAAATGATATGTTTAAGATCAAAGTGACATTTTTTTAATAAAAAAAAAATATAAGGAAATGGCTGCGCGCGCATATATTATTTATATCAGTTAATATTATATATATTCCCCCCCGCTCAGAATTTTAATGATTATGTAATATTAGCGCCATAGCCGTTTGGAAAGCAAAGAAATTTAAACATTTTTGTTAGTTAACAAACATTACCTTGTCTGGGGATCGAACCCGGGATCTCGCACTTTACACGAATGGAATGACGTCTCAACGCAGTGAGCCACCGCACACGCGTGCGGGCAAACGTCTAAGGGACTATTTATATTTTTTCAACGGTGCCTAAGTTTTCGATAATAAGCATTTTTTGTCTCTTTCCTTTTTCTCATTTTATTTATTATCTTATCAATTTGATATTAGTATGATTAATTAAATATTATTTATCATCAAAATGATATGAAAAAATTGATATTTGATTAAATATCATATTGATCACCAAGATTAAATTGATATTTGATCTTTTTTTCTGTGTAGTTTTGGGAATCATCTGAAAGATCTGTAAAGTCATCCAAAGCCACCTTAATTGTATTGTGTGTTTACTGTTTCTATAGTTATGCAGTAGCATAAGTTATATGCCCTCGAGCGTTAAATTTGGCTAGTTTGATTATTTCTAAGTTTTAGATCAAAATTGAACTTACCACAAATCGGCCGTAGCTTGGCCTAAAATAGAGAAACAAAATTATTATACTTAGTGTTTTGAATAGATTATAACCCTTACTTTATGAAATTTGATTTAAAAAAAAAATTTTATTTTTCAATATTTTAGAAAATATTTTTCTAAGACTTGTGCCGATTTCTTTACAAAGTTACACACCAAGCATGCTAGAGACTAAATTTTTTTTTTAATAAAGTTCATTAAACTGTTGCCTTATATCCAGAAGAAAGACTAAGCGACAAAGTTTTAAGTATTAACAACCAATTATTTACCTAAAAAGCGAACGAATTCAGGGTCCTAATTTTGAGCCACAAGACGGAAAAAACAAAGTATGGCTTATTCAAATTGTAATTTCGATACGCTTCATGTGTCTAAATGATACATCAATCAAATATATGACATTTATTTGACGGTGAAATATTGAGAAAAAATATTATAATGATTATAGGTCAGCGCAAAGCAGCCAAAATTTTCTTATAAAAACTTCTGGAATATCGGCAAATCGATAAAAAAAAAATAATAATATCAACACTCAGAAAAACAGACATTCTTAATTTAATTTATGTCCATGATTGAATTTAAACCGTTTAGTTTTTAAAAATTAAAAATCTATTTTAAAATTTTAAAACATGAGAGTAGGAATAAAAAATAATTATTATTATGTAACAGAATCAAGGCTGTAATCCGGTCCGGAACCGAACCCCTGAAAACTGAGTTGATTCGGGTTTCTCGATGTGCCCGAACCGGACCATGAACCGAAGCTTTTGAACCCTCAAACCTGAACTCGGACCAGACCACTTATTGAAATATAAGAGGTTCGGTTCATAATATTAGGTTTTTAATAAATGTATTTAGAATGAATTTCTTGACTGCAGTAGAAAGCAATTTTGGATTTATTAAATAAAAATCTATCAATGATTCTTAAGATTTCTTTGAAAATTTTTCTAAAAGAATATACATATATCGACCAATGTTTTCAAACTTTAAAAAGAAAAAAATGAACAGATTCAGGAAGAAACAATGTCTAAACAGAAAAAAATTCGAGATATCCCAACTGGTTTCAGAAATAGGTCGGTAACACAATTTCCCCAAACCAAGTACGAATAGATTTTGATTTTTAAATTTTTGTTCATGAGTTTTAAACGCTCAGTATAGATTTTAAAGTTTTAAATTAAGTTGAGCTGCCAATTTACCCCCACTAATCACTTCTTCTAGTCAGTTAATTTAAGCTCAAGGTTAGTCATTTATAATTTAGTTCCATTTAAGTTCCAATTAAGTTCTAATTTATTCTTACTTAAGTCTTAGACTTGTTCCACTTCAGTCTTAGTTTATCCCTTTCGAAGAAAAGTGCGGCCACGGCCTTAAAGCCACACTCCACTTCAGCAAGCATCTTGTCTTTCATCATTAGCACTAATTAAAAGTGTATAAACTTTCACTTTGGTTTGGTTGGGATGGTGTATAATACCCCTTCTGGGCATATATGCGATCCTGGACACGTGCCCAATTCACCTGACTGCTAATTAGCAGATAGAAGGATTTACTTTTTTCTATTTCATATTTTGGCAACTGTTTGTCAGTTCAGTTGTGATTTATGGGCCAAAATCAAGGGTCAGAAGTCATAACAAAAAAAAAAACGCCAAGCCAAGTGGAAGTCTGTCAAGGCACACTTGACTGCGCACTGACCTCTCCGCCCCACTCACAAACACCAAATAAGTAGTTTGGGGAGAAATCACAACAGCCGCGCTGTGGCCACGCCTCCGGCTCCAGAGGCAACCAAGCATGTCCTGATGCGATGACGGCGACACTTTTTCTTTTTTTTTTTTCTTTATGCGGTTGTCAAAAATATATTTTTATTGCCACCAAAATGACAACACTTAGACCCAGGCCAAGAAGCCTGGGTGTTGACTGTTCGCTCGCTCATTCAAATCTTCCGCTTGATTAGGCGCCAATTCGCACAAAGCTGCTGGTGGGCGTTGCCGGCATATGAATGATTTGGAGGAGGGTTGCAATTGCTTGATGCAGTCGAAAGGATTTCAGATTTAACTTCCAGTAAATTTCACCGAATTGTTACATTTGCCTCGTGCATTAAACTTAATGACAATATGGCAACTGGATAAAACGTGTGTACACAAATTGTTGATTTCTCCTTCATATGTTAAGGGTTAAGCGACGCGCCCTTGACAACCAGTTGGAAAAATAGAAGGGTTTCAACCAATCCAACAAAGTTGCCTAGTCGCGGCGTCTAAGCTTAAGCCGGCAACCTGAAAATGATTTAGCTCGAGGCCAAGCCGAAACGGTTTATCTTTGGCATTATGTTTTATTATTACGCTCGTGCCACCCCAATCCTTGTCTCAGTCAGCCCACCCTGGGGCTGTTTGGAGCCCCTCCTTTTGAGCCGCAGACGTTTTGTGCTTAGCGTCTTTTATCGGATACCCAACTGCTGCTGCTTTTTTTAAACACAACTTCTTGTTGTTGCATTGTAGTTGGTGCTGCTGTGCGCTTTTTAAATACCCTACACACATAAAAGTAACAATTGGCGAGGCATTTAAGTTTTTAGAAACTTTTTTGTACTATGTTTATATCAACTCAGCTCGTCATGCTGATCAAGAATTTATATACTTTATTGGGTCGGAGATGCTTTCTTTTAATATTCCTAAGATACTATTCAGCCGGTTCAAATTGACCGGAACCTCTTGAAACCGGAGAATATCTAACTCCATAATACACCCAGAAAAAAATGGCATTCTAAATTTGAAATTAGACCGTTTTGTTGTTTTTCAATTTAAAGATTGTTTTTTTTTTTTTTTAACGCATAAAGAAGTCTTCCATTTTAAAACATAAGAGTTCGAATAAAAATAATGTAAAAGAATATATTCAGTTTCAAGTTAAAATAACTTTATAACATGGACGGTAACAGTTACAACTTAAATTATAAAAGTCCACATTTAAGGGTTATTTTTAGAGTTTTATTTTATTACGCTTCAAATAACAGTTATTAGGAACTGTTATCCGCAGACAACAGTTATTCAAAACTTCATATTTTTTCACTCCGAGTATAACAGTTAATAAAGACTTTTATTCAGGGACTAATCCCGAAACTCCGGACTAATCCCGAAACAAATATCGGTTCCGGTACCAGTTCCGGTACGTACCGAAATGATAATTTCGGTTAAAAGTTCCATTTCGGTTTTAAGTTTGTTTTGGTTCCGATACGGTACGTAGATTTTTATTTCGGTATACCGGAACTTACCGGTACAAGTATAAATTTGTTTTATATTTCAAAATTTACATTGTTTCAAGACATCCAAATAATTTATGAATGTAATATATTACATAACAAAGGTTTTTTTAAATATACCAATTTCTAGAATTTTTATTTTTGGACGAACAATTTCGCTAAGCGCTAAGATAAAAAAATTTAGGAATTCTCAATTCTTTGTTTTTTGTTGCCGACAAGCTCTTCTTAGGGCCGGTTACTCATCTTACTAGAACTATTTGTCACGTAAACGTACAAATAACAGAGTAAATTGTAAGTTTGTCATTTTAAACTTATACAAAATCTTTATGAAAGCAGAAGAATATTTCTAAATTATTATTCTGTATTCCAGGCAAACAAAAGAGATCTTACGCGACTTGGATAGTTTTAAACCCTTGTTATAAGACTACTATCATAATAATAAAGCCCACAATACGTTAGTAAAGTTCTACGACAGTGGAAAACATAAAAGCTGCCTGAGCCTTTCCTTACATTACCGTTTTTGTAAATAAGAACACAATACTTTTGTAAAGTAGGAAATAATATTTCTAAATTTGAGTACGCATTTTTTTAAATTTAAGAAACTTCAATTTCCAAAATTTATATTAGTATTTTTCTAACATTTCTCTAAGACATGTTCTACATTTAATAAGAAAGTTTATTTTTTAAAAGAAAAGTTTTACCACTTTTAAGAAATTTTTTTTGTCAATATTTTATATATCTTAAAAAATAATTTAATTCTAGTTTTCTTTAAAGGCGAATTTCTAAAATGTAAGACTTTTTTAGCGTGTATATATTGCTATTTTACCAGTTGAAATATATATATTTTAAAAAAATCATAAGTTAGGAAGATAAAAATAAGAAAACGAAATAGTAGCGTTTCGGTATGGTTCCGTTTTTTCAGTTCCTAATATAACGGTTAACGGTTTTCGGATCATAAAAAAAATGTAATATCGGTTCCGGTTTCGATACCGGTACGTGGCTTGAAACGGTTTATTTCGGTTAATGGTTTTGGTTCGTAATAATCACAGATTTTATTATATATCTCAGAAAATAACAGTTGAGAAAGACTTTTTATAAAAAAAAATAATAAGGAACCAGTTCAAAGACTTTTATTTTATAAACGTTAAAAAATTGATTATAAAAGACTTTTTGCCGGAAAATAACAGTTATCGAAACACGATTTTTCAAAACACAAAATAAGTCTTATTTATTTATCGCAGGTAATGATAAGGTACATCCAATGGATCACTCACGCAGAGCGCAAAACGCTGAAGCTACAATAAATTAAAAGACTTTTCTATTGTGATTTAAAAATAAAAGTCTTTGAATAGGTTTTTTTTTAATGATTTTAAAAAAACGCCTTTTGATAACTTTAATTTTCTGAGTGATAAAATAAAAGTCTTTAATAATTGTTATGTTTTTAGTAAGAATATAAATGTCTTTTGTAACTGTTATTTATTAGTTTCATAAAAAACTTGAAAAAACTATTTATATGAGTTTTATACACTTTATTTGTTTTAACAGTAATAAAGTTTTATAACTTTACTAAATTTAATTAATAAAAGTCTTCCAATAACCTTATTACGATAAAAAAAGCTTTAAAAATATAACTAGTAAAAATAAAAATAACTCTTTTTACAACAATTTATGGATATCGTGAAAGGAAACAAACGTTTTCTTATATTTTTACACATGAGCTTCATGTTTTTATTACTATACGAGTTTTATGAAAATATTCTGTTTCTGATCATAACTTAAATAGTAAAGCTCTGAACAACTTTTGAACTGATTCAATCGCGTTCGGAACCAGCCTTGAACCGTATTACTGACCCACACACCAAACTTTAAGTTCATAGCGTTAATCAATTCTGGTCAATGGCTTTAACTTTGAACCGGTTGCATACCAAATTTTTTAAATCAAATATTCAATATTTTCTGAGATGTCGTTTGGTGTTTTAGACTGTTATTTTCGGTCCCTGGTATTTTTTTTTACTTGGCTCAAGTTTTTCGTAGCGCCCTATGCAGTCGCCCAGGCTTTGCCACACCATTCTCAACTTGTTCATTGTTTTTTTTTGTTGTTTTTGCTGCGCACTTTTGTTCACCATTTTTGCCCTCGTTGTCGACATCAATGCCGCCGTTCGCCACCGCCGCCGTTCACCTCTGCTGCTGCTTTTTCTACTCTGCATAAATTTTCCCTTAAGAATTGTCGTTGCTGCCGCACACACACACACTCACGCGTGCACACATACAGACAAAAGCTTCTAGCAGCAGGTGCCGCCAGCAAAAGGGTAGCAAGTGCAATAAGCAGGTGGAATGGGGGTGGGGGAGTGGGGGTTGGTGTTGAAGTTGTTTAACTCTTCCTTTCCGCTGTTTTTTGAGTTGCAGCCAACGCCGTGAAGCGTTTGTTGTGTGTATGTGTGTGTGTGTATGTTTTGCCCCTGACAACACGACAAAGCGCTTGCCGCCATTTTTAATATGGTGCACACACACATACAAACAAACAAACAGACAAACAAACAGGCAGCCTTAAAGGTAGAAAAATGTAGCCTGCCCTTTTGCATGCGCCTGTGGCTGCCTTTTACTTTTATGACTGTGTGTGTGTGTGGGTGCGCTCCTTCTGCCGCTTTTGGATTTGCATATAAAACATTTGCAAATGTATGCGCGCACACACACACACACAGAGAGCACACAGTTTGGTATTTGCATTGCGGCTGCCGTTGCTGCTGTTGGGTAAGCTTTACCGTCATATAAATTTTCGATTGATATGCAAACTTAAAAGGAACCGCAAAAATTATGCTCCAGTGAGCTGATGCTGGGCGTTGGGTTTACTTTATATGCATGTGTGTGTGTATGTGTGCTATGTAGACAAGTATATGGAGAGGGTGGATTGCAAAAATATGGTTTGTATTTCTAAATAAATATCGATAACTGGGTAAATGTTTAAATCATTTTTTTTTCGAATTTTTCTTTCATTTTTGTAGCAAAAACTTTATCATAAAGTTTTAAACTACCGTCAGCGGCCGCTATAGAGGTAAAAATATATTTTCTTGGTTTAAACGACGTTTCTGCTATTGCAGAGCTTGACAAAGGAAGGACATTTCATGTGCATGATTTTGGAATTTAAATAACATTTATTTCTAAATAAGACAAAAAATATAATATGAACCCGGGTCGAACCTAGAAAATTCTCCCGATTTTCAAAATTTCGTTTAGTGTTGAGCCGAATTTTCTGAATTAGTCAATAAAATAAACAAATTTTTCTCATCTTTGTTCTACTAGGCGTTTTAAAGTGCGGTCAGCATAAGACAGATTTAACGGATCTTACCATAAAACCGAAGTCCGATTCTATTGAAAAGTTGGGAATTCTTGTTCATTTTAATGACATAGTTTTTTTTTAAAAAACTTTTACTTTTTTTACTGTAGTTTTGACCCTAATGATTGTTATTTTGTCATTTAAATATCGTATTAATATGAAAAAAATCAATTCTAACTATCATCAATACAATCTTGGAAAAAAACTATCATATGATCATATATTAAAAAAATATTGTTAATTGTTGATCTCTGAAATTAATTCCTAAATGTAAAAAGACTTTTCCAAATTAAAGAACCCTTACTTAAAATAATATGAGGTAAATTTATTTTTTTAAAGATTGCTCAATCTTTTTTTTTTCTTTACGTTGAGTATAACTGTACATACAAAATACAAATTCCGAAATTTTAATCAAGAATAATGAAAAAATCAAAATTTAATCTTAGAAAATCAAACAACGAAACAAAATTTAGTAGTTCAAAAATGGGAAAAAAATAATTAGAAACGTAAAAAAACAAAATTTTTAGAAATAATAAAATTAGGAAAAATAAAAACAAAACAAAATCAGAGTTCCAAAATTAGAATTTCCAATTCAATAATTGTATGAGAACTAAAACTAGGAAAGCTTTGTAATTTTCCTCAACTGTAAATTTCACTCTCCAAAAAATATTCATTCTGTTCTGTCATCTATAAGGTGTAAACTCTATAGGTCTAATTTCTCATCTCTTATATAGCATCATTTGTCACATTAACTTTCAAATAACAGAGTAAAATGAATGCTTATCTGTCACATAGCAGTTATATAGAAGATGGGAAATTGGCCATTACAATCAGAAAAAAAATTTAAAAATATACAAGCAATAAACGAGTTTACGATAAAAAAAACGAAGACGCCAAATATTTCATTTGCGATAACTATGCAGCACTTTTAATGAAGGAATAAGATGAACGGGATCTATTAGTAATACAGATTAAAGCGGGAGAGACCCTTATAAAAAAAAAACTAACAAAATACCATCGGTCTGACAATAGGTTAATTGTTTAATGAACTAAAGATGGATTTGTTCCCTATTTTGATAAAGTGGCACATAATATTAATGTTTAAACAAAATAAAGTTGTGAGTGTATCGTTAAATCGTTTATAACTTTACCGATTAGTAGTGAACGTAAAGCCTAGCGCACAAGAAAGTAACAAATTTTCAAAATATTGTGTTTTTACTGCACGCAACTAATATGTCGGAACCGGCATATAGCTATTGATGAGTCGAAAAATGAGTCTTGTAAGAAAAACTGTTTATTTCCATCGTAGCGTATCAATCGTAGTATATATTAGTTTCCAAAATTCAGAAAAAATATCAAAGTCGAATATTAGCATATAGCTGCCATATAAACGGTCGGTCAAAAACTACTTAGTGAGAAAAACTTTTTTTATCTATCGTAGCGTCCTCAATCTTGGTATTTAGTTTTTATATGCTTTTACTAATTTTTAAAATTTATCAAAATGGTGACTTAGATTCTAGAGAAGATTTTTTTATTGTATCAAATTTTTATTATAAATGATTTAAAAATTTTAAATATTTGTATCTTCCTTTTATATTTTACGGTTAAATCTTAGTAAACTTTATCTCCCCCTCCTCTCTTTTCATTTCGACTTTTTCTAATATTTATTTTCCTTATTTTTTAATTCCTAATTTTTATTTTCCTAATTTAAGATCTCCTATGGTTGTCTCCCAGTTTTTTATATCCGAATTTTATTTTCCTTTTTTTTTTGGATTCCTAAATAATAATTCGTAGATTTAGTTTCCTTTTTATAGATTTCTGAGTAGTACATATTTGTCCTAATTCGCATAGTGAACCCTTATTTCAGTGTACAGTTTGTTACAAAGAGAGTTGGAAAAAGTGTAAAAGCGGAGTGAAAGAGAATCAAAAATTGAACTTAAGAAATGATAGACAACAATGTTTTCTGCATGTTATCTCTGTTTAATTTATAACCAACATTTTTATTTAGCCAATTAGTAATTTATATATTCTTCTCTATTTTCAATGAATTTAAATATACATTAACAAATGTTGTTGTTGAAATTTATTCCCATTTTTTTTATCGATTTGGAATTTTGGAAAATAAAATTATTACTATTTCAAATAAAAAACAATTGCATTTAAAATTTCGAACGTGAAATCATAAAATGATAAATATAAATATGAAATCTTTTCAATAAAATTAAGCAGCCGCAATGTGGTCCTATATGCGCGGTAAGGGTAGGCATGGTCTGATCGTTTAAAAATTTTATACGAATGTTATGCATTTAACTACTATAAAATGTTCCAAATTTCAAGCCCATAACTGAATTTTACAAATATATTCCGGTTTTTCCAAATCCATGTAAGGCTTTACTTACAAACTATTGCCTACTTTTTGGGGCAGTAAACTCATCTCTGTTTTAGGTTTACAATTAATTTACTGCGGAAGCCCTCGCATTTATAAAAACCCCGTTTGTACATAAATTTGTGCTGTTGTGTGTGCGTGTGTGTGTGTAACTTGGCCACGTTATAAAAATTCAACGAACTGCTAGGCTAAGGCTGCCACTGGAGCAGCTTATTCGCTGTGCAAATAGCTTTGGTTGTGTGTGTGAGGGGTAGGAGTGTTCCCAACAAAACTAAACCCTCTGCTTAAACATTTAACAAACTGCAGGCCAAAAGCTCGACAGGCCGCGCTTGACTGACATTTGACTGTGTTGTTGTTGTTGCTGTTGTTGCTGCCATTTGGTTGTGCATATTCAAATTCTGACGCACAGAAACCAATGAAATATATTTCCAATCAAATTGAAATGCAAACATGTGCAACGATGTCATCGAGGGGACGGGAGCTGGCGGGTGCCAAATTGGAATTGAAAAAGTCATGATAACAAAAATTGCATGCTGCGTGACTTTGAATGACAGATGAGCTGCTGCGGCTACAGTGGCGGCTGCAACAACAACAACAACTGAAACTATAACAACAACAAACCGTTAACAATGAAAATGTCGCGCACGCGTTAGCCAAAAAAAAATACAACAACAACAACAGCACAACGACAACAATGACAGCTGCAAAATGGCAGACGAAACGAATAGCAAAAACAACACAAACAGCAACTACAAAAACAAAGTGCGGGCGTGCAATGCTTGGAAACTTAATTCAAAATCAACAATAACAACAACAACAACTGAATGGGAATACAATAGCTACATTTAAATGTAACACGCAGCGTTAAATACTCTTCACAAGGCAATAAAATGAGGAATAAATAAATATCTGAATTATGATAAATGAAAAAATTTAAAAAGAGATAAGAAAATGAAAGGCTCTTGAATTTATTCCGATTTATTCTAAATTTCTAAAAGTAAAAACGCTTTGCTCTTGCGTATTCTTACTTTCAAACTAATCATTCCAAAATAATAATAAAATTTTTGTTATAGAACAAAAATTATTTAAAATAAAAACTTATTGTTCTTAAAGAAAAAATTAGCTTTTACATTAAGTATGAATCGTTCTTAGTTTAAGCAAATATGAACGAAAAAACCGATTAACAATATTTCAAAATCACTGGATTTGAATACAAACGAAACTGATCTAAGAACACAACAGGATGGAATTAAGAGCATAAAGTCTTGAAGGCTTAAAGGTTGATTTGAAAACATGTCGGTATTTATTTAAGATCAAAGAGCATTGATTTAGAATTTTATCGGGTATATCTAGTATATTTGGTTTTACTTCAGTATCAAAGTTCTTTAATCAAAAATTATTCCATTTTAAAAGAATCACAAATAAGGGATTCACTATGCGAATTAGGACAAATAAGAAACCTAAAAAAGGAATCTAAAATTTCTAATTATTATTCAGGAAGCCAAAACAAAGAAATATCAAAATCAAAGATCCAAAATTAGGAAAAATATCTTTAGAAAAAGAAGTATGCAGATATCCAAAATTAGGAAAAATCACCCAAACTCGGGACAAAAATTTTGAAAAATCAAACAATGGGATAAATCTAAAATGAGGAAACCAAAAATAAGGAAAAGTCGAAATGAAAAATATTTTAATAAAAAAAAAAATAGTTCATGAAAATCGTGATTATTTACATTCTACGTCTATTAAATATTGTCTCTAAACCAAGAAAAGGTTAACAACACAACATTTTTTAACCTTGGTCTTAATTAATTTATTTAATGTGGTTGGAGTTTTTGAAATATTATTTTTTTTTTTGTCTGGAACATTTTGAATTATTTTTTTAGGGTTCATCGACTCCTTAAAAGGCCTCAAGCACCAAATCCCGGGAGTTTTTTTCTATCAATCACATTACCATTCAATCACATGAAATATTCCGAATCTGCGCACGGATATTATAATTTTGTTTTTGATTAAGAACAGCTTACACCTTAACCATGATACAATAATAAAAGGTAGAGCAACCGAAAGTGCCTTTTCGCATGCGCGATAAATTATCGAACCTCAGGGCTACAAACATAAAAAAACCAGGGCCACTCAGACAATATTTACATTTTTGACAGCTATCAATAAAAATTACTGGCTGTAACAGAAAATCAATTCGCATGATGTACCATAAGACAGGATTATATTGAGAGTTAAAATATCTTAACACAATCTTAGAACCAAGAATTTTCGGGATCATTGAACTTTTAACACCGTAAATGTACCACACGATAAGCAGTTCGAACAGATCATAACTGCTCAAAGTATTCGTTTCAGTCAATCACATTTTACTTTTAAAGAAAATGAACACTATTAGGTTTCCCTTACCTCTTCGTTGACTGGATATCAATGTACTTGGCAAATCGCACTCAGACAGTCATATTCAACAATACTCTATCTCTTCTGAAGTTCCCCAAGTCAGCCACCTTAGGCCTCCTCTATTTGGACTATTTATAAATGACCTTCCTCCAGTGATTGTATCTTCAATGCAGATGATGTTAAAATCTGTATGCAACTTACGGACCCTGATTCACATTCCCTTTTCAAAAGGACGTGAACTGTTTACAATCCTGGTGTGTCAACAATGAATCTTAATCTTAACCACTCAATATGTATACTTATTTATAGGTAAATACTTTCTACACAATAAATACAAAATACAAATACAAAACTCTTGATTCAAGTACGAAATTTCTTGAATTTTTTCTCAGTGTAAGAACATAATGAAATTCAATGCGAATTTAAATTAAATATTAAGAGTTCGAGTCGTTCTTGGAGTTCTTAATATGTTTTAGTTATCAATATTACATTCATTAAATTAACATTAAATGTCACTTAACAATCTACTCAGCGCTCGAACCACAACTATATGAACCCCAAATATATGACTAAATTGATATTTATAAAAATTTAAATCTTTCTGAAAATTTCGATATCTGTAGAATTATAGGAGTTGTTCAACATGCCAAAAATTATCAAATGACCTAAGAATATATGTATATATTTTATGGGGTCGGAAAGTTTACTTAGTACACCCTTTATATACCCTTTATCCATAAAAATGGGTCAAAAGAGATTTGATGACTGTTGAAACTTAAACAAACTTTTATTTGTTTTTCTTGACCTCGAGCCGGCTAAACATCAACAGTCTACAATTTAGAAAGGTCGCTAAATATCAACAGATTTGATAACAAAATAGTCTACACTTCAAGATCAAAGACTTACATAGTTGATTAACATGTCTTTACGTTTAAATTGATATAATCAAATGGAAAAAAATTTTTTATCGTAGTCGAGGCCCTCAACTGCAGCGCTCTGACTTGTTACTCTACTAGTAAAGGGGTATAAACAGACAACTATACAAAAGCTACATCAACAAAGCGCTCAGCTTTAGTACATAAAGTAACTAAAATTTGGACAGTTTACAGTACAAAAGAATTTGTCATATCAATTAAGAATAGTGGGTGTCTCAAATTCTATGGTAAAGCCATTATGCTCTCTATCTTAAAGTAAACTCTTCTGGCGGAAACGGAAGTGGCAGCGCCAAAGACGTTCGCGACAAATGGCGGTCGCAGCAACTACAACAATAACAGTCTCAACCTGGAATTGGAACCTGAACTGAACGTTCTATTGTGTACGTATATATATATATATATATCTGCTCGTACAATGGCGCTGCCCGAAAAACAGAATGAATGACTAGCTGACACTGACGCTGACGTTCATAGTCGGCCTTTCGGCTGACGTCGCCGACGCTGCCGCTGGTTGCCTTTGGCCTAACTGACTGACTGACTGGCTGCTTCCGCTTTTTACGTTCATTGCCTCTGCCACAATTTTAATTTTCCTAATGGATATCGATCCCAGTCGTCGCACAACAACAGCAACAACAACAACTGGCAACGTCGACGCTGGCAAAAGGATAATAGACTTCTTTATTGTGCATGCGACTCTATAAAAGTCAACTCCTGGACTTTGTTGTGTGTTCTCTGCACCGTTGTGTGGCGCTGAGGGGGGGGTGGGGGGTGTGTGTAGGGGGTGACATACAAACCGGGCCAGCACACACACACCGTTGCATAAATACTTAAGCCAACCTCACACAATAAATAAACTGCTACGTCATGCAAGGGAAAACAGCCAAATACGGAACTCCATTGGAGCTCAGACGGTGTGTGTGTGTGTGTGGAAGATGTGGGGGGGGAGGTTCAACCAGACATTGAAAATTAGATTTCGGCCAGGCCTACTACACCTTTACTCCTTTCCCTCAACCGCAACACACACACACACACACAAAATTTTGCAAAACATTTTTACAGCTGCCTTCGGATCCGCCATGTGCGAAAATTAAATGAGCCGCAAGTCAGGAAAACTACCTACAAAACAGGATGGGAATGGCTCTTCTGCTGCTGCTTCTGCTTCTCTGTTTATGTAGGTGTTTTTGGTGTTTTGTATTTGCATAAATTTCAGCTATTTGCTTAGTTTTTGCCAAATGATGCGGAGGCGACAGCATGAAGCGGAGTAAAGGTTCAGCTGCTAAACACACACACACACACACGATCTGAAGATTGAAATGGTTTGAATTTCGATTTGAAGTTGAATTTGCATAAAAAAAAAACAAAACTAGTTTTCGAACTTGGCCAGCTGATGCCAGTGAATGCTAAAAAATACATAAATACCCAATGTCGTGGCTATGTGAAAGTGAGAGGCAACTTTTGACAAATGAAACCCGTACAATTTTGGTTAATAAATATTGACAGCAAAAAAGTAAATGTAGTAGATGACAAACTTTAGTTAAAGTAGGTTTTGGTTTAAGCAATTGAAAGTATTTTTAGATCTGAAAAGTTTATTACAAATTTTTAAAGCCAAACAAAAGTTAGTAAAATCTACATTTTTTGAGACTTGAAAAAAAAATCAAATTGATATTTTCACTTCTTACAACACACCAAAGACCAAGATATAAAGGAAACTAAATGCATTGAGCTTAATGGATACTAAGTACACAGAATAAAAAGAGATATTTTTTGATGATTAATTGGATATTTTTCATATCCATTTGCATTGGATATTAATATCATCATATACAGCCATGCTCCCATTTGGTCTCCAAATCGTAAAAGTTGGTGCTCCGAAATTCGCAAATCTGAAAAATTTCGCCGCTTTAAAACCGGTAACAATTGGGTCCGTGAAATGAAAAGTAAATGGGAAATGTGGCATGAGGAAGGGACTGGAATCGAATAAAACAATTTTAATCCCATTCTATGATAATTTAAGATAATTGTTACGAACTCTCTTATTATATTCAGATTAAATTCAATTATCAAACAATTTTTTACTGATCACACCAGTTTGCCAAAACCCGTTTCTCTCATGTGAAACGTTGCAGAACGAAATGGAAATGAAACATAATCGATAACGAAAAATGTACGAATTCCTCAAATCGCAATTCGCAAAACTAAGTGAAAACCGGAGCATAGCTGATAATATAATTTTTTTAATACTACAAATTTGGGAAAACCTGATTATAATATGAAAAGGTACACAGAGGGAAAAAACCGAGAACATTGGACTCAAGATGAGCACAATCGTTACCAAAAACAGTGTAAGAACGGAAAATCTCATATGTAGTAAAATGTTCTCACTTCAAGAACATTTTTTTGAGAACGCAAAAACTTGAATTGAGTTGTTTTTGTTCCGTTTTCAAGAACATTTTTACTTTATATGAGAACAAACAATACTCATTTTAAGTAATTTCTGTTCTTACTTTGAGCAGATCAAAGAGAGCTAAATTTCTCTCTCTCTCGGCTCTCTCTGTTTTTCAACCCCGTATAGTTGCGAAATACCATAACCCAAAGCCAATGTAGCACGCGCTCACGGAATTGAAATTCAAAAAGGCAATTATACTCCGATTGAGTTGAATTTTGCTCATTTCAAGAACATTCTGAACATTTGTTCTCAAAAATTTTGAGAAAAATCTGTTATTGATTTGAGTTGCCGGCAACTTATATTCTGAACAGGTTTTTTTCCCTCTGTGTAAGGGATAATATACCATCCACTCCAAATGGATCTTAATAGACGTTTTTCTTTTCTTTTTTTTTTTTTAACATATAACAAAAATATATTTAATTTAAAAATCACTGACTTATCAAACTCTTTGAAAAGTATTGAAATAATTTTGACATATCCAATTACCAATTTGCAATCTCAATTCGTATCTCAAAATGTTTAAAGTAGTCCATTATTGAAAAAGAAATTCAATTATGCTTATGCAAAATTTATCGTGTTTTCTATTTGGTTCGATCAACTTTTTTGAAGATTTTTATATAAGTCACCAGGGAAATTGGTTCTTACGAATTCATGTTCACAAAATCTTATAATTGCTATAAGCAAAAAATTCCCACATCTGGTGCATTAGACCCATAAGTCTAAAATGATTTGCGCTTACTCAATCTTTAAAAGCAAACGAAATCAATAGCAATTTCTTGGTGAAGATTTTAACCACTCAGAAATTGAATATACACTATTCGGCGAGTTTGAAAAGTCTTCGTTAATTGTTAAGTGTTTGATCGAAAAATAATGTCTAAGTTCTTTGACTTTGGGACGTTTAGTTATAAAATGGCGACGACCAGGAACTTTTTGTAGGCGAGAATGAAAAACTCGGGCTCTTCGTTAACTGATTTTTCGAAAACCCTAAAACATGGGATTTTTATTGCCTGGATTAGAATTAAATGACGCTCTGAAATCTTGACCAAATGTTCTAGATTTTGTAATTTTTTTTATATAAATAGATCTAAGACGTGTGACAACAAGCGAGTGCGATGGTGCAGTGCGGTGATATGCATTTCCATTCTGAAAAATGCTGAACCGAACCGAAAACAGCCTACAAAAACGGTTCGGTTCAATTTATCCATGAGCTTAATGATGTAAACCTACCTTAAAATTTAGCAATTTTTCTAAGGTTGTATTCCTCGTTAACTTAAATTTAGCCTTTGCAGTATCTTTATGTTCTCTATTTTACGTTTATATAGAGATCATTATGCTTTCTTCTCGTTTAGACGATAGAATGACGCTTTCTTTTGTTAGGCTTTAGCTGGTAATCCAATTGATACGCACCGTTATTAAAATGCTATGGTACATATTGTATTTTTTCTGAAACTTTTGGACGCCGCCTTCAAATGTCTTTTTACATTAAGTACATTTATAATAAGATCAGCTCACCAAGGCAAATAATGTATTATATTGATGGTACCTGATCTCTATCTATTACTACGTTTATACACACAACATTTATCATGATAAATGCCCTTAAAAGTATGCACCATTTACTTGCTTTAATAATTATCTATTTGAACGATTCGGTTATGGTAGCGTCTTATTTATTTTACATTGAGCATTAACTTATATAGTCGAAGCAGTTCAAATTATTTGAAATAAAAAAGGTGTTTAGGTAAAATATAAAAGAAAAATGTTCTATAATTATTTCTATTCAAGGATATAGCATACTTTGAAGGGCATTAATCATGATCAATTTTGTGTGTATAAACGAGGTATATGTAATTAATATATTAAGATTAGGAATCGAAGTTATTTAAATTCATTTTAAGATATAGACTTCAAAAATAAATAGACATATAGTATGTTTTATTTTAGAAAGTTCGGAAATTCGGAATAGGGTTCAGGCACTATATTAACGTTGAAGCACTGAACCGAACCAAAACCGCGATTCGGATTGCTACAAATACCGTATTATGAACCGAACAGTTGGTTTAAAAACTCAGTGAACCACAGAACCAAAACACTTTTTTATTTTTAACGATTTTTGTATTGGATACATTTGAATTTACCAATTGAAAAATTCATAAAATCGTATTTTTATGATTCGGTAAAAATTTGGGAACTTCAACGTGTTCTGATTTTGTATATCCGTTATTTCTGAAAAATTCGTGGATTGGTCCTGGTGGCTTGAGAATCCAATCAAGATATGCGGTTCCGTATTTCGAACACCGGTAATTATAAGGTTGCAATAAAATAAATGCTCGAAGAATGAGAGTGATTCACTGAACCGAACTGAAATCGGTTGGTTGGTTTGCTCCAAAACCATGTTAAAAAACGGAACCGGTGGTTTATAATCTCAATAATTCACTGAACCGAACCAGTCTTAATTCCCAAGCGTTTTGCATCTCTGCTATTTATTCTCTGGATATAGAGAACGAACTGGTTCGGTTCAAAATCGGTTTGCAGCTCGAACTTTAATCAAAAACGTACAAAAGTAAATTTTTTTTAAAAAATAGCAATTACTTATATAGAACTATCATACTTTTGACTTTCAGATAGTTTTGTTCGATCCCTCGTTTTGATACATATTTATCTGCTTGAAATCTAAATAAAACATTGAAGCTGTCCGGCTAAGCTAATTAAGCCCTAACCTCCCCCTTAAACTTACCGATATCATTTCAATTGTCAGCAGTTGACCAATTGCCACTATTTTGGCCAACAAGTTGAACATATTTTGTACATTTTGCCTCGTCGCTTGAGTGACATGTCCTAATTCGTAAGCGTCGACTTTTACCGGCATTTCAATTAACCCAATTAATGGACGGGACCTAATTAAATTTTGAAATACTCCACCACACACACACACACATATACAGAGTGTGCAGTCAGCTGTTTTGGCTGGCCAGCTGTGCGAAGGAGATGGCGCGAAATGCTCACCAGGAGTGGGGTGGTGTAACAAGTATGTACTAATGTCGGCGTCTGGCTAACTGAGACACGGGCTATGAAGCTGATGACCTTGATTACAAACATGACAGGCAGAAGAACTGGCGGAAGCCAAATAAAAATGGCAGAAATGGCAAAAATAATGGCAACCGGGGGGAATTCGTGGCAGACAGCGCCCATTTATCAGTTGGGTGCCAAGTCAACGAACTGCTAAAACCGCAAAAACGACACACAAATGTGGGCGGCGCAGGCGTGGCAGTTGTCATTAAAATTGCAACAGGGCCGTGAGGAGCAAAACCAAAAAGACAAAATCAAAAGATCAATAATTATTATGATGTTAGTAGCTAGCTAGCTGACTGCCACCCAGCTGGGTGAGAGAACACAGACCGCAGACCCAAGTCAAGACAAGGTGCGGCGGTGGCTGCCGAAAAGTTCGACAAGCGCATTACATAGCCAACAATTGTGCTGCTCCCTGCTCCCTGCTCTCGCTCCTCCTTCTCCTTACAACATTTGCTTACAAGTGCAACCATTTTGTAGTACAAACTTGGAAAACCAAAAGCGAAATTGGCAAAACAAAGGCAGAGGGGCAAACCCTAAGGGGGGGAGGTAGGCTGACTGACTACCTCCATGTGTGTGTGTGTGTGTGTGTGTGGATTGTGAGAATGCAATGCCCACCAGCTGGAGCTGAAACTGAAGCTGGGAGCTGTTCATGCGCATTGACTCCAACCGATTGGCCCGCTTGGACGCCATTTAGAAATCATAGCGTAGTGTGGGTAAGAGAGAGAGAGCGAGAGAGAGGTCATCCCCTTGATAGACAGAGACAGAGAAACACCTGTTTCTGTTGCTGGGAAGACGCCCCACAAAAGAGAAAAAAAAAACACACACACACCAAACCGGTTGCAGGAGGCTCTGCTTAATGCAGCGACGACGTCGTCAACCAGCGTAACCCAGCTAGCGGCACTCCTCTAACCCACGTCTCACTCTCAGCTAACCAGAACAGCAGACGCTATTTTTCGGGGTGGCTGACGTCGTCATTGTTTCGACTGCGACGCACATCGTCGTGCCGGCCGAGCCAGCAACTGTATTGGCGACCGGTTTAGTCGTTCAGCAGTCTTAGCGCCGTTAGCATCGCACGTTCTAAGCGCGTTGTTGTCGTCGTTGTTGTTGTTGTTGTTGTCAAAGTCGTACGCCGCCGACAACAACAATAATTATTCGCTATCATCGTCGTCGTCGTCGTCATTTGCCGTCGCCTTTTGTGTGGATACGTAAACTAATTAATATTATTACCAATACCAAACTCTATTTTACCTGTGCCGTACGCGCGTGTGTGTGTGGCAGTGCCTTAAAACCCACAAGAAGATCATTACGCTAATCTCACTTTTTGCTCAATGCCCCATAAAAACGCCACAAAGGCTAGGCCAATTTTTCAATATTTCCCTTAATCCGAAAAGTGTTTCGAGTGTTTTTCCGAAGTTTGTAAGCCAAATATATGGTAATGGCAGAGATTGGTGGCCATTTGGCTCACCAGCTACCATTGCATAATCATAATAATCAAACTGGATTACAGCCATCACTGGTGATGAATCATCACCTGGATTTGGATTGTCATGGACACGATGTGATAAGTAAGTAGAGAACAACTTGAATGGAAGGTGGAACGGGATATAAAAGTGGCAAAAAAAGGGTTCTATAAAATAATAATAATTCAAGCTAAACCTGCGCTCTTATGAAGATCTTTTCGGACATGGACTCATAGTATACAAATAGGAAGTAACACTGTATATTACTCTGAATTCGGAACCTGATTTCCAAAGTCGAAGTAACACTAATATCCAGGAATGTAAACTGTAAGATTCTCTCCGTTGGACCTTCATTAAGTCTTAGGAATGATTCAACTACCAGTTCTTAGAAGCCTTGAAGCAATGGTTTTGTTTTAAACTAGAGGTGGGCAAGAGAATTAATGTTTCATGCAATCTAAGATGACACAATATGTCAAATGGTGTCTAGGCCCAAGTGCTCTTAAAAACAAAAAGACCCTACCCTTAAAGAACGTACATAGAGTTCAGCCATGCTCCCATTCTCACTTTCGCAAATATTTGACGATTTAAAACCGGTTTGGAACCAGAATTTTTCTCTTAATCTCAAAAAATTTGCGAAGATGATTTGCTCGGTTGATAAGCTCGAAGAATAATGACATTAATTTAGCATACAAAATGTTTAATCACACGATTTATATAAAACTTCCAGTTCGATCCAAAATCATAATACAGAAAAAGCGTTCTCTAAATAAAAGCTACAAAACAGAAAAAAATTATGAAATCCGGACTAAAATCAATCCCAAACCATGTCAAAAGTAAAACGATCTTGGATCTTCTTCAACCAAGTACCAAATCGTTGACTTGAATAATTCTTGGCTCCTACGTCTTGTCCTTGATCCCGTCTTTAGCAATCTAAAGACGGTGAGCTTGATTATTCAGACTTAAATCAATCCCAAACGATGTCAGGAGTAGAACTATACTGGATTTTCTCAAACCAAGTAAGAAACGGTTGACTTAAGTAATTCTTGTCCCATAATTCTTGTCTTTAATCCCGTCTTTAGTTCGGATGAGATTGAATTTAAGAAAGAAATAGGCCTATTTGAGTGTTATTCCGAGTGAGTGAGTGTGATTTCCGTATAAACGTTTTACATATGAAGTGATCAATTTTTCTTCGGTCACTAGATTTGATCAAGAATGTTGGTCGATTTTGGTCGATTTTAAACCGACTGCTCAAAGCCAAGTGTTTTTATATCGTTAAATAATTACAAATGTCTTTCGACCAAATCTAGTTACCGCTAATAAGATTGTTACTGCTCATATAAGCTTAAACAATTTGTATATAAAATCGACTGGTTTATACCGAAATCGTTGTCGTTATGTAGAACACACCCCATTATTTATATATTTCTGGCTTTTACAGCCCCAAAGGGAAATGCCGAGTATCTCTTAATCTCTTCAAAAAATATATATTTAAACAAGAGAGATAAGGCGTTGCGTTATGTCTTTAACCCCTTTCGCTAAGATAATGGAATTCCGTACTTACTAAGAAATCAATCCAGGACCTTTTAGAAGGTACCGTCTTACAATTATTCTATGAATGTTCCAAGCCATTCCTTAAACTTAAAATTTCAATCCAAAGGTCGAGATCAAATCTTTTTTTAAACTGGAATTTACCACCCTATTTTTTTCTGAAGCATGACAAATTTTTTCAAACTTACGACTTAAGTGTATAAGATCGAAACTATGAGATATACAGGCCTGTTCCCGTTTCCGATTTCGATCAAATTATGCAAAATCTGAATTGGTAAATGTTCAAGTCTTCAAAAACCGATTGTCTTATTCGGCAAATAACTTCAAATTTCCATTTTTCTTAATCCGACGTTTCTTTAAAATAAGACCCTTCACCAATTCCGATTGATCGAATTCGGTAACGAGAACAGATCTGATGACAACAACAATTTTAAAGTTTTCCATAAAAACAATAAGATTCTCATCTTATTTTGACCAAATTATAAAAACTCTTCAAATCAAACCCCACGGCCAATTTTATCTTTTTAAAAAGAACGGAGTTCTGGATATATTTTTTTTGAGTGTACGGAATTCCTGCTTTTTTTCTGAGTGTGGTTATTGTTCTGTCATTGTGAGTTTACTCGGCCGGCTCATCTGAAAATATTGCATAATTATACTGTGCAAAAAATAAAGACAAGCAAGACGAACTTCAACGGTTTTCCCCATTTTCGGGTCCGAGGAATTCAACTGTATCATTACTTTTTGAGTTGACAAGATGGGGTATATACAACAATTTTTGGAAAACTTCTTTACCAAGAGGATGATTTTTATGTTTTTTGTGACAGTGAGTAATCGGGGCATCCATTTGCGTGTAAATTTTTTTTATTAATAATATATTTTTATTTTAAGCACGTTCTTCTGCTCAGTATAGGAAAAAACGGACTAACCCTACTATTGAGAACGAAAAACACGGTTTTCGGTACATTTAGAACCGATTTTTTTCTAAGTGATATGCTACAGGTCCATTATAATGCAATATTGATTTATTGTGCCCTAAAATCTTATCAGGTAGTCCAAAATTTGGGGGTAAAGGAAAAATGTGAAGTGCTTCCGGTCAATAAATAAAATTTTAGATTTTTTTTTTCAACATTCTGACCTTGATTTTGGCCCAAAAATTTTATTTAATATGATAAACCTTCATTACAAATAAACTTGACCAGTCGATCATATGCGAGATTTGAGGTCAACACCAAACCGCAGTCTTGAACTAATCAAAACCCCCAAATTTAAATAAAAACAAATTGCGAAGATTCGTATGAGTTTTTTCTAGAATATTCACTGCAGCGAAATTGTTTGACTTTCAATTTATTTACATACGTGTGTATGTAGCCGAGTAACTCAATGAGTTTACCCACCTGAGCATTGAGAAATAAATTTTTAATATGTTTTTTTATTTGACGTTTTATTAGTTTTTAATGTCTAAACGGTATTTTCCCTCTCTCTCTTTTTTTTTTGGCTTTCAGGAAAGTCACAGTTCAGTGCATATTGTGCTTTTTATTTATTTGTATTTTTTGTTTTCTAAAGTTTAATGACAGTTTAATTTGCAAAATTCTTCTTTTTTTTTTTTGTTAGCTTTTATTTTTGGCCTACGACAATAGCTATAAATAAGTCATTAACTCGTTTAAATAGCTTTATTAGTAGTAAATGATACGATGCCAACACTTGAAAATGGGTTGAGCTGTTTTTTTAACGCTTTTTGTTTGTGTTTTCAAAACTAGTTGTTAAGTGTGTGATGTGAGTAATTGAGTTAGTTCAGTTTTTGTTACAATAATTGTGGCATTGTTTTCTATGCGCAATCGAATGAATCTGAATGGGGAGGAGTAAATGGGGGAGTAAATTTGTTTAATAAACAAAAAACTAATTTATTAATGGGAAAACAAAGCGATTAAGGAAATTTAACAAAAAAAACTTTATCAAGGGGTTCTGTGCTCAGATGAGAAATACACTTATTTTGGCACATTATTTCATAAGAATAAGGTCGGATTTACATGGCCTCATTTTCAAGGCAAAACATTTTTCATTTTATGACCCAATCTAAACCTAGCATTATGCATTATGACATAACTCTCAAATAAACAGTAGCTTTGTTCTGTAGGATTCAAATCGCTACACTCAAAAAAAAAAAACGAAAAATTTTTACTTAAACCAAGTACAACCGGTTTCAATAGTACGACAAGTACGAAATACTTGGTTCAAGTATGATTTTTTTAACCCAAAACACTTGATTTTGAACCGGGATACATTAAGTACATTATGAGTTATTCCAAAGTTTTTTAGACCTTTTTCTTAGATCGAATCGGTATTGGTTCAAGACCATTATATTGATTCGTACTTAGTTTAAGTACATTCGTTCTAGAACGTTTGAGTAGAAAAAATTCCTGATTTAAGTATTTCGTACTTGATTTAAGAATTTTTTTCTTATTTAACATTTTGGGTAAATTTATATCTTAAGACTTATTCGAACTTTGTTTAAGTATAACCAAGTACGAAATTTAGGGTATAAAATTTTAAATATAAAACGGTATAATTATATCCCGTTCATTTTAGAACGTTTAAATACTAAAAATTCTTGATTTCAGTATTTCGTACTTGACTTAAGAATTTTGTTCTAATTTATAGAACATTTTGGATAAATTTGAAACTAAAAACTTATTCGTACTTAGTTTAAGTAAAACCAAGTACGAATTATACTTAAAATTTTAAGTAAAAAACAGTATAAATTCTATACTGCACGTTCTTGAACTTTTGAGTACAGATAATTGTTAATTTTAGTATTTCGTACTTGATTTAAGAATTTATATCTTAAGACTTATTCGAATATAGTTTAAGTATAACCAAGTACGAAATTTAGGGTATAAAATTTTAAATATAAAACGGTATAATTCTATCACGTTCATTTTATAACGTTTGAGTACTAAAAATTCTTTATTTAAGTATTTCGTACTTTATTTGAGAATTTTGTTCTAATTTATGGAACATTTTGGGAAAATTTGAAACTTAAGACTTATTCGTACTTAGTTTAAATACTACCTAGTACAAATTTCTTTAAATTTTAGAAAAAACTTATTTATCCTACGTTTTACGTTTATAAGAATTCTGTTTCAGTTTTCGTACTTGTTTAAGATTTTGTTCAATTTATGGAACATTTTTAAATTTAACTTGCTTATTCGTACTTAGTTTAATACTACCAAGTACGTTGTACTTGAATTTGAGACAACAGATATCTACCTACGTAGGTTTTATACTACCAGTACGAATTATACTTGAAATTTGAAGTTAAAATCGGTATAAATTATATCCCCTTCGTACTAGAACGCTGGCAGGCTTTTTTTCTGAGTGTTGATAGAAATTTTATAGCCTGATTTTGTTTCTTATAAATAGCTTAATATAATACTTCCAGATTTTTAAGAAGTAATCGCTTGAGAAAAAGAGTTTGACTTTTATTTTTCTACATAAGATGGAAATAAGCATTCGCTCGAAAAATAGACTCCTTCAAGCAAGCAGAATAAAACTCAGAGATCTTATTAAAAAATTAATTTATAAATCTTTTCAAGTACAGCAAGTTTATGGGAATTTCCCCATTTTAAGTGTTTTCAACCGAGCAATAACTGCATTAGTTAAAATCATATTTAAAGCTTTATAATTAAAATATCTTTAACCTTTTTTGCTATCGTCCAAATCTTTGCCACCAAAATTAAAAACCCTTAACCTGTGATTACTGTGGCCTCACTCTCTGGCGGCGGCATATTTGCTTTGTTAAATTATAGCTGTATTTTATTTTAAGTACAATATAATATATATAAATATAACAGTTGAATGACATTTTAATGTTGCGCAATTAAAGCTCACAAAAAAAAAGAAATTCCCCAAAATTTATCGCATGCGATAAATATGCATAAATAATTCAAGTGACAAATTTTTGTACTACTAGGCGAAATGCATTTCTAAATATATTTTATAAATTTTTAAACACAAAAAGTGTCATTAAAAAATGCGAGAGAAATATTTTGTATAATTTAAATGTGACACAAAAATTGTGACAAATGTTGGGCTGCCAATTTAGTAACCAAACTGAAGACCGCATGAAAAAAAAAACAGCAAAAATACTCATAATCATAAACACACGGCAAAACCTTTGCATTATAAATGAGCCAAACAACACACACACACACAAAAACAACACCAACTATATATATATATACATTTTTAAATTCTAATTAATTTAGCCCTGAACAAAAATTAAATTTTAATTGAAAAACTTTGACCAACTGGAATTTGGAGTTTGAAAATTTTTGTATTTTTGTCTGTTCATCTCTTTTGTTTATCTGTCCGAGTCGTAGCTGCTTTTTTTTTTGTTTGTTTGTTGATTTTGTGCGCTGTAAACATTTTAATGAGTTTTTCATGTCACAGGCGAGCACAACTGCCGCCCCCCCATCCCCTCCCCTTTGTCGTTGCTAACTTCTCAAGTAGTCGTTAAATTAATTAAATATAGTAAAAAGCATTTGACTTCAAGTTTTGTTTACACAAAAAGCGACACTCTTCTTTAAAAAAAAAAAAATACAACAAAAAAATTTAAAAAACTGTAGCCTATTTTAAGGCTTTTGGCGGCGTCTATATTTATAAACTATATTTAATTAATCTTGCTTACATTAAAAATGCCATAAAAATTAATCGTATGCTAATTATTTGAAAATTTCCGAATCTGACCCGTTTTCAAAAAAAAGTTAATTGTGAAAAATTGACTGGGCAAATGCTTAGCCAATCCATTAAAAGTTGTTTATAATTTCTGCAATAATTTGTTAAGTGTCAATGACATAAACAATAACAAAATGTGAAATAGACACTCTTAAAAGCTGTTGCCATAGAAGGTTAAGTTGTTTTCAGTTGCCGCCTAGAGAATGGCACTGAGCTTAGATGGGCTTGTGTAGATTGATGGGTAAAAATAGAGTTTAATTTTTGAGTAAAGTGAGTGAAAGGCATTTTGTTTACATCTCAATCAATAAATTTGATTTTGAACAGTTTATTTTCAATGGTAGCGTCTTTAAACAATTAATTTTTGATGCTTCCATATAATTCTGTTAAGTTTTTCCAAAATCAAAATTGATCTTCACAAATAAATAATATTAGTTAGATAATATTGCATTTAATTATTTTACATGCTTTGTCTATAACTCTACAAAATTCCTTCAGAATCGGATGACTATAATCAGGGTTTCGGAAACGGTTCTCTTACGTACCAAAATGAGAATTTCAAATAAAGGTTCTATTTCGGTTTTTAGTTTGTTTTGGTTTTCGGTTTTGACAGGTTTATTTTGGTATACCGGTACCGGTAATTTTTTAATATCCAAAAATTAAAATTGTTTCATAATATCCAAAAATTTAATGGATGTGAAAGAATTACAAAATTATGTTCTAAGGATTTTTAAAATATATCGATCTTTAGCCTATTTTATTGCATTCAACAAAGAAAAAATCGAACTAGAGTAAAAGAATCCTCAATTTCTATTGTCGTCCATCCAACTTCGTCATTAGGACCAAGTTTCCATCTTCCACATAGATAACAGTCACTTAAACTTACAAATAACGGGGTTCAATTGATGGAAACCTAACTAATCGGATGACTTTAACTTATACAAAATGTATCCAAAAAGCAGAAAAATATTATTAATTATGCTAAAAACTAGTCGGCTAAAGTTGCTCAGAAAAAAAAAACTTTGTTTTTAGAAGGTAGCTGTCTTCAGACTGTCCTAATTTTTGATGCACCATAAAATTCTGTATCAGTTTTTCAAAAACCCGCTAATATACATATAGGATATTGATATCAGATATTTAAAATTTATAAATCATTGCATAATAAAAATTTTATATGCAATAAAAAAACTTTTCTTAGTAAAATACCTCACCACGATCGACCTTTGGCAGTACTGCTATAGTCATCGATTTTTATAATTTTTTCAAAATTATGTGAAAGCATTAATAATATACACATTGGGGTTACGATAGAAAAAAATGATTTTTTCACTAGAAGTATTTCTTAGCCGATCGTTCCTATGGCACTATATAATATATCCGATCAGCCGTTCCGTTTATCGTGCAAAAAAGAAGACTCTGTGCTCTTTCACCCGATACTTAAAAACTGGAGACTAGTTCGAGTAGAAACAGACACACGGACAGACGTGCCGTATGAACTCAGCTCGTCGTCTTGAACAAGAATATATTTTTGTTTATGGGGTCATTTGAATATTTCTATGCGTTACAAACTTTGGGCAATTAATATACACTTTTCAAGTGGATAAAAATATAATGATTAAGCATTGAGAAACCTATTCATCTAAATATTTTCCAAAAACTGGTAGAAAAAAGATCCAAGAATTAATAAAAAAAATTGTTGGTACAGTCTATAGCCGCTAGGACCGTAGCTTGATTTTTTACTTCGGGACGGGCTGAAATTCATTTTTGACAGTAAAGTCTAGAAATTTTTAAGTTTTGTTTCGAGTAGAAAAAATAACATTAAACATCCTACTTGTGCCTACAATCAACCTATTATGTGGGGAGAAAAAAACTCAGCCCCCGAGCCTCCTTCTTAGCTTCTATATACTACTATATGCACAAATAAAAAATCATGATTTTTGCCCTTCAAAGTATGCTATGTTTATGATTATAATTAATAAAGGAAAATGTAATTAATTTTTAGTAGCCTTAACACTTATTATTTTTGTTAACCTTTGACTGGTCTAAGTGAATGCACAATGTGGATTATGTAAGATGCTGACATCACTGACTTTAAATTAAAGAAGAAAATAAAGTTTGCATACTTTGAGGGGTGAAAAAGCTTTATTTTTTATAAGCATAAACTTAGTAATAGAAACGGTTGGTTCAAAAACCAGATCTTGTAAGCTTTTTTTTCAATGGGAGCGTCTCCAATCTTGGTGTTTATTTATTTTCGATGCTTCCACATAATTCTTTAAAGTTGGATCAAAATCAGACGACTATATAGTATAGCTGTCTTTAAACTAATCAGTCTTAAAAATTATCCTTTGTTTATATGAATTAAATGGAATTTTTTAAAATCATATATTTTCATATTTTTTGGATTTTTTCCTGGAACTTCAAAAATTACGGTTAAAGCATTATTTTAATTTTTATGTAATTTTAAAATGCTCAACCGTTCCTTATGGCAGTACAAATCCTAATACTATCGAATCGAGACAGCAGCAGCACAGCAGCATTCACTAAATGGCATAATTCGGCTTCAAGGTTAAAAAATCTACAATTTTTGAGTTAATGCGCGTTTTGAGATATGTTCAGACAGTGGATTTTGCATATTTCGAAGTAGAATTTAATCCTAGTAGGCCAGGGTAAAGGTGTTAAAGACATAGACACATTTATATAACAATTTTGAAGTTGTTTAAATGGATACTGAAAATTCGATTTAGAAAGAAAATGCAATTTTTAGCATGCACCACTAAACCGAAACCAAAGCTCAAAAAATCATGTTGTGAACCAAAGCTGGTGGTATACAATCCCTGTGAACTATCTTTTTGCATCTCTGCATAAAATTCATTAAAGAAAAAACAATGTCACACCCTTTCCTCTCCCTTAGCTGCCAGACACATTTTATCTATATTTTATGAGTTCCTATCGAATTCTTCTCCTTTTTTTTTTTGCTGCTAGCGTTTCCGGTCAGTATTTTTTGTTCGTTTTTTTTTCTTGTTTGGCATCCCTGCTGTTTGGGGGGTGATAAAGTTATTTAGGCGCAAATCATAAATTCCCAAAAAACAGAATCCCAAAAAAAAGCTTATCTGATTTTGCACTTCGGTCCCGGGCACTAGATCAATATGTTTTGGCATACGTTCGCTCCCTTTTGGCTTGCATACCTGTGATTCTAAGGCAGAGACGCAAAGACAGCTGTGCGCCTGCGCCTTGTGTCACCTAATAAAAACAAAAATCGAAAAAAACAGAAAACAGCAGAGACAAACAGAGTAGAGAAACAGACATAGTTAGAAGACAGTTGGCCGATATCGACTCAGGTAAATTTGCGTGAGTTTTTTTTTTTTTTTGTATTTTTGGGGCTGACTTTAATTAACAGCTCTTGGGGCGTCCGTGTTGACTTTTGAAATTAGAAAATTATGCCTGGAATTTCCGTTCAGAGAGAGATGAGCAAAAAAAAAAAACTAAATAAAAATGATCATAATAAAGGGAAATATTTAAATGAGTTGCCTTAATTTTGCATTAGAATTAATGAGGCTTCAATAAGGGAAGTGATGACAGGTGGTTTTTTTAGGCTAAAGGGAATAGGAAAAAAATCAATTATTAAGAAAAGTTAAAAAAATAAGTACGTAAATCGGCTCTTATTAAGAAACAGAAACAAATTTTCATCTAAAATTTTTTTTTACTTTTTATTGATTTTTACTGAGCCTCATTTGTGGTCAAATAGTTCAATCAGAAAAACAATAAATATTATTTGTTCTTTCATCAAAAGAAGCCCTTTGAACAAATTCGATAAAGTCAACCCTTTTTATTGATTTACCCTCTTTGTGGTAAAATCAACACTTTCGTCAAATATTAAAGCTCTAACTTAATTTAGGTCTGCTGACCCAGCCTGAAATTGGGCATATTAAAGCAGACGCAGTTGGCGGCCTATTAAAGTGCAATTAAAATTTTCAACTCATTTTAAAGTTCATTCAAGGTGTCAGCAGCTTGTCAGAGACAGAGGCTACTGTTTGCTCGCATTCACACACACGAGGAAGAGCTCATGATACACAAAAAAAATATTAAATTTCATTTGAGTTAAAGGTGTATTTAAAAGAGAGAGAACAATAAATCAACGGATAAAATAATGCCAAAAAATTAGTTGACTTGCCACGCCCGTTTATTGCGTGAACTAGAGGACCAACCCCCAGAGCGGCGGAGTCTCTCCCCTCTCTCCAGGCGCTCATTAAAAGTGCGACGTTTGCATTTCCCGCTGGGATTTTGGGGGCATGTTTAGTTTTCGGTGGCTTGTGGGAACACCCGCTGCGCCATATGACACCTTCGTTGAATGTGTGAGCGAGTGTGTGTGTGTGTGTGTGTGCTCAGGTGCATCAGTTGGCCTTTTTGGCGTGCTGCATGCAATGTCCACTTTAATGGCGTCGTTTTTAAAGCTAAAACCTTTCGCTCTCTTTGTTTTACGAGTGTCATTTTTATGGGCGCCCTCCTCGATTTGATGGCTAATTAAGCATTAAAAAAAAACAACAGCGCACAGGATGCTGCTAGACTTCAAATACTTAGCCGCTAGCCAGACTCTAGACGCCACAAAATACTTGAAAAAGATTTCAATTTGGGCTTGGCGTCAGTTCCACTCACTCACTTTGAGGGCCCAGAGAACATTGCATAATAATACGAGTAGTACTCAACTAGCATATCCCATTACATGAACTACTTTTTGACATGACATATACAAAACTGCGTCCCTTGTTTGCATTCTCAATCTCAAGTGTCGCAGTCGTCTGAAAAGGAGGAGGCAGACACAGGCTATCAACAGGTTGACCGCCCTCAACAAATTCTGTCGCGCCGCGGGGCAACTCATTCAAATATTAGACGACGACGCCAGACAGTAGCCTCCGACTAATTACCGTTACCTGACAATATTTTGACCATAGATATGTATGTATGTATTTTGGCCAACAAACCAAACAAAACTGGCCTCTACCTGCCACAGAATTTGTGGCTCATTATGTCAAATTGAAATGTTGCCAACCTGATGAGAAAACTGGCCCAACAGGTTAAAACTGAGTTGATCTTCGCTTGGATTTATGGGCCAATGTTGGCTGGTCCATTTTTTTTTGTTGTTTGTGTCTGAGTGGAAATGAAAAGTTATGATAGATAGAAGATTTTAATTAGAAGAGAAGAATTGACATGAACTTCTTCAATATGATAAAAAAAAATTTGTATTATTTCAACAAATATTATTTATTTAATTCAAAACTAGCTACAAAATTCTTAAACATTTTTTATATCATTATCAGGTTCGTTCTGGATTTTAATTTCAACAAGATTCTTTTAAATCGGCATAAATCGGTGGACAGTTCTACTAAGTGAATATCGGATTTATCTAGTTCTTTATAATCTACTTCACTTTTCACATTTGAACTGGTTTAAACTGGTTCGGAACTGGGTTTGATTCGGAAAAATATCAAACTTCATATAACCAACCTAGTCAACGAATTTTAAATTTATATAGTGAAAAAAAAAATCAAGAATTCCGTACTTAAACAAGAGGAAATTTAAGTACAAACGATCGGTATTTCTTATTTTGAGCACAAAATTCTTATTTCACGTTCCTTTCTGGATTAAAAATTCACTTAAACTTGAATCTTGTCATTTACTCTAACCAAAAAATGTACAATACCTAGAACGGACAAAAAATTTTGAATCTCGTCTTGGTTTTTCAAAATGCAGGTCGATAACTTGCTGATTCTATTGTTAGAATGTGTGATGCTTCGTAACGCATCTTTCTAAGTCGAGATTTACACGATGAAGCAAACTTCAAGTTTTTTAGTGCGAATTTAGGTATTTCTAAACTATTTGTTTAAAGGTCTGAAAGAGTTCCCCAAATTGCACGCTACTAAACACCTATGAAGTTTGCTTCGTCCCATTTTCTGAGCTTAATCGGCTCGTGAGCATCACGTCTTGTTGAAACCACATATCAACCAAGTCCAATTCTTCCATTTCCATTGACTGTTACATTGCGATTTTCATGAGTTTCAAAAATAAATACAGTTCCGAATGATGCCGACGCTTACAAACCGCACCAAATCAGCATTTTTCGGGTGCATTGACAGCTCTAATCTGCTCTTTAGAACAAATTCGGCAATTATGTTTGAAATTTATGACGTACCCATTGCCAAAAAATGAGCTTTCGTCGCTGAAGACAAATTTTGAAAAAATTTCGAACACACAATTTTATAAAAATTCAACGATTTGCAAGCACTGTTCGTTTGTAAGTCTATTCAAGGTGGAATGAGAATTTTTGGCGTTGCTACATGAAAGGAATCACGCGAGTGGTTTCAAAAAAATGTACACTGAAAAACCAAATAGCATAAACTCGGAATTATTCTAGCTTCGTAGCTCCTCTTTCCGTAAATTTTCTGAGTCGGCTGCGGGTTTTGCTGCAAAATGCGGGTCCTACCAGTCCAGGCCCGCCATACAAATTGTATCTAGAGATGCGCTTTTAGGTATTGTAAACTCTTAGCTCGTATTCTTTGGTTTTTTTAATTAATAACTGATTTATGCATGACGCAACTAAAAAAGACCAAAACAATGTTAAAAATTTTCTGAGTGTGGCTTAAATAACTTTTGCAATATGATTCTAAATCACTTTTGAAGTGGTTCAAAATCGCTCGGAACCAATTTTGTACCGAAATATATGTTACTCCATATTACAAATCTACTCAACTAATTTCAAGTTCATAAGTAAAAAGGTTTTTGAGATATGGCTCTGAAACACTTTAGAACCACTTTTTTTTACTCTAGTTCAGAACCAATATCAAGCCTTCATATTGTATTATTTTGAATGTCAAATGACAAGCTATTCACAATGAAAACAAGACAACATAAGGGCCTACTAGATTGTCATGTGTCATGCGTCGAACAGTGTAAGCCCAGCCTAATATTTAACTCCATATTATCAGACTACCTACACATAGAGTTTCAAATTCAAAAGTCAACGAATTTCTGAAATATGGACCTGAATCTATTTTTTATGAACCACTTAAATTTACACTTATGAACTAGTTCACAGACTTGGGACATAGCCTTAAGCTTTAGTAAATTACACGCAAATAATTTGCACAAATATTTCAAAAAATTTGTTTAAGGTCCCACAGGCAAATAATTTGCCCAAATTTTGATGAAAATTTGGCTTAAAAGGCTTAATTAAACTTTGCGGCAATAATGGAGCTAGTTTCTTGAGTGTGGAACCATAGCTTTACTTTGAAGTCCTGTAAAAAAAAAAAAAATTTGGACAAATTATTTGAGAGTGGGAACTAAGCATAGTGGGAACACCAAATAGTTTGCGCACAAACATTAGCTACTTGGCCTTTGCTTAAGTTTTTGCCCCAATTATTTGTCCCAAATATTTTCCCAGTAAGGCCAAGTGGGAATACCTGAGCACAAATATGATTGCGTGTTTGCTGATGGAAATGAAAATACTGTTCACATTTTATGAAAATCGGTTCAGCGCATTAAATATAGGCCTATGATAAGGTACCACACGCAAATAATTTGCACAAATTTTTCTAAAAATTTGCTCAAGGTCACACAAGCAAATAATTTGACCAAATTGATGAAAATTTGGCTAAATAAGACCAAATAAGAATAGGCATAAATAAGTAAAAGTATTCCGAAAACCGCAGTAATGGTTTATGAAGGCAAATTTTTAACAAATGTTTGGTCAAATTATTTGCGAGTGGGACCTAAGCATTAGTTTAATATTAGTTTGCGCGCAAACAATTACCAAGTATTTGATCCAATTTGATGCAAGTTTGTAAGAGCAAACACGGCAAACATATTTGCGCACTGGTATTCCCACTTAGTCTCACTGGGAAATTATTTGAGTCATTATTTTTGCTATCGCACTTCTTAAATGAAAATTATAGCAGCAAGGACAATCAAAAGAAAACACAAGATCACGAGGTTCTTCGAAGTTTAGGAATCGGTCCATAAAATGATTCTTAGATTTTAAAAAGGGTTCATACCTTCGTACCGAACCTAATATTGTGCAGCTTTAGCTTTACCTATACTGAAAAGTTGTTTTCCCTTAGGGCTTAGAAAACAGCCACACGCTCTCATCTCTAATAGCTTAGGGCTAGACTTGACAACATTGGCAACATGCTGCTACACGTCACACTTGGTCACATGTTGCCAAGGTGTGGCTGAACCACTGCTGGCCACATTCCTATGTACATTGCGCACCGTTATAAAAAAAAGGGGAAAAAAAACTTAAGACCTCATTAAAAGAAGCCGCTGCTTTATGGCAGCAGCATCCAAGATCGAGTTGCCCATTTAACGCGTTTGCATTGAGCAGCAAATCGCTCCCCAGCCTGCTCCTGCCTCCTCCTTATAAACATATACATATATATATATATATATATATACTCGTATTTAGTATTAAAGCCGAGACGATTACGCACACGCAACTCACGGGGCAGGCCGCCAAAGGCTGTGTGCGTTGTTCATGCAAATTTTTAACTTCATTTCGGCTTCGTTTTGTTAATTAATTTATATTATTTTATTTGGGTGTCGTATACAAGCGGAGCGATCTGTGGACATGCCTTGTGGCTGCCTGCAATCGACGAGTTCTCTGTCCTCTGTCCTCCTCTCATCTCTGACTCTGCCGCGTAGTCGAACGACAAATTTATATTTAATGAGCTTCATAAAATTTGAATTTCAAAGGAGCGTTGCACCGCTGCGGCATGTTTCGTCCATGGCATTGATTGCACGGCCATCCCAGGAACGAACGAATGAGAAGGCATATAAATTGTTGGGTTTTATGGTGTTTTAAGTAGGCCTGCTTTATGACCCCAGCTGTCCAGGATTGCCCTGAACTTTATAAGACGGTATATATATGTAGCATATATACATATATATTGCTACGAGTACATATCCCGATAATGATTCATTGGCGCTGTGTGGTCGCAAGACTTATTACTACCCACTTAGGCGACAAAACGTTCGTCGCCAACTTCCTCATAAATAAAAGGCGGATTCGGCCTCATGTTGTTGTTGTTGTGAAGAGATCTGCAAGTGCCAACTTGTTTGGTGGGGTTTTTTATTTACCTCTTGCTGTTGTTGTTGTTGTGGTTCCCCACCGGTAGGCAACATTTCAATTTGATATAATGAGCTACATTTTGTTTACAGATAGGTTTGAACATGCTTCGCAGTTGCAAGTAATCCCTGAAGGGAAGCAAGGATTCACTAAAAATAATTGAAAATCTAATTTCAAATTCTGTGAAATTTCTAGTGACCCATTTTCAGAATTTATTACAACAGTTTCAACTGTGAAGGGTGTAAATATCCAAACAGTCCCAACAGTTCCGTACAAACCCGTGGGTACTACTAACCACCTACAAAATTCCGGGTGGTTTGGTTGATTGAGATTTTGAGGTTTTCCCGAAATTTCGGCACTGATTTTATTGGGGGACATACCGGGAAAACTTCATGGAACTTATTTAACTCATCTATTTAATGTTTTTATAGATTGAAAGAGTCTTTTTAGTTAGCAGAAATTATCTGGAGAGCAAATATAAAAATAAAGGTTCCTAAATTATTCATATTCATGGACATAGCATACTTTGAAGGGCATTAATCATGATAAGTTTTATGTGTATAATAGAGGTATATGTAACGCACAAATTTGTATATTTTTAAATTTTAAATTAATATACTAAAATATTTTTGATTTTAGAATCGAATTTAAATGTAAATTAATAGGTCGAAACTTATATCTTCGCTGAAAAGAAGATTCTATACTGACTCCTTACAGCTTTTCCATCTTAACTTAAGACCTTTCTTCTTTAATCTTCAAGTTTTTGAATCCATGTGAATATTAAGAAATTGTTGGATGCCTACTTTTGAACAACAAAGATATCAACACTAGAAACCATATTTCTGGATATTATTTTGTTCGTAAGCAGATGCAATGGCACGGTGAATAAAAATAAAAAATTCACGTTATTTAAATTTCTTAAATGTTTAACCTAGGCACAGTTAAAAATACTTATTTAATTTTTCCTCTCAGAATATGCAAACAGTCAAAACCGTGCTGAGGCGACAAAATAAAAATCTGTCCATCAATTCTAAGAACATTCATATGCACGTGTACTGCCACACTATTAGTTATTAGTCTGTGATAGAGCCAAAAAACACTGTTACTTTAAATATCAAGTGACAGTAACTTAGTCGCAGGTACGCCAATATACCTCATCTCTTATTTATAGGCCAATAGTGACCGTATTTTCTGCAACTTTCATTCAAGTTTTCATGCAGTCTGGAACCGGAACCCCAACCGGTTGTGAAAACGAACACCAAGCGTAGGGTAAGGGTTTACAGCCCTGGTATAAATATATACATTTTTCCTTGATCGGGTGATGGTCACACTTATTTAAAGTCGACTTGTTTAATCAAAATTAAAAACGAAATTCAGTAGGCGATTCGTATGAATTTTTTCACTAATAAAGTCGTGCGTAACGTTCCGTGTCGTGCTTACAAAATGTTTGACTGTGCGTGTGGTTTGAAATATGCCATTCGTGTTCAAAATATTCGACACCCACCTTTACTTCGAGCCCTTTTAAAAGCATTTTTAAATCGATATGGTTTTGCGAGTTATTGCCTTTGAAATTGGTATAAACAAACAGGTTACCCGAGCTTAAAACGAACGGTTCGACGCGTCGAATCACACAATGAAACTCTTTAAATACTCAAAATAAAGATAATGAATGTTAGGCCTTAAAACCCGATTTCGCAACTTCTTGGAAAGAATTTTTGTTAACGATTTATCATTATCAAGACTCTTCAACATCTTTCCCCTCTAATCATTTCAAATGTATTGGATTGTTAATTATTTATATGACCTTTTCTCATTATTCTTCAAATACTATTATTCCTTTTCTTTTATATATTTTAATGTCTTGTTCTAAAGTAAGAAAACCTAAAAAGGGGATATTTAGCATTGAAGAAAGGGGACGATGAAGTTGATGTTTATCTGGACTAATTGCACTAATTGCGGAATTAAAAGCATGTCGGTCCATAAATACCGGTTACAAAAGTAATTGCACTAAAACTATAAAATCATATCACACACACTCAGAAAAAAAAGCTAGAATCCCGTACTTAAGCAGGGGCAATTCAAATACAATCAATCCCAAACGCTAACTAAGTTCGTAATTTCCAAATCTGCGAACAAAATTCTTATTTCAAGTTGGTATTTTGTTTAAATTCACCTTAACTAGAAATAAAATGTATTATTATTATTCTAACTTTAATGTGTCAAAATTTCAGATAATTCAAGAAAAAAAGGAATAAAATTATCTTTTAATTTTTAGAACAAAACTGTCTTAATTCATTCACGGACATACTTAAATTTAGAATAATTTTTGTGTGTGTATAAACAAAAACATTGCAATAAACGATTAACAACACTAATAAAAATATAACACAGCATAATATCGTAAATACAGCATTTATGGCACATTGAAATATCGTAAAAATTGTAGACACCGCTTTCTTAACGCATTCTCATATTTCTAGTAACTCATTTTCTGTATCGTAGATACTGCTTCAATATCGCATTTAAATATAGTTAACATTGGATTTGAAGTAAACAGCGCATAATTTCTGCTTTTAAATATCTCAAACACCGCTTTGGGATATCTAAAACACCGCATTTTCAAAAGCAATATTTATATAAGCGTTATTTTTTCATAAAGTTTAAAGTTACTGCTTTTCCTTGAATTTGGTCAATTCAGAGAATCTAGTGCTGCAGATTAATCACATATACTTTTTATTAAAAAAAGAAAGTTCAGTAAGATCGAATCGATAAGCGATGTTTCATTTTTTTTGGCATCAATACAAATACTAGAAAGTATCAAGATGATATTTTTCAGTTAATTTCAATGTTATTTTAATGACTTTTCTTATTATCTTGATAAAGAAAAGTATCTTATGAAAAGAATCTTTAAAGTTTTAAATTGATGACTAAATAGTATCATTTTGATGAATGTGTTTTTTTGAGTGTACAAGTCTGAAAATTGGTTAAGCTTTATACAAAGTCTTAAAATACATTTGTTTAAAGTATTCTATGTGTTTATAAAATCGTATCAGAGTAAATCTCAAATTTACTAAAAAAAAAAAAAAAAAAACTCAAAATTTCCGGAAACAAATGATACCAGAAACATCTGCACATTGAGTGAGCAATTATTTAAATTTTCAATATGTAGCTTTATGATGCTTGTGTTTCCCTTCACTGACATTAATTTGACACTTTTGAGTTTAAGCCGGGGGCTTTCTTTTCTCTCTGTCTCTCTCTCTCTCTTTCCCCGTTTTCTGTTACTTTTCAGTCTGGCCTGTAGAAAAAAAAGGGGCGCCTTGTGTTAAAACACCATAAATAAATGTCGCGCGCTTATCTGAAAGAGAGTGAGAGGGAGAGAAGGAAAAAAAATCCTGCGTCGGCGTTGTCTTGGAAGACAAATGCGTTGTCAACGCAACCTGCCTAATAACCCATCATGATCATCACTTAGCCCCAGACCAAGATCGTTGTGGTACAAGAAGCTCAGGCTTAGGCTCAAAAGGAGGCTGCCAGACACTATCGCCGCTTGTCATCTGTCTGCAACACGCAGTGGAATGAAGTGGACTCTTCTTGGTCGTGGTCGTCGTCGTCGGCATTTTGTTTCTCTCTGCAGCCAACGCACAGCCACACAAAAAAGGTCATTTCCGTTCTTGCTGCAACGGCAGCAGCAGCAGCAGCGGCAGCGGCTCTCTCCCTCTTACGGCTGGCATAAATTGTTGCAGGCCCATGTCCATTTTGAGTCCAGGCACTCTTTGATGTCGCGACTTCAACAACGCAGCATCTCTCGCCCGCCAGCTTCTTACCGCCGCACTCGCTTGTCTCGTATTCAAATTTGGCTTCAATAAAACGACAGCCAACAAGTACAACAACAACAACAAAAGCAACAGCTTGAATCGCTGTTGCCTGCGACGGCCAATTCGAAAATCAAACACTTCAAAGTGACTGCGCGGCGGCTTCTTTTGGTTGTTATATGGGGAGCCCATCGATGAAAATAACAAACCAAAAAAAAAAACAACAAAAACAACAAAATTTAAAAACTGTTTGCATTGATCAACTATTGGTTAAGCTTGCTCAGTTACACACACAGTTAGAGAGGAACACGTGACACGAATTAAAAGCAGCCGAAAAACTGAACACAAAAAAAACAAGTGGGAAAAAATCTGAACAACTGAACAAAAAAGAGCAATTGAAGAGAATCATGTTCACTTGTTCTGTTTTGTTCACTCACTCATAAACCTATAAACCTTAAAAAAAAAAAAATGAAATTTAACAACTGAACAAAAAGAGCTTGAAGAATCATGTTCACTTTCTTTTTCCATAAATAAAAAAAAAAAGTGGAGAAAATCTGACCAACTGAACAAAAAGAGCAATTGAAGAGAATCATGTTCACTTGTTCTGTTTTGTTCACTCACTCATCAACCTTTAAACCTAAAAAAAGAACAAGTGGAGAAAATTGAACAACTGAACAAAAAAGAGCAATTGTGAGAATCGTTCACTTGTTCTGTTTTGTTCACACTCATAACCTAAACCTAAAACAATGAAAAACAACTAAAAGAACTTCACTCACTCATAAACCTATAAACCTAAAAAAAAGAAAAGTGGGAGAAACCTGAACAACTGAACAAAAAAGAGCAATTGAAGAGAATAATGTTCACTTGTTCTGTTTTGTTCACTTACTCATAAACCTGTAAACCTAAAAAAAAGAACAAGTGGGAGAAAATCTGAAAAACTGAACAAAAAAGAGCAATTGAAGAGAATCAGGTTCACTTGTTCTGTTTATTCACTCACTCATAAACCTATAAACCTAAAAAAAAGAACAAGTGGGAGAAAATCTGAACAACTGAACAAAAAAGAGCAATTGAAGAGAATCATGTTCACTTGTTCTGTTTTGTTCACTCACTCATAAACTTATAAACCTAAAAAAAGAACAAGTGGGAGAAAATCTGAACAACTGAACAAAAAAGAGCAATTGAAGAGAATCATGTTCACTTGTTCTGTTTTGTTCACTCACTCATAAACTTATAAACCTAAAAAAAAAGAACAAGTGGGAGAAAATCTGAACAACTGAACAAAAAGAGCAATTGAAGAGAATCATGTTCACTTGTTCTGTTTTGTTCACTCTCTCATAAACCTCTAATTTCTAAAAAAGAACAAATGGAGAAAATATGAAAACTGAACAAAAAGAGCTATTAAGAATCAGGTTCACTTGTTCTGTTCTGTTCACTTACCATAACTTATAAACCTAAAAATGAACAAGTGGGAGAAAATCTGAACAACTGAACAAAAAAGAGATTTTGTTGTCAATTTTTGCTCTTTTTGTTCAGTTGTTCAGGTTTTCTCTCACTTTGTTTTTTTTGTTCATTTGTTCAGTTTGTTCTGTTGCCATTTTTACTTGCAGTTACTTTTTTTTCTGGTTCCCAAAAATTTTGAGTTGGATTTTCAAAATTTTAAAACAAATTTTAAAACATAGAATTTCGATTTATTTTTCTATATTTCAAAAAATTTTTGAATATTTCCCAATTATTTATCATTGTCAAATTAATGTCACAAGAGACAAATAAAAAATCTTAAAGCCACCAATTCCAATTCAAAAATTGTCTCACTTAAAATGCAGTTTAACCTTTTATGGCCAAAAAAAATAAAAACGAGTTGCCATTCGGTTTGACCACTTTTCAGTTTTTCCAAAATTATTTGTTATCATAATTGCTTTTGGCTTTGGCCAATTAGCCTGACCAAGTGTGGCCGAATGTTGCGTGTGGCCACATTTTTTGTATTTTTTTTTTTTTTGTGGTTTGTCGCTTTGTGGCAGGCGGCTTATGTAAATATTTGACCTGATGCGTGTGAACTTTAACAGTTTTTATGCTTTATTTGTCGCAAATATTGCGCAAACATGCTAGTCAGCCCACTCTCTCCCCTCCCCCCGCCATATGACCCCCTTCTGTTAAGGCCAGCGCTCCTCCACAGCCAAAAGGAGAGACAGAGAATCGAGAAGGAACGAACGACACAACAACATTGGCTTTGCCTTAGCCTTGTGTTTACTTTTCTTTGAGCCTCGGGGGGATGTTAAAGTTGTTGCGCATGCGTGTGCACCTTTTTGCACTTGAACATGAGGCATGTGTTTGTGCAGTTGTTGTTGTGCAGTTGTAGATGTTGCCAGCAACATGCGTTAGCAACATAGTTGCGGTGGTTTATGACATATTGGTCACCAAAATTTGAACATCAGTTAAGGCTCTGTTTCACTCGAGGGTCATTATTTTGTTATTCATCTGTTTATAAATTGCAATGAGTTTTTCTTTGGTGTAAAAGAATCCGAATATAGTTAGTTCTTTGAAGAAAAAAATATCCATTGCTAAAGCGGAGGTCTCAGTTCTCCAATTTTGAAAAACACAATTTAAACTCAAGTCTAAAATTTTTGAAATAAAAATTTGTTTAAATGAGTTTCTGAGACTGAAATGATACTCAAAATTTTTAGGAAAAATTATTGTCGCAATTTTTCGTAAATATAAACAAAAATTGCTGGTTTGTGGTAACTAAGTCCAATCAAATGCATTTTGTGGACCATTAAAGCAATCTCTGACTCGCTTATATCAACGACATTTCTACATAGAAGACAAATTGGGACTAAAATTTTCGTCTATTAATGAAAAATTGCGACAAAAGTTTTATTTTTAAAATTGAAAGTGTAATTTCAGCCTTAGCAAGGCTAAATAATTGACTTAATAGCGCTCTGGAGCTTCTTTCTATTCTGACCAGACAGCAGTAACCATTTTTCGAATCATTTTACAGATAATCAAACTTGGTTAAAAAGTATAGAACATGGTCTCTACTCTTGCTTTCTTTATCGGATTTTTTTCTTATTAATGTAAAATTTTGTTCAGCTTTACTTTTTCTCTCTCCTTTTTGCTTCTCCTATTAGTTAGAATAACAATAGAACTCTGAAAGTTCGATTCTATAACATAGGGTTCCCAATGTACCGTACCTTACATTAAGTAATTACGAGAGACACACACAAATCATATGGGTATAAAAATACTAAAACACGTTACGTATTAAAACCGTTACAAAAACCAAAAGAAGATTCGAATTGATTCCTTTGATTCCAGTTAGACCGTAATGAATATATCTTAAATTAAAAAATTTCCAAAATATGACAAAAAATCCGAAGTTTCATTATGCGAATTATATATAACTCACATATACGATTCCAACGTTGTTTCCCGCAGGGTGAAGCTAAAAAACAAAAAAAAATCGTAACGTTAATAACTTCCGTGTTTTTTATCCGATCTTATTTTGATTTACAAATTCGAAAATTAATTACCTTTTCGCAATTATTTTCGAAATTAAATTCGTAATAAGACATAATTTTGAATAATTTCAATATCTTATTTTATATGTGCTTATAATTTAAGTTCCGATATTCAGCTATAAGTGGATTTTTGGATTTTTTTCAGATTGAATTTAATCCTAGTAGGCCAGGGTAAATGTTTTGATAATCAATATTATTCTGACTTGAGCACTGCAATGAGCAGGCCATTTTGTGATTTTTCGCCTTTTCAACAAATTTCTCCTGGCCTACTAGGATACAATTCAATCTGAAAAAACCTAAAATCCGATATCTAGTTATTATATACAAACTTTGGCTAGGGCTTTCTTATTCTTATTATTTTTTTCTTAATTGTTTTCTATACCACTAAGCAAATACATGTATAGTAGTTTTCTTTTCAACACATAGAACATTTTTAAATCATTGTCAAAAAGATAAGAATTTGTTTTAAAAAGTTAAGACAGGTTTGGCCATCCATTTTACATCATTTCTTGCCACAAAAAGAGTCAAAGAATCAGTGAACGAGTCGAAAATACTATTGAAAGCAGCGGGAATTTTAGGATCATAAGAAAATATCGTTTCCCACTTTTAGAAAATCTTTCCGTCCTACTCCTATCTCTAATATCTAAGTATTCCTCCCGCTAAAAAGTGCTTGCGAAATTGTTTCGTGCATGATTTCTGCTATAAACACCTAACTACACTTATCAATCAGTACCTGAATACAAATTGCAACCTGTATAACTTTTAATAAACCTAATTCTATATACACTTAACTGTTAAAACTTTAAGTATTGCTGAAAATTAGTGTTAAAACCCCTAAAAACTTAACATATAAAACCTAAAAAATGTATTTAAACTGAAATCAAATCCTACACTAAGGCTGGGTTCTACACTGTTCGACGCATGAGGCATGACAATCTAGTAGGCCCTTATGTTGTCTTGTTTGCATTGTGAATAGCTTGTCATTTGACATTCCAAACAATACAACATATAGGGTTACTAGATTATCATGTCTCATGCGTCGAACAATGTAAACAGGAGGATGTAATAATTTAGAATTAAGGGTAACTAAATATTGATGAATTAAAAAACTAAAAAAAAAAAAATAAAAAAAAACTTCCGTGTTTTTTGTCCGATTTTTTTTTACGATTTTAAATTTTAAAATGTCGAAAATCTGTCAATCGGACATGTTTTCTCATTTTTTCACTTTGACCGTTGCAAACATTTTGCGATTTAGAGTCCAAATGTGCTTCCAAAATTTGTTTTAAATCGCAACATTTTTGCGAAAGTGAAAATGGAAGCCTGGCTGTATATTCACAATTTTATGATACCCTTTTGGGTCACACATAATGGTTACAGGGGTGTAAAAACTATGTAAAATTTAAGGGGTAGATGACCACAAATAAATCCATATTAAGCGCGCTTTTCCGCTTTTAAATCTCGAGCACATTTTTCTAACTCTTTCGAGAGTGGGCAGCACACACACACACACATCATAAAGTGGATTATAGTTAGTATTCTGCTTCTAATTACTTCAAAGAAAATCCTAAGCTGGGCTCAATTTTCTTAAGTCTTTAGTTCGGGCCTTTAATAATTTATAATTTTCCACCAACAACATAAATCTAGAAATATTTTCATACTCGTTACCATCACCAGGTAAAATTTACTTTCTCTGCTTCTGCCCTTTTGGTTGGAAAACTCTCAGGTGTTTTGTGTAATTAATTAGTCAAATTTATATACAAAAACACACACACACACAGACGGAGAGACTCACTTGAAATGGTTTTGAACCTCCCCGACTCCGACTAGGCGGTGTGGCTTTTTTGATGTGGTTGGTGGCCTCTATGGCCTATGGCAAAATTAAGATAATGTTGTCATTGTCAAAGCAACTGCACTTAATTAAGCCAACTTTAAGGCCCAGACAATGCCAGGCGAAAACAAATCAAAAACCGCAAAACTTCCTGTGCAAACACATACACAAGGAGTGGTATGGCCAGCCCACGCTCCGAAAACACACACAGAAAACACAATGGTCCAGACTCAAACTAATCAGTGACTCGAACTGGACTCTCGGTTTGCTGTGCCCCGTTCGGTATCTACAAAATTGATGAGTCTGTCAAAATGTGAATTCGTATATGGAGGGACACAGGGCACGTGTTGCCACAGGGTCCTGTCCCTGTCATCATTAATTTTTTAAGCGTTCGGTAAGCAGCAGGTAACGAACGAACGAGCGAACGAACGAAACTCATTCCAAGAAAAATGACAAATTTTCCAAGAAGTCACGCGGCCAACCGAACGCCACAGAGATTCATTTTATGGTCATGTGAAATTCCTAGCTAAAGCGACGACAACGGCGGCGGCGGCACTTGCTTTTCAATCTGCTGTCTGTGACTGCGCTTTGTATTCGACAACAAATATGCCATAAATCAAAAGGTAGCTACCTCCCCCGCCCTCTCAACCCAGCCATTCCCCCCTTTAAAAACGACACAAACAGTAGTTGCTTTTGAAATCGCGCGCATATCCGCAGAGCTTCCATAATTTTGGTCTCTCCGACTTGACCAAAAACCAGCTTCAGGTACAACAAGAAGGTACGAGTATCTTATCGATGCTTTGCATTTTGCATGTTGCCTGTTGTCGACAACAACAACATGGCTGCAAAAGAGATACTGCAAAACCCATCCTCATCCTCGGTTGGCGGCGGCCATTGCATTTGGAGTAGCCACAACCAACAGCAACAACAACAACAGCAACTGGTTGGCTTCAATGCAATTTTTCTTGTTCGATTCTTCGTTTTTTTTTTTGAGCTTTGATAGATTGCCGACTTTGATAAGAGCAGAAGCGAGAGATGCTGTGCATTCGATTCCCTCACCTGATTTTGGTGGGCGTTCTTCATTATACTCGTTTGTACTTATATTTGATGTGTTTATTGCCCAGAACTACAAACTCTATTCAGTTACATAGACATTCAATTTAACAAATTTGGTAAGTAGCTTTGAGGCAGTACAACAGATTTCTATACGTATAATTTGTTAACTGTGAGAACTTGCACAAAAATTGTGATATCATTCGGATTCGAAAAAATTGTTAATGCACAAAAATTCAAAAATCAAGGTTTTGGTTTAAGCCTCAGTATTTGGCCAATGTTTTACCCACGGGAGAATAACAATCGCGGGGATAGCTTTCAATATCTTCTGAAAGCAAAATATGCAAATTCAAAACCTAAATAAAATATTTAAGTTTTGTGGTCTATGAAAAATGTTACCTTTTGCTTTTTGTAAATCATTTATCAGTATTTAACACATTATTGCCAGTATAACCAATTATTTACTTTAAAATTCTATATAAATCAATCAAAATTTTGGTTTCAAAGTTATTTAAATGTTTCAAGCAAAGCTGCAAACCGGTTAGGAACCGAACCCCTAAGAACCGGATTAGTTTGGGTCCTTTTGATTACACGAAACGGACACTGACCTTATCCTTTTACATTTTTGACCTCTTGAACCTAAACCAGAATCGGACCACTTATTCAAAAAACGAGATGGTAAAGCAAACTTAGCCTGTGCCAAAGTTTTAATACACTTGCAATAGCTTGATCCTACCTATATTACCTATAGGACATTTCGTATTTAGATGTCCGATTTTGGTGAATTCGGCGGCATATTAAATATGATTTGATAAGTTTTCTCTGAAAAACACACTTGTTGACCTTTTGGTTCTATGGCAGCTATAGAATAAAGTCTTCCAATTGTAACCAAAATTAATAGAATATGATTTTAAGCAGTTATTTAGTTAATCAAATTTTTTGAGTTTACCATCGCTATAACGAAGCGCAACTAATTTTTTCTTACTAAGATTCATTTTACGACCCTATGGCAGTTATAAGATATAGTTATCCGATGTTGACCAAATTTTTGCTGAACTAATGGCTGAGTTTTAGAACTCTAGCAATGAAAACAAAAAGTTTTTCCTTACTATAACTACTGAAAGAAAGTCCACACATAATAAGGCAATAACACAGAGGCAGGAATATAAAAAGGACCAAGCATATTTATATTACAACATTTATGTATGAAAGTCCATTGATATGTATATTATGAGCGTCTCTGGTATGAAAATTATAAAGTCATAGTCTCAACCGCTTATAAGTTGCCTTTTGGTGCATATAAGAGAAAAATGTTACTCTATTTAATATTATACATAAGCACATAAGTATTGCAGGCAAGAGAGTACTCCATTTGGGTATTCCGTTTCAGAAATTCTCGCGACATCAAAGGCTACAAATCCCGAATCAGTTGTTGAAGAAAACTATTTTCAATAAATACATTATACTAAATTATTTATGCTCAAACTATATAAAATGCATCATTATAATTTAGCAAAATGACAAAAACGGCCTTCTCAATGAAGAGGAATCAGTAAAGAATCAACAGAAACTAGAATCAGTAACTAGAAAGACTTTTGAATAATTAAGAAATAAATAATATTCAGTCGAAGTATCTTCGTCAAATAATTCTGAGATCGCCTTCTGTATGAGATCAAAAAAAATTTCTGTTGTAAATAAGCATTAAAAAATTATCGGAACGCACCCAGACTGTAACTGCGTTTTGGTTATCTACTTTGTTTTCGAGACCTTAAACCAGAAAACGAAACCCTCCCCTTATAATTTGTACGTTTCTGCTCCACCAATGCTACGCCACCACCGAGAAGGTGGCTTCATTACTCTGGAGCTGAATCTAGAGGGCAGCGTCCCCAATCGGAAGATCTGTTTCTTAGACCATTTGTTTTATTAAGTGAAGTTCATAGATTTTAAATGCATTAATTTTAAATGGCTTTTATTACTTTTATTAAATTTAATAGAAAGTGTTCTATTTTAAAGACAATTTAGATATAGTTTTCTGATGGGACATAAAAATGTGATTGTGTTGGCAAGCAGCCACAGCACAAAATCAATTTAATCTGTGCTCATCGGTTAACACACATATAACGAAGGCTCGTGTATGTGTAAAAAACACATTTCATGTGTTTAATATGGTATTACTTCAAGCTTTTTTAAATGCCATTTAAACCAAGGCCCCTTAAAGTATGCTAAATAATAAACAGTTTATTAAGCTGATCAGTGATCAAGTTTCTCTGCCGAATAATTGAGCGCGTTAAGCAGAGACTGTTGATCACTGATCAGCTTAAAAAAACTGCTCTTTTTATTAAGCATACTTTTAGGGGGTCACGAGAGAAAAAGTAGGCTACATAAATTACCAAGCAATATATCATTGATCAGTGAGCATGTCATTCTGCTGAACGCGGCCATTGTTACGTTTAGTATGATAAAATTCCTTTAAAACATTTTGTTTCCAAATATCGAGCTTGTTTATGTATCTAATTTGTATTAGGTGGGTTTCCACAGATTTATGAGATACATTACATGAGCTTCGAGGATTTCATTTTTTATTGTTGCCTCGATTAAATTGCCATCAGCCTTCAAAGGGCGCGCAAAATTGAAATCTGCGGAACGGAATTTTTTTAAACCAACGCAGACACTTATACGTTGCATACTTTGAATAGAGCTTGAGAAAAATATCAAAATATTCTAAAAAGGCATACTTTTGCTTTCCATGCTTTATATGCCACGACATTTATAAATCTTATCGAATGACAATCAACTTTTTATCGATTTTATACTTTTAAAAGGTACCTAGGTGTTAGGCCCTAAGGTACCATCGCCCGTTTATAATTGAGTCTACAGTCATCTATTCAAAAAAAATTCTTCACTACTTTTCAATAAATAAGGTTTTTTCCAAAGCATTCAGCTTTTAAAGCTGTTCAAAAGTGTTTCTATTTATATGAATATTTGCCATAATTTTATCTGAATACCGGTCTAAAAATCCAAATGCTGACAAGGTTAGAAATGGTGTGGAGATTCTGTTAAATAAAATCCGTACTGGAATACGAGTCGAATGAGTAATTTTTTTATAGAAATTTTAAGACCATTGGGCAATGATTGAAACTTAAAATTAATTGCAAGCCAAAACCTACCATTTCGGATGGTGAGAATAAGAGTTACTAAAGATTCTTACTGAATTGCAGATCTTTTTATTTTTATATTTTAAATTAATTTTTTTAACTTGAAATTTAAAGAAGGAATTTTGAAAGTCGATGAATTGTTATATAATTTCCATCTAGAAAAAGTTTCTTTTACATTCACATTTCTCCCGAAGTCAATGTTAATTCCCTTTGCCCAATTAGAACAAAAAATAAAACTTAAAAAATAAATATCAACAGCAATTACCCTTTTTTTCTACATTTATTAGAGTACTTCATGGACTCATTAGTAGGACTATTTTCCACTAAGTCATAAAATGTGGCCATAAAAAATTAGCACTTGAATTTAAAGCCAAAGATCAAAAATTTATCTCGTGTCGTTGAGTTTGTGTTTAATTGCAGAATTTATAGCTTAAAAAAAAAAAAAAAAAAACTAACAGAAACACCGGTTGACATGTAAAATGGAAACACACGCAGCTTGCAAAGCGTTTGCTCGTTAAAAGTGAAAAAGCCGCAGTAGCCGCATGTGCCACACCCCCCTCTTTTGCCCACACCACAAACGCCCACAGAAACCGCCGACACAGTCGAAAAATTCATAGACGACAACACGAGACAAAATTGCATTTTGCGTCCAATGTGTGCCGCAGGAAAGGCTAAAAAAAAAAAAAAAAGGACGAAGGCACCGCGACGCGCCAACAGCTCCAACAACCCTCAAAAAAAAAAAAAAGCAACAACAAAATGGCAACATAACATGCAAAAGATACGCCACAAAAGCGGAAAAACCCCCCAACACACAACCCCACAAAACGGGCAAAGAGAGAGAGAGGGACAAACAGGCGCAGGAGTTGCGCTTAAATTCCCATTACGGCCATAATGGCTGCGGCCGACTGAGTGGGTGGCAAAAGAAAAATGAAAACGGACTGCGCAGGATCATTATAAGGCAACAGTAAAGTCCCCAGCCCCCTACCCATAGATCCCCGAAAAATGAATGCGAAATGTCAGAGAGAACAGCAAAAGGAAAAAAAAAAAACGTAGCGAAATGAAACGATACGCACAACTGAAATTCATACAAACGCCAGAACAAAAGAAGCTGTCCCAAAAAAAAAAGCAGTCAAAGAAAAATGGTGGCCAAGGCACAGACACACACACACACATGACTATATGGGGAAGCTTATATATACTTACATACTTTTTTTTATTTTGAAAGCGGAAAAAAGCGCACATGCCAAGCTAAAGGCGAAGGCTGGGCCATAACCAGAGATGGAGAAACTGGAGGCTGGCACATGGAAGTAAATGCTGCCTGCTGACTGTCTGTCTGTCCGTCTCTCTGACAGTCTGTTTGAATCTGAATCTGAAGCACTTGAAGCATGAAAGGCAACAAAAACACACGCAAAAACCCACTACGTACGGTTTAAATACACGAACGAGGCAAGAAATAACAACAACAACAAGAACAAAACAAAAAAACGAAAAGAAAATCTCTTTGTTTGGGTTTGACCAAGTTTTGGATACTCTGGGATCTGTTTAAGAAATTGATTATTAAGCTATGTTAGGGGCAATTTAGATATCTAATGAAAATGGAGACAAGGACTTGCAAATTATATAATTTGCTATTTATAAATCGTAGGTTTGGCACTTTGAATAAATATCAAGTAAGAAACTAAAATACTTTGAACCTGCCAAAGTCTATGTATATACTTATACATGACATTTAGTTATGTTGTCTTGTTTTCATTGTGAATAGCTTGTCATTTGTCATTCAAAACAATACAACATTGAAGGCTTCCTACATTATCATGTTAGAACATCTACATTTGTAGCGGTCGGAGATCTTCCTTCCGGCTGTAACTTTACTCTATATACCTTCGAACAGAGTATCAAAACAATTTTTTGTTTTAAAGTCGCTATTCTGCAATCTATGGATAAATACCAAAGTTGTGGGCATTTGATTGAATGTATTTACTAAGGGTCGTTTTCTCATCTTCCTGTTTTTGAAATCTAAGTGGATACTAAGAATATGTAAGTCTACTTTTAGGCCGCCTTTAAAACATAAATGCTTGTGTCTACAACAACACGCGTATGATTTTAAAAGCGACCTGAAAATGCCATATACATTTTCTTAATGTCCACCTAGATGAAAAACGGTCCTAATAGTCAATTTTAAGTATTTAAGGTATTTCGACATTTTTTGTTGGACTACATAACAGAAATCTGCTGCATTTAATAGCCACAAGATAACAAAATTTAAGATTTTTCTGTTTAAAGAAGAATCATTAGTGATTATATTTATAATAAAGAGATTCCTAAAAAAGATTTATTTTCAATTTTGATTTTGTCGAACAGCTGATCACAGTTGCTCCATACAAAATGTTCAGTGTGCCCAGAAAACGTAAGGAAATTAAGGTCATACTTATAGATTTAACGAAACTCAGCTGCGGGGCTGATTTCTATTTGAAGAAAATAATGCGGCCAAACTTGGTATTTGTTTACATTTTAAACACTCTGAAACTACATGCTCCCCTATCAAACTATTCGTAGGTGTACCACAAATCGCTTTTAACCCAACAACGACCCAATTCCCATACGAGTTGGGTCGTTTTTGGGTCGAAAGCGATTTGTAGAACACACGGGATTTTTTAAGTGACTGACAAAAATAGTTTTTACACTTTATTTCGGCGTTTTGTGATTTCAAGCCATGATGATTTCTTCAGCGCCAATGGTCAATCAAAAATCAAATCAGTGCGCAAAAAGGTCGTTCCATCAACTGATTTTTGATTTGCTTTCACTAAATCAAAATACGTAACGTCAGGATTTTATGTAATTTGAGATTAAAGTTGGTAAAATTCTTAACTCTTTTAAGGCATGTTTTGTGAACAAGTAATACGTTTGTTTGACTATCCTTGATATTATTTAAATGTACTATTATTCCAAATAATTCGGCGTTTTTTATCGACGAAAAATAACAATTGTGCGTATAATTAACGTATTCTGTTTCTAGTTGGTGCTCAAAAGTAAAAACTGCACCATCGCACACGCTTGTTATCACACGTCTTAAAAAGCTATGTTGTTATATTTTTTTGTACGGTGGTTGAGTTGAATTGAATTGTGCTCAGTTTAAGCACATTTATAACGTTTGTGCACAATTCGCGAATTTTAGGAATATTACCCAGGTAACTTTAATGAAACTAGGTTCAAATTTAAAGGAGCTTAAAGCAAGCCTAGGTCAGTAATAGGATTTCGACATTTCTCTATTTATTGATGTATCCTTTGGGAGGCGGAAAAGGAACTTTCCAGATAGCTTTAAGAAATAGCCATTCATTGAGAACAATTTTTTCATCCACAAGAGTGGATAATCACCCCTCTGTCTAGACTCGTATCGGCCTCATTTTACCACTCTTGAAAGATATTTGAGCGTTGTATCCTTTAAAAAGGATGATCGATGTACGAACTGTTCGAAGGTCTGCTCTCCAACAAACTGATTATCGCAACATATCGCAGCAAATGCATCGACTCAGCCACAGTTGACCTCCAGGAGTATTTGAAAAGGTTCAGCAACTGGGCTGAAGATAGAATATTTCCATAAACACGGACAATTTGTGCGTTGTGACCCATGCCACACGTCGGGACACCTGCCTCGGAGTATTTTTAGAGCACAAAACAGTCCATAAATATTTTCTAGATAAAAGGCTCACATTTGGGCAGAATGTCAGGGCAATACCTCAGGCAGTGGCAAACAAAGCACAGCGTATGAGCTCTTGAACCCTTAAAACAAATTGTCACTCAGGAACAAGGTCCTGATATATAAGGTCATTCTGGCTCCGTTATGGAGATATCGTCTCCAAACTATGGTATCGCGGTGAAGACTCACCAGAACAAAATTAGTGTGGTTCAGAATGATACCTTAAAAACCAGAGGCATCGAACAGGAGATGTCACCAACAACCATGCCAAGTTATTACACCACCCAAATAAGCTGGTAAGAAAAGAATCCGCCGAATCTTGCACAGAAGAAGGATAAAAAGAGTCCGCCCCGGACCCTCATCTTACGAAAGTTTTAATAGTACTGTACCACCAAATTTCGTGAGAAATTCTTCCTCAAAGAAACAAATAGTATTTTTTAAGAATGAACTTTAGGAAGCCGGTGAATTTTCATAAGCCTAAGTAGAGATTTCACAGAGCTAGATAGGGAGTTTTTCGATGTGCCCAAACCGGACCTTTTAGATTTTTTGACCCCTCAAACCTGAACCCGAACCGGACCTCAAGTTCGGTTCATAATATTAAGAAATTTTTTAAACCAATAAAATTTGTAATAAAATTATTAAGAATGAAGTTGTTGACTGCGAAAAGCAATTAACATTTATTTAATAAAAAAAACTTAAAGGGTGATTTTTTATGAGTTAAGTTTTTCAGGTTGGTAGCACTGGTTGGTAATGGCGTTCAAAACGTCATCTGTCAAAGTGAAAAGTCTTCAGTATACTCTATCATTTCATCATGGAAAGACTTACAAACGAGAAATGATTGCAAATTGTTTAAATTTATTAACAAAATTCGTGCTCTGTCGCTGTTCTCAGCAATTGGGCATGTGTTAGTCAACCACATGGAACATTTTACGTCGATTTGGGTTTGAAAGCCTATAAAATTCAACTTCTGCAAGAATTGAAGCCGAATGACCTACCACGACTAGAACAACTTCATGAAAATCCGCCGATTATCGAAAATTGTTTTCAGCAAATTTGACCTTCCGAATGGACTCTTTGAAAATTATCTTTAAACGTAAATGGAAAGAGCCAATTTATCGGTTCCAATAAAAATTTTGAGTATAAGATATATGCATGGACGCTGGTAGAAGATCCCACTTTACAAACGTATACGTACCGGTGGTCGGTAAAGTTTCGCAGTGTTCGGGTTTCAGGTTCTTGAAATCAAACGAGAAGGCAAACCTAACTCACTGTGCCGAAGTTTTTAATACTCGAAAAACTTTTACTTCAACTAATTTAACCGGTAAAATATATATAGGATATAGATATCGATATTTAAAATTATGAAATCATTGATAATAAAAAATTTGATACCATAAAAAAAATTTTTCTTAGTAAAACACATTTTTCCGACCGATCGGTCTATGGCAGCTATATGCTATAGTCATCCGATTTTGATAATTTTTTTCAAAATTATGGAAAGCATATAAAACTAATAAATACCAAGATTGGGGACGCTACGATAAAAACAAAAAAATTTTTCTCACTAAAAAGTGGTTTTTTGACCGACCGTTTATATTACAGCTATATGCTATAGTCATCCAATTTTGGTAAATTTTTTCAGTATTATGTGGAAGTATATAAAACTAATATACTACGATTGGAGCCGCTACGATGAAAAAAAAAAGTTTTTCTCACAACGACTTATTTTTCGACCGATCGTTCCATGGCAGCTATATGCTATAGTGATCCGATTTTGATACATTTTTCCAGAATTATGGGAGAGTTTAAAATATATGCCGAGAAATTGGGGACGCTACGATTTAAAAAAAAAAGTTTTTCTAACTAGAACTTGTTCTTAGACCGATCGTTCCTATGGCAGCTATGGATATAGTCATCCGATCCGGCCGGTTCCGACATATTGTTGCGTGCAGTAAAGAATTTGCCAAATTTCAGCTCGATAGCTTTAAAACTGAGAGACTAGTTCGCGTAGAAACAGACAGACGGATAGATGACAGACGGTTAAGCGAAATGAACTCAGCTTGTTGTCCTGATCAAGAATATATTAGTATTATCCATCAAATTAATATACACTTTTCAAGTGTATAAAAATTTGTTAAGTTTAGTCCTAAACTTTGGTATGTCTTATTATACTTAAACCTTATCCTTTTACCCGACTATCAACAAACTTAAGAATAATTTTGTTTCCACTTTCAATACCAATTTTGGTCATATAACCTCTTATAAGGGTATGGCAAGAAAAAAATTTATAAAAATTAGCGAAAAAAAAAATACAGAGAACAACAACAACGGCAGCAACTTGTCTGCTCCGCCTTTATAAATAATTCATATGTTCGCTGGGAGTGCAAAAGATACGCAAGATACATACCACCCTGTACAGGCCCCACCTTCCTCCTCCCTCACCTCCCCACCTTCTACCAGAGATACGCAGCCAGCCACGTTTAAAGATACAAGAGAGGAAACAGCCAACAGATACAGATACACGCGTCTCTCTTCTCTATGTGTGTGTGTGTTTGGGGCAACGAAACATTTAAAACGTGCTAAACGCGCGTCAAAGTTTTTCTTAATTTTTCAACAGCAAACAGAGAAAAAAAAAGTTGTTTTCCTCTGCCAAGGATTACAGCAGCACACACATACATATTTACGAGCTTTATATATGTGTGTGTGCGTGTATACATAATGTGGCAATGATTGCATTGATTTTTTGCGCTAGCAAAAGTTTTGTACAACTTAAATACTTGAAAATGGCTGCCGTTGCTGCTTTTGGCTTGGGCAGGATTTATGAATTTTTCAAATGGAAGAAAAACTTTTTCTTGCCAAAGTGCAATGGCATGGGTAAGGGAGGAGGGGGAGGGGGATGGGTGGTGGCACTTGGGTAAACAGCAAAAAGAAAAAACAGACATTATTTGATAACAGTTTGTTAATTAGCATTACTTTTTCTTTTTTGTTTACGTAGTCGTACGGCATAATTGGCAAAATGAATTAAAATTTGGCTTCAAAAACTTTTGCCGACGGTAAAAATAATTCTTGAATATTTATCTAATTTTCTATCTCAACTTTGACTCCCTTTTTTTTTTGCTTGCAGAAAAACAACGATTATCACATTGCGTTGGCTGTGGCGGCCAAATACACGATCAGTATATTCTGCGCGTTGCACCCGATTTGGAGTGGCATGCGGCGTGCTTAAAGTGTCAGGAATGCAGGCAATTTCTGGACGAAAACTGTACGTGCTTTGTGCGTGATGGCAAAACCTATTGCAAGCGTGATTATGTTAGGTGAGTGAAATGAAATTGATGTGGAGTTTATAGTTTAGATTTGTTTTAAGGTAAAGTTTAATCAAAAGAGTCTTTTAAAAATCAACATCAGCCAAGAATTTATTTTAAGCGCTGGCTATGTTCAGATTATTATTCTTTTTAGTCTTTGACGATGATGCCATAATTGGTTGGGGAGCGCAAGACCAGCAACGTGCAAAACACGTCACAACTGTACTAATCCGAAATTACCCATTTTATGTACGGATCCTTCTTGAGAATCCAATAATCCTTTGTTGAGATTTAAATAAATCCGGAATTCCAATGTCAAAGCGAAAGAGCGTTCGAAAACTCTCTTAAAATGAAAAGAAAGGTTTAAAGAAATGACACAACGCTCATTCAGATCAGACGCATCTCTATTTGAATCAGATTTTTGGGATCCCCAGAGGCCGCCAAAAAAAAAACAAGAAGTCTGTTTGTTGTTTAAATAACTTAGCTAATAAAGCTCAAAGTAAAATTAAGACAAAATTAGGGTTGCAAAACTTAGTTTTACGATTCTGGATATTTCGATATTTTAAAATTCCTAAAAAAATATACAATATCAAAAAAACTAGAACTTCACTAAATCAGTATTTTGACTTACCTTACTAAATTTAGTAAAAGGGAAGGGAGTACGAAAAATTTTTTCAATCTTTCCAGTTTAATAAATTCTACCATCCCTCCAAAAGTAATGAGATAGAACCAGTTGGGAATTTTAAGGATATTTGCATTTTCCATTGCTTTCTCTTCTGGCTTTGCATTTTAAGATTATTTCGTTCTTAATCTGAGAAATTTCTTACTTGAATTAAGAATACGTTTTGTGGAATTTTTAGGCTAACTTTAAGAACGAAAAATTCTTGATTCAAGAATGATTGTTCTCGTTTAAATGAAATTAACGGTCGTTTTTGGACTTTCATACTTAATTTAAGTACACCCAAGAACAAAATATACTTTAAATTTTAAGTACAAAACGGTATATATTCTAGAGGTGCGCACAGGACTTGAATTTAAACGTCTCACGGTGTGTCACGACGTTTCACGACATGTTCGTAAGAAAACACAGAAAACGCATCCGTGATTCGTGCGTGTTTTAAACATACCTCGTGAATAGAAGTCAAGCTGTATTCACGAACATGTTTTCTTTTGTATTTGAATAATAATATTATTCCTAAGACTGACTTGGATTTGGATTTCGTGAATACGCTGCCTGCAGCTGATCCATACAAAAGGCGCAGTGTAGCCATGAAACCCATGATAGAATTAAGGTCTTTCCACGTAAAAATTCGGGGGTGGTGTGATCGTGCATGAATCGTGCGTAACGTGAGTCAAGAGATTTTAATTTCGTGAATCGTGCGTTACGTGTAGGAAAAATCGCTCACGCGCGCACCTCTAATAAACTCCATCCCGATCGTACTAGAATTTTGCCAATCGTTTTTTTCTGATTGCATATAATTCCCATACGATTTCGGTCGTTTTTGGATCCTAATAGATCTTTTCAGTGTTCAGTGTACTCATGTCATTTATTCTTTTGTACTTCTTCTGAGAAATTCAGGGATCGACATCTTTATTTGATCTACATCTAGGATTGATTTTTGTCTGAATATCTCCGATTTTTTATTTTTTTTGATTATAATCAACTAAATAGCATTACTTTCTTCAATAAAACCGTTGAGTTGCATAAGAAGTTCCAGAGTTTCCACAGCGTCTGGTTCTGTACATCTTCTGCAATTCTTTTTTATTCTCTTTATTTTCTAGACTCCAGATTGCATTTTTTCTTCGAAAGTGGTAGATGGAATTTAGTGAGTTTCGGCACATTATTCCGTATTTTATGCTGGGTTTACATTGGGTCGTAATATGACAAATGTAAGAAATTTACAAATGCTTTGTCTTGAAAATGTCAGGAATTTGACGCAAAGTGTCACAAAATGAGGCAATGTAAATCCAGACTAATAGTCGAGTTTATTTAACTTAAACTAATTTTAACTAAAGGTCCATATTTTCTTATTCGATTTAGAGCGTTTATAAAAAAGGTTGATTAGGGCTCTTCTGGTTTAAAAAGTTGCCTAACAGGGTCTTTGCTGGACTTTCAGACATTCTTATAGATGATTCTTATATACAAACACCGTATTTGAGGTGTTTAGGGTATCTGTATTAAACAGTAATTGATGAACGATGCCTTTGTATCCGATTTTATTTAACTAAAACATTAATATCAACAGATTATAAAGCTGGAAACAGGCCTGATAATATAGAAAGCGTAAAAAAAATGTGACCACTGCCTAATATAGAGAAATAAAAATAAGCCCGTCTTTAACTTACAAAAAAAAAATTTGGAAAATATGTTTTTGAAGTAAAAACTTGGCTTTCTACTAAGATCCAGAATATATTGTAAAATTTATTATTTAATGTATCTCGGTGTGTGTACACGCGCCTCAAGTCGTTCAGTCATGCGGTTGGCCTTTTGCAATTGTAGCAGCTTCTTAGAAAAATTCGTTAGTTAAACACTTTGTTAGCCCTGGTAATTAGAATGATGATGCCAACAAATTGGTTGGTAGAACTTCAAAGTCTAAGCTTCTGTTACCCCCCAGTGGGGTAACGACAGCTGGTCCACACACCAAAAGGGGTTTCATCATAGCAATAAAAGTTGTTTTTGTTGTTGTTGTTGTGCTGATCGGCTGTTTGTTATCATAAAAACTGACGTACCAACTATGTATTTTGGCATGCAAATCTTTGAATAATTGATTAACACGTGCAGAGCTATAAATTAACACTTTTCCGTACACAAATGATTGATGAGCCGGCGGTCAGTCGCAGTCACAAAAGATATTTGTGTTTTTTTTTTTAATAGTCATAAACAAGCTGCATAGCGACGAGGAGCAGCAACGACTTTGAACTCATTCAAGGCTGTTTACAGATATAACTAATCATGGGATCTTTCTTCTTCTCATCCTCTATTCAGGTTATTTGGTACAAAATGTGATAAATGCGGCAACTCCTTCAGTAAAAATGATTTTGTGATGCGTGCAAAAACGAAAATCTTTCACATCGAATGTTTTCGTTGCTCAGCGTGTGCGAGACAATTGCTGCCAGGTGAGTGTGTGTGTGGTTCTCTTTCACCTTCTTTCAAGTGTTAATCAATTATTTTGTTTACTTTTCAATTTTTGGGCAAACAGGCGATGAGTTTGCGTTACGCGATGCGGGTGCCCTCTATTGCAAGGAGGATCACGATGTGCTGGAGAAATCATCGCAAAGCAGTTTAACATCATCATCTGTGGAGAGCAACAACAACATTAGCAGTAGTAACAACAATAATACAAATCTTAGCAATAATAATCATTCCAGCGAATTGGGTTCAATGTCAGGTGAGTGTTGTGTCTGTCTGCCACTTAAAGTGTGTTTATTATCAAAGCAAATCATGGCGAAAGAATGGGGTGCTCAATGTCAAGGGTTGGGGATGATACTAAAGAAAACGAAAGAGGCTATAACTGGCAAGGTGTTAATCCAGGGGTTAATCCAGGCTTAATATGGCATATAAAAAGTGACCTTGGATGAAAAATCTTGTACCCTTTACTAGAAACTTAAACTCAGATTAATAAAATGAAGCATTAAAAAAAAACCAAGTCTAAACCGAAGCACAAAAATGCTTAAAAGAATTTGGGGAAAATTTTTTCAGTCTGACTGACTGATTCATCAATACTCAGGCCAAACGGTTTAACCCAGAAAACTTAGATTTTACCCAGTCCCTAAATTAGGCATACAATAAAGAAGATTTTGGGAAAACTCGTGCCTAAAGTGGCTGTTAAAATATCATGTTATTCACTTTGAATGATAAAGTTAATATTATATTGGCAAGAAACTCATGTCGTTTTTACTCAATTGAAAACGTTACACAGAAAAAAATTTCAATATTTTGATGAAAATGAATCCTAAACAATGTCAGAAGTAGGGCGATCCCTGAATTTTTCAAACCAACTACGAAAGGATTGACTTGAGTACAAATTAATCAATACCGAAAATCTGGGAATTGAATTTCAAGTAGAATCCGAACTTAAAATAAGTCTTTTCGGATTACCACAAGAATTCTGGGATTGTATCAAGTCTTTCGTACTTGAAACTTCAATCCGAAGGTCGGGATCAAATCAATTTTTTTTAAACTCGAATATAGCTCCCATTTTTGTAGTTCTGTGTAGGTTTAACTTCTTGGTATCGATTAAAACCATAAGGTTTAAACTCTCTATCGATAAACATCTAATCGTTATTCGATAACCTTTGACTCAGTCACAGCAAATTAAGCAAGGCTACCAAAGGCAAACATTTTCGGTATTTTTGCTAATTTACTTCCGAAAAAAAGGGACTCACTCCAATCTCGATAAAATTATGAGATGTTTAAGTGACCAACAGTATCAGCATTGGTTTGCAAAATAAAGTTCCAGGTAGGTGAAGGTTAAGGCCGTACCACATGAAGACCGGTCATTGGAGGCTGATGACAATAAATTTATAACAATTTTTAAGGAAACCCGCGATTATTCAACACGTTAGATTGCCAAGAAGCTTTAAGTTTCACAAACACCCAGGGATGCAAAACGGTTCTCTATCCAAAACGAACCGCTAACCAAACCCATGTCTCTATTCCAAAAACCGCAAAAGGAAACGGTTCGGTTCATTTCATCGACGTGTTTCAAGAGCCTACCCTTAGTTTAAAATATCTTTAAATTGTAACATCGCATCGCTTAAATGGTTCCTGTGACACTAACACTTCTTCTATGAAATAAAACCAAAAAACGATCAAAATCTTAATTGGGTTTGTCGTTTTCAGTCGAAGGTTTTTTTTCTGACATAGACCTACAACGAGCTTTGACGAGCCTGCTCGCTCAGCCCAAAATGTATCTGTTACAGAAGTGTGTTACAATAAAATTTATAAACTCGAAGCTTTTTGCTAAATGAAATACGTCAACAATCTCGATATTTGATTTCAAGCAGCGTTTTTCGTTATTTCGCTGAGAACAGAATAATATGCAGTGTATTGTTGCTACGCCCTTCTAATAAAATTTGTTGCCCTCCGCTGATTTAAAGCAAAATCATCTTTCTATGTCTGCGTTTCATGCTCTAACGTAATGAAAACGATTCGTTTTTGAAACGAATCATCACAGGTGATGTGAAAATGGGTTGTTTATAACAAAGTCGAGCGAAAACGATTATGGAGCAAGTCAGATGAGACGGCTCAGACAACATCGAAGGTCGATATTCACCATAGGAAAGTAATGCTGTCTGTTTCTTCTTCTTTGGTCCGATATATCCATATCAGAACCGATTGTCGGTCACGGCCACTGCTAGTAATGTGTGCCAGCCGCTTCTGACTCGGGCGCGCTGACACCAAGCTTGGGAAGGTCTTGCTGAACCTAATCTTTTTCAACTCAGTTTCGGTCGTCCTCTACAACGGGCTTTCCCTGAGTCTTTCTCCTACCAATAATACTCCATTTTTACTGGAGCTTCGTCATCCATGAGGATGATATGCTCAAACAGATCGTGATTTATTTGGGAGCAAAATTCATCGCCGTAAATCCTCAAAAGAATTTTTATCTCGAAAACGCTGTCTGTCTGGAGGAGAATTCAAAAAGTGTCGTCCATTTTGAGCTACAAACTTTACTAAAAAACCCAAAGAAGCATTCCAGCTTAGTCAATCGCAAGGGTGTCCTTTCCTATTAAGACAACGCTCGAACGCAAACATCTTTGACCACACGTCAAAAACTATCAAAGCTGTATTGGGAAGTGAAGCCACATTCACTGTTTAGCCCTGACCTTGTACCTTTAGATTTTCGTTTCTTTCGTTCTCTTCAAATTTGTATACATGAGGTTTATGTTTAGTAGAGTGCTATCCATGAAACTCTCCCATGAGTTTAGTGCTGAAAATAGAAAAGTGCCCTTGTAAGGTTAGCTATAATGTCAGTACCAGATCTTATTTAAAATCGGGTATTCACTAGTCCTGTTAAAGTCCAATTTCGCACGACTAAAACAACTCTGGCTTCTAGGAAAATGATCATTATAAGGAATTTAAGATCATCGCACTTATTGTATCAACTGAATCAGCTAAACTCGGAACTCGCTCCGAGAACCTGAACCCAAAAAGCTTTGAGGGTTTAAACGCTTAAGTGAAGCCCTTTCGAATTTGAAGAGGATTTTCTACCCTGTAAAATACTTTAAATCTTGTTCTAAGTATCAATATCTCCAAAATGTTTGCGAAAATGTTGTTACCATATCCCATCCCAATTCTTAGATATAAATTGCTTACTCAATTTTAATTAGTCTAAATTGGCCACGTCTCTCAGTCGGCAACACTAAAGCCCAATGCGCTCGTGTTTTATTCTTAGAAAAACAGCGTTACATCCATGTAAGCGATAACAAGTCAATAGAAATCGGCAAACGTCAAACAATGTACGACAATTGTCAAACCATATCGTCAACATAATCTCATTGTTTAACGTAGAAGACGTTGTTCCAGTCACAGTCGAAGGAGACCTAGTCTCCGAAACGTTATCAACAAGCGGCGGTGTTGTCAAAAAGATGGCCAGAAAGAAGCGCGTGTGTGTGTGTGTGTGGGCTCCACAACAAGCGACAGCGATCTATGAATTTGCAAAAGGTGTTTGAAAAGCCTCCCCTCGCCCCCGCCCCGTACCCAATGCAGCTGCCAGAGCAAACAAATATGCCGAGTTGCATTGAAGCGTTCAAGCTGGCAAACATTGACAACTTCTTGGGAATTTTTGTTTTTCTGTTTTTTGAACGTATGGATCGTATGATCAATCAGCATTGGGTTGCCTTACCATTCATAGTTCCACTTGTTGGATTGCTGTTTGTTTTCAACTCAAAAACGGCATGCAGTCTAGTCAAGTGTTTGCCAAACTGAAGGCGGCTTCAGGTCTTTGAAGTCCCCTACCCGAGTTTAGAGTTCGAGACGAGACGAGACGAGAAAGCGAGTCTCAAAGTTCATGACAAACGTTTTAATTTGTATAAAAGTTTTTGCCAATTTGGCAAAAAAAAAAACTTTAGCAAATGCCAGTGGCTTGATAAGAAAGAGAGTAGGTGAAAGAGATATGAAAACGCGACAAAATTTTTAAAAATTAAAAGAAGAAGAATTACTTGCGCTTTAGACACTATGAAAAGTGAAAAAATTTTGAAAAAAACCCAAGCAAACTTTTTTGGAAATTTTTTGGAGTTTTTTAAAAACCCTTCTTAGTGCATGCCTACATGCTTAATCAAAGATGTGTGCACAATTTCAACTTCTTTGCTTTAGCCGTTTAGCCTGTGCGTTTATTTTTATACATATGTACATTTGTATTCATTAAAATTGGACATTAGGAAAAATTACTTAGATAGAATTTATGTCGGGATTATTAGGACTGTTCTCGTTTCCCTAAAAACCTTTTTTTTTCAAGATCAAGTTTCTGCAACAACAAAAAAAGTAGTGTGTATCGTGGAACACACGGTACGAGCTAAGCTCTTTACAAAGAAAAATCAGAATCAAAATAAGAATTCTTGCATAAGAATATGAAGTTATTTTATTATTATTTTATATAAAATAGTGTTGGAAAATAGTGTTCCTGTACCAGTCCCAGATTCCTGATCCCAGATCCCTGATCCGATATCCGAAATACATCCCAGATCCCTGATACCGGATCTCTGATTCCAAATCAATGATCCCAGATTCCTGATCCCAGATTACTGATCCCAGATCCCTGATCCCAAGTCCCTGATCCGAGATCCTATATTCCAGATCACTGATCCCTGATCCCAGGTCCAAGATTCCAAATTCCAGATGCAAGATACCAGATCCCTGATCCCAGATACCTGATACCTGATCCCAGATTCCTGATCCGAGATCCCTGGTCCAAGATCCCTGATCCCAGATCCGAGATCCATCCCAGATCCTCGATCCCTGATCTCAGATCCTTGATCCCTGATCCCAGATACCTGATCCCAGATCGCTGATCTGAGATTCCAGATCAGAGATACATCCCAGATCCCTGATCCCAAGTCTCTGATCCTCGATCTCTGGTCTCAGATCCTTGATACCTGAACCCAGATCCCTGATCGCAGATCCCTGATCCCAGCTCTCTGATCCCAGATCCAAGATCCCAGATACCTGATCCCAGATACCTGATCCCAGATCCCTGATGATCTCTGATCCGATATCCCAAATACATCCCAGATACCTGATACCGGATCTCTGATTCCAAATCAATGATCCCTGATCCCAGATTCCTGATCCCAGATTCCTGATCCCAGATACCTGATCCCAAATCCGTGATCCCAGATCCCTGATCCCAACTCCCTGATCCGAGATCCTATATTCCAGATCAATGATCCCTGATCCCAGATCCAAGATTCCAAATTCCAGATGCAAGATACCAGATCTCTGATCCCTGATACCTGATCCCAGATCCCTGATCCGAGATCCCTGATCCCAAATCCCTGATCCCAGATCCAAAATCCATCCCAGATCTCTGATCCTTGATCCCTGATCTCAGATCCTTTATCCCTGATCCCAGATACCTGAACACAGATCCCTGATCGCAGATCCCTTATACCAGCTCTCTGATCCCAGATCCCTGATCCCACATCCCTAATTCCACATCCCAGATCCCTGTATGTGTATTTTTGTGTGTACATGATTGCGCTGACGAATATCAGCACAAAAAAAAAAAAAAAACACCGAAACAAAGAAAATCTCACGCAAAAAAGCTGTCGCAAAGAAATCACTGTCAAAATTTTTCTAGTTTTAGTCCCCCAGCCGAACGTCCGTTAAAGAGCTTCGCACTAAAAAAAACCTTTCCAAGGAAACTTTTTGGGAAATTTTCGAGTTTTTCAAAATCCTTTCTAAGTGCGTGCCTACATGTTTAATCAAAGATGTGTGCAAAATTTCAACTCATTTGCTTTAGCCGTTAAGCCTGGGCGTTGATTTCTAGAAATATGTACATTGGTTTTTATTAACATAGCTTGATAGACAATCAAGACTGTTTTCGTTCATTAAAAACCAGTATTTTCTTCCTTACATAAATTTAGCAACTCAAAAATATGACCTTAGATTTTTGATACAGTGTAGATATTCAAAGAAGCACCGCGCCGATAAGCATCTTTTCGATCTATTTTGAGTAAGATTTTTTTATTTTGTTCTCCCTTTAGATCACCGCCATCGAAATTAGATAACAATTTGTCAGGGGGTTGTGAAACAAGACTTAATTACACACACATTGCTCCATCGGCAATGATCTTGTTTTCGCTTTGATCTATTTGCCACATTTGTCGCTATTTTTGGGTGGGCAAATTGGAATTTTTTTTTGCTTTGTTCTTGAACCAAACGGCACTTCAAAGCATTTTATTAAAAAAAAAACAAAGCTAACCAAAAAACTACGCCATCTTTGCAGATTCTGGCAGCGAATCGGGCTCACATAAAAGTATTAGGGAAAAGCGACCCTCAGGTCCTTCGGATGGCAAACCCACGCGAGTTCGAACGGTGCTCAATGAAAAGCAGCTGCATACCCTGAGGTAAGTCTGCCCTCTTCAGCTACCAAAAAAATGTTCTAAATTTTATGCATTCCAACAGAACCTGCTACAATGCTAATCCGCGACCTGATGCATTAATGAAGGAGCAATTGGTTGAAATGACGAGTCTATCGCCACGCGTCATACGAGTTTGGTTTCAGAACAAACGCTGCAAGGACAAGAAGAAAACTATCCAAATGAAATTGCAAATGCAACAGGAGAAGGTATGAACCATATATGAGGTTACTCTCTAAGAGTTTTCTTAATTTTGTATTTATATTTCTAGGAGGGTCGCAAACTGGGCTATGGCGCCATGCAGGGTATACCCATGATAGCCAGCTCACCTGTTCGACACGATTCTCCGCTTAATCTGCAAGGATTGGATGTGCAGACATATCAACCGCCATGGAAAGCCTTAAGCGATTTTGCTCTGCACGCCGATTTGGATAGCAATGGAGCCATCAATACGCATACGCCTGCATTTCAACAACTGGTCAATCAGGTAAGCTCATTGATAAGCATCAAAGTGGAGAACGATTCTAGCTTTATAATTTAGTAAAATTTAAAGAAAAGAACCATAGAGGAAATTTTGTAACCAATGTAAACTATATTCATAAGTAGGAAAAGAAAAAGAGTGCAGTATCCACTTTTGCTTTCCGTTTCCTTTAATAATGAGCAATGCGTTCTTGATGGGTTCTTAAGTCTTATGTAGCTTTGCTCGTCTGTTTCTAAGGCTCTTAAAAAGTATTGAGTATTTTTTGAATGATAAGCAATGCGTTTCTTGATCGGTTTTCAGTCTGATTTCGCCATGCTCATCTGTTTCTAAAGTTTTTTTATGTATTTTGTGGTTCTTGATCGGTTTTAGTCTTTCGGTTGTACTGTTTTTTTAGTATTTATTTAATGTAAAGCAATGCGTACTTGATCGGTTTACAGTTTTGTTTGGCTTTACTCATCCATTTCTAAAGCTCTTAAGAAGTATATTGAGTATTCTTTCAATGATAAGCAATGCATTCTTGATCGGATTTCAGTCTTCATTGGAATTGCACGTCTTTTCTAAAGCTCTAGAGGACTTTTGGGTACGTGCTTGAAACGAAGATCAATAAAACGCTTTTTCTTGTATTGAGTTACCTATTTACTGAGCGGAACCCGCTCTACATTTTTACAGTCGTCAAAAAGCGAAGTAATTAGCCATGAATAAGCATTTTAAAGCTTTGTCGATCAGTTTCGGCAATAAAGTCAACGGGGTGGCAGAAGCTCGGCTTGGCTCTTTGAGCTGTTGAAGACTATTTTCTGTTTAAAAAGTACTGAGGTAGTTTTCAATTCATTTCTTTACAAAAGATCAAGTAGAGAAGCTCCATTTAACGTCAAGCGTCAAGCCATCATGGAGCAAGAGAGATAAATCGGTTCAAACAACAACAAACCCCGATATTCACCAGATAATGGAGGATCGTTGGACCTTTAAGATGCTGCAACGGATTGAACTTATTTAATTTGAAATTCGTTAAATGTGAAAACATTCGTTTTACCCCCAATCTTATTACAAGACTGAAATCGGCTTAAATTTTTTTTTGTCTTGAACTTTCAAGAAGATCTATTCTTGAAATCGAAGACTTTTTTTATTTTAAAAATCTTAAGAGGAACGAAAATCGAAATAATTATGCTTATATGAAGCTCGACTAATAAATTTAAGACCGAGCAGATCGATCTTCAAAATTCATGCTTGATTTCAGTATTTTCTTTTTGGATCCAAGAAGATCTCTCTTGCCGAACTTCTGACACGAAATCTGCTTGATATCAAGCACGATCTGCTCGCTTTTTTCTCTGAGTGTAATGACAATAAGGACGTAAAGTCCTATAAGAGTGGAATCCTGCAGCTGCTAAAAAAGATGGTCAAAGGTGGTCGAACAAAACGGCCAATACATAATTTTTCATTTGGTTTGACGACCTGATTTTTGAGCATTTTTTGGGATTTTTTTTTGTAAAGACCAATAAGGCGATAGAACTTTGAACTTTTTTCCATTTATTCATACATATTTCAAGAGCATATGGTTAAATTTTTAGCTAAAAATATTTAGTAAAACCTAAGGTATAGTGGTCTGAAGACTACGATAAAAACACATTTGGAAATTTTGATTTTAGAGAGACTTTGGAACAAAAAAGTGGAACTTGTGGAACGTAAAATTTAAATCCGATTGAATTTGGTTGAAAGAGGTTTTTGAGGCACTACCGATTTGATTAGTTTATCCCATGTGTTCTACAAATCGCTTTCCTTCCAAAAACGACCAAAATCGTATGGGACATTCCGATTTTTGGTGAATTTTAACAAAAAGGTTACAAGTTCTTATGGTTTTTTTTATACTCTCACGAGTTCAAAGGGTCCTGATTGATGTCGTTAGGCCAGCCAGAAGAAGAAAAAGAGCAAGGCGAAAAAGCGAAAGCGACTCTGACCTACTTCATTAAACGCTAAACAACGACTGATTGGATTTTCTGTTTTTGTGTTTTACTCCCGTGGCGAAGGACTCGGCATGCGTTAGACTCGTGTCTGTGAGAATTGCAGAATGTGCTCGTACACAAGGGACAAATTTAGCTTGCCTTTTTCTTGTGCAAGATTTTTTGAACCACCGATCGCCTCGAAAACTAAATAACCGGAGCATTTTTACTTTTATCAAAGTGCTAGAGTGAAATATGGGTACAGATCTTTACCAATACCATTTACCCAATTACTTAGAAAATATTCAAAAAATTGATTTTTCAGTTTTACCAATACAATTTGGGACGTTTCGATTTGTATAACATCTGGGATTGAAATTTTGTTTGGAACCGAAACTTTTCCCGGAGAAAGAAGGTTTAGTTTAGGTTTAGGTTAATTAGACCCCAAGTTTAATAAGCTTTTAAAACCCTAGACGGAACCAGGGGTAGGACTTCGAACCGGTTTAAAGATAAAATCCAAGCGATATTGTTAGAGAATAAATATAATTTTATTTCAAAAACAAAATACAAAATATTTATGCACCTCTTTTTTCCCTTTGATCTTTCCAGATGCATGGCTATGACCTGAATGGCATGCCAGTGTTACCGCCTCATCCGCCACAGGGACCACATCCACCGCCGCCGGGTCAACATATGAATGGTCCGCCCGGCGGCAGCAGCCTGGACTCGGGCATCACTTCGCACCATCATCCGGATAGCACAGACTCGTATGTGACCTACCTGGAGAGCGATGACAGTATGCAAGGCAGTCCGTAGACCAAAACCGAATCTAATCTCAGCTTCTTTTGTTGCTCCAGAATCCAAGCTGGCGCTGACACCGTCATCCTCATCATCGGCCGCCACCTCGATCTCCTCGCCGCCATCATCCTCAGCGGCGGCAGCGGCAGCGACGGCGGCGGCAACTGGCGGATGTGGCGGCGGCATCGGGGGTGGTGTAATGGGTGTTATGGGCTTGGGCGTAGGCGTAGGCGTTGGTGGGGTAATGGCCGCCAATCAGTCGGCCACCGAGCAGCTAATGCAAATGCTGCAGAAAGTAACCGGCTCCGTCTCCGGTTCCCCAGCATCCCATGCGGTGCTCTGAGGCCAGGGGCAGCAGCTGCAGTCGCTGTGAAACGCACACCACACAGAGTGGGCCGGGGGGGAGGAGATGCAAACAGCTCGCGGGCTTGTGCAATTTTCGCGTGACGTTATTTCTGTTTGATTCGGTGCCAAAAAAAAAAAAAAACAAAAAAAAAATAGTCTGGGGTCAGTTTAATTTTTCTTTTTTTTTTTTTGTTTGTTATGTAATATACATTTTTGTTGTTAAAAAAAAAGAAGAAGGAAAAATGAAAAAAAAACAAAATGCTCACACACTTGAAAAGTTTTAACAATAATTTCGCATTAATAAACAGGAAACAAACAATTTGTGTAAATAACTTTTGTATTCGTGTATCTGTATATTTTTAAATAAAACTACAAAAAAAAACAAAAAACAAATTCGACATTTTCAAAAAAGGAAAAAAACCAACAAGGAGCAACAAGGACTATAAGTAAACAGAAAACAAAAATCAATCCTTGTGTGTATTTATATGGATTTATTAAAACTATAGAAAACGCGCACTTGGCTAAAAAAACATTGTAAATCGAATTCAAAAAAAACAAAAGCAGCTACACTTAAGTTCCATCAATTGTATTGCAAAATCACAAAACACAATCCACAACAACAAAAAACTGTAACTAAAAGAAAACTAGGCTTAATTGTTAGTTTTTAAAATTAAATGTGCATGCATTAAACACGGTGAAAAATCCAAATCCGTAAGGCAGCGAAATGTACCAAGGATGTTTATAAATTGTTTCGTAAAACAACAACAACAAAAACAACTAATGTATTTTCAAAAATAATATTTAACTAATATTAAAAAGAAACAAAAACAAAAAACCGAACTAATCATAAACAGTGCATAAGTAATTTTAGTAACTATAGAAAATGTTTAAATGAAATTACAAACAAAAATAAAAAGGAACAAAAAATTATAAAAAAAAAAATAAAATTGATTTCTAAATTGGGAATGAAATAAGTATTCGAGGCTTCTGTAACTTAACTAAGTACTTAAAAATAATAATACTATTCGGAGGTCTTTGAAAAGTCTACATTCCATACTAGAAAGGCTTTGGTTCCATTCTAGAACGAGAAGTACCAACAAAATTCGAAAATCTTTTGCATAGAATGCTTTTGAGTGGAAAGTGTCCACTTTATGTATAATACCCCAGTGGAACGCTTGCAATGCGCACAGAAAACGGACTTAAATTTCCAAAAGATAGAATATCTTACAATCGTCATGTACACGATCGAATCGTCATCGAAAGTGGAAGGCTTTTTTAAGAGTCTTCGACAACAGTTGGTAAAATCCTTCATGAATTCAGCAGGAAGGTTTGTTTTTAGATTTTCACAACCTTAATGAAACCAAATTCTTTTTATCTTGCTGTTAACGTGGTGGGAAATCCCGTTAACTATTCCCTTTCTAAGACAAGGTGAGTTTGGATGAATTTTTAACAATTAAAATGAGCGTCTACAAATAATGCTTAGAGTGATTTCCAAGTTTATCCCCAATACATAAAAAAAGCAAGAAAAACGTACGAATATGGAAAAAAAAATACATAAAGTAGGACCTGTTAAAATCAGTTACGTAAACCGCTCGGAAATAAGGAGCGGTTCGATTCGGTGGTTTACAGAGATTTTAAACCTCCGCAAGCATATATAGAAATAGCTAAAAAATAAAAAAAAAAATGCTTACAAAAATAGATAAGATTCAAAATTGAAAAACAAATATTGATTTTGGGTCTAAAACCTAACAAAAACTTACAAAAATAACTTTTTAATGATTTAAGACTAAAGGCGAAGTGGGAATCTCTATTTTTTCTGAGTCCGAGCCTTTCCTTTATAGGATTATTACTTCTGCCCGAGCTCAAAACTCTACCGGACTTAAAAACCAAAAACTCAAAATGAATTGGTACTAATCAAGCATTTTTTTAATAAGGTTCCTAGCTGGTAAACTTAAAAATATTTCGCCGATAAGTCATTAAAACGTCTATGCTATGTATATGCAGTCCTAGTTTATGAAGTATAGTGTTTGTCAACCAAAGCCCCTGGAGGCGAATATATTCGGCTGTTCACACCGACACGAGCCGAACGCATGCCTAGGCTTTTGCCAAGAGAGCTAACAATTTTTCAGTCGCTAGCCAGAGTTCGATGAAGTAGGACAGCATTTGAAAAGCTTGAGAATTGAAATGTTTTCTGGTCATTCTGGGAAAGTGGGATCGTCGAGATCTTACCAGAAATCCACACAGACTTTCTCCCTTAACATTATATAATATATCAAGTGGGTATTTTGAACGCGCCACTATATATCTTGATGAAGCCAAGAACTCCCATAGCTTTGTTTGCAATGACAGATATATGACTATTGAAACATAGCTTGGGCACAAAATGAATTCCCAAAGAAGAATCCTAACGGGTGCAAACCTCTAAACCGAACCTTTTACAAAATTTTGAAGATTTACACCCTTGATTCAAATATCCATTTGTTATTCATTTATAATCAGAGGTGACCAGGATTAACTCTAGAGATTTTTCTTTGCAAAACGCTCAAAAAATCCCGTGGTGGCACAGAACTTCCAGAGGTTTAATTTTCTTATATGTAAATCTAATAAGAAGGTTCGTGTCTAAGATAATAGTCCATTTTATTAAGCAGGGTTGCGTTCCACTTAAGGGGGTCTGCTACCTTTGACGAGTGAACACTCATTGTTTTTAAAAAAATGTTTTTCCTCTTGATTGAGGTACGAGCCAGAATTACATTAATTATGCATCGATTGCAACATGGCTGATAAAAATCGGCTCAGTAGAACTGGCGCAATCAAGGCTACCAGGTCAAAAAACGTGGTTTCGAGAAAAGCGCGTTTAAAGTTTTGAGCAACGTATAAAATACTCCTTATTGCAAAAACATTGCTCCACTTAAATGGCTATATTTGCTAAAATATTTTGAATTTTTTGAAGGGGATAAAAGGGGAAAGTCCAAGCTATAATAATAATGCAAAACAAAAAAATCTAAAATTGTTTTTTTTTTAAAGGTAGAAGACCTCCTTAAATAAAAGTTCAAACTTTTTAGTTATGAGTTAATTTGATGTTCAAATAGAATTTTTCCAATATTATTTATGCTTTTTGGTTCATATTTTTAGTGTTGATCCATTTTGTTAAGAAGTTTTATATCAACTTTTGTTGGTTCGGAATCAATCAAATTTATGGCATTTCGATTTACGGACAATTTTACCGGTCACAATTCTTTGCAAGTCGATTTTAAAAATTTTATTTTATTTACAATGGGCAACAAATTTGAATCAGACTACAAGATAGACATTTTACATGCTTAATACATATGTAATAAGCATTGACATAACATTACTACATCAATTCTACACGTTCAGTCAAGGCGCTGTTACTTTAACAGCACCAAAAACTATCGATAAATAAATCGAGAACCACAGCTGACTGGGGTAGCAGTAGCAAATGTTAGTTCACATAAATCAACAAAAGTGCCTCGACAAATTCTAATTTATCTGAATTTTTTCAATTAAAAAGCCCTTAAAATGTCGCTGGCTAAGCGTGTACAGGTACATATGGAAAGTGGTTTGCATGAGAAACGATTTAATGTATGTACAAACATTTATTAATTCTAGCAATGGGCCACATTTGCGCGTACCTGGCACATATACGACTGCACCTGGCAAAATCCTTTTGAATCCGCTCGCCTGGTGAAGACACATCTAATGGGACTGCACAAGCCCATCTACCATCCCATGAGTAAGTGGTTAAATTAATTTACTATTCTAAATTAAGTGAGTAGGATCGGTTTGCTTTCCTTATTACATCACAAGCGGCGTCGCCATGTGTTGTTGTTGTTGTTTTTATTGTTGTTCTTTGCTGTGGCTGCCGTTTTCGAAATGGTAAATATTTCAAATTTTACCCCTGCACTGCATATCTTCGTTTTTCATTTAAAATTGATTTTTTTTTGTAGGTCTAAGCAAATCTCTTACAATTCAAGTCAAAAAAAAAACTCAACTATCCAAATTTTCCAGATGATTGCGGCGACCATGTGGTGCTGATTAATACCAAGGAAATTGCTTTGCCTGGCGATGAATGGATAAAGCGTGTCTATTTCCATCATACGGGCTATCCGGGTGGCGCCTCTTGGACTTTGGCTTGGCAGCTGCACGACAAGGATCCCACTTTGGTTATGAAGAAGGCGGTGTATAACTCTATGCGAGGCAATCTACAACGTCGACATACCATGCAGCGATTGCATCTCTTTGCCGATGATACGGTGCCGGAGGAGATTTTGGCAAATGTTACAAATCAAATTCGTACGCCACGCACTGTGCCCCAGCGACTTGATCATATTGATAAGGAGACGCTGGAGAATTTCCCTACCATAATGGATTATCCCAAGGATTATATATTGCGTTAACTAACTGCAGCAGAAGATGTTGTTATTGTTTATCCATTTAAGCAATTAATTAAGACAAATATAAATTTTAAAAGAAAAATGGAAATTTCAAGATTTTTAAGGGTATGTTGGGGTTAAGTTAAATATGTACTCGATCTTTTAATCTATTTATTAAAATAATAAGAGGAAATTATTTTCCAATCCCGGCGCGTTTATTGTTCCTTTGAAACTCTAGTACTCTTCTGGAAGGTTATAAATTATTTCTTCGGGGAAATGAGAAAGCGTTTCTCCTGGGAGTTAGTATTTAGTCTCTTTTTGGGGAGAAAGAAAGCATTTAAATTTTGGGGTTAAGAAAAAAATCTCTTCAGCGAGTTCAGAAAAAGCAGGGAATTAAACCGAATCGAATTTCCGTTCTGGTACGTACCGAAACTAATGTTTCCGTAAAATGTTCTGCTTAAATTCTAGTTTATTTCGGTATTCAGTTCCGTATTGGTACCTTGGGTTTTAATTTCAAATCATTTAAGCCGAAGTTATAATAGAACTGGTAGCAACCTTCACAACAGAATATAGTTATATAGAAGGAAAATTAAAAATAATAATCTTTACCCCGGAAAACAAATGTCCTAAGAAGAAGAACTTTTTTATATCTGACGGAATGTCAAATTGACTGTATGCTACTTTATCGATATAATTTACCTGTCTAATTAATTTTGTTTTCTTTTTAAATGCTAAACTGTTAATAAAGTTAAACTAATAATATTTAGAAATTATTGAACCAAAATAGATGCAAACAATAAGATGAAATTGATAGTTTGATTGAACATTTTCGGTATATACCAAATGGTACCATAACCTAACATTTGTAAGTTTTTTACTTACTTAAGAGATGAGAAAATCCCTGATTGATGCAATAAAACTGAAATAAAAAAAAAACTCAGATCCCAAACTGTCCCGGTAAATGGTTTCGGTTCTTTTTTTGGTCATTTTGGTTCCAAAAATAAAAGTTTCCGAAATACAAGGTATCAAAAAAATAAAACAATAACGGTTACGGTTCTGAGTTTTAATCGGTTCTTTTCGGTATACGATTCCGCTTTGACACCCTGCTTTTAAGAGATAGAAAATCGATTTTTTCTGGACATAAGAAAAAGTCTTTTTAGGGTATAAGAAAAAGTTCTTAAGTGGGATATAGTTTCTTCCTGACGATAAGAAGCGTTTCTTTTTTGCTACTAAAGAGAAGAGAGAATTTAAGAAGATACGAAGCGTTTCTTTTCAACCTATTTTGGGACAATGCAAAAAAAACAGGTTCTGACTATATTTAAGTGGAATCAGTTTATAAAAATGCGTTCTTAAAGTATTTCAAGAAGAATCGCTTTTAGGTCTTCTAAGTGATTTACAGATTGGATTTCAAAACGAATCGCATTCATATCTCCTTGGCGACTGTTATGATATATATCGCTAGCTTACCGATAAGATGACATAGAAGCAGGGACCGAAAATAACAGTTATGGAAGTAAAAAAAAAGTACTACGAAATATGGATCCCCTTATAAAATGAAGTACATGAATCTTCATTATTTTGAATGGCGAGTCCTTAAATGGGATAAATTTTTATTTGCAATTTTTATCACAAAAAATTTTGAAATTGTTATATTATAATATTTTTAAAATAAAAATTTTTGTTTTAAAAAATTTTTTTAAAATTTTTGAATAACTTTTAAAACTAATTTTTATATAAATTTTAATGAATTTTTTTTTTTTAATTTTATAAAAAAATGTTATTATAAAATTGTCTATAAAAATTACTAATCTAGTAGGTTTAAGTAAATCTTGTATCCTTGTATCGTGACATTTTAAATATACCATCAGCAAAGGTTTTGTTTTCGAAAACAACGGGTTCCAGTCGTTAAGTTAGAAACAGAGCACACTCAGGAATGGCTAAATGCAACATTGCTGGAGGGATCAACAAAAAAATCAAATCAAGTGATTTGTTGCTTTTGAATTTTTATTAAACTTGCTCAGCAATAGTTTTCGGAATATAAATGGAACTGGTTCAACCAGCATTTTCGCTGTTGCCATATACGGTCACACTTGTTTCAAAATTGTTAAAAATTTCATCTTTATTGCCATTTAAAATTGCTTTTAACCCAGATTCCGTTGTGGAATGTCCTACGAAGCACAGGAACCAAATATGGTTCAACAATGTCGCATTTGCATGTCCAGTACGGCACATAATACCAACAACAACTGGCGAAATATATTCACAGACTTTGAGGAGGAACAAGGCGACTTAAGGTTTCTAATCGAAGAGGTGACTGGAAGCGCGGTTAAACCTGTTGCTGATCTACCCCAAAGGATATGCCACTCATGCTGGGCGGAGGCAAAAACTGCCTTAAATTTCAAGCGTCGATTTGAGAAGAGTTATCAACTAATGAAACAGAGCGAACCCACTACCTCCAACCAGCAGCTACAAAAGACTTTTAAAATCGAAGACAGCGAACCAGAAGAATTCGAATCGCTCACAGGCTACAGCAGCGAAGACAGCGAACGGAAGGAGGAGCACATTAGTTCAGGCAAACGACTTTTCGCATGTAACCACTGCCCGAAAACTTTCAACCAACAATGCAGATTAACTTATCACCTACGCATGCATACTGGCGAAAGACCCTACCAGTGTCCCCACTGCTCAAAAGCCTTTAGCTTATTGGGCTTTCTCAACAGACATCTTCGAACTCATACGGGCGAAAGACCCTACGAATGTAACCAATGCTCGAGGACTTATACCCTTCACAACAGTCTAAAGGTTCACCTACGCACTCATACGGGTGAACGACCCTACGCATGTGACCAATGCACGAAATCCTTTACCGAAAAAAGTCATTTAAATCAACACCTACGCACTCATGGCGAACGACTCTTTGAATGTTTAGAGTGCTCAAAAACCTTTTACAAATTGAACAGTCTAAAGAGACACCAACGCATTCATACGGGCGAACGACCCTTCGAATGTGACCAGTGCTCGAAAACCTTTGGCCAAAAGTCCAGTTTAAATAATCATCAACGCAGTCATACTAACGAGCGTCCCTTTGAATGTACTCAGTGTTCAAAGACATTTAGAAGAAGCGCTAATCTAAGGGATCACATACGCATACATACTGGCGAACGACCATATCAGTGTGTGCAATGCTTGAAGACCTTTAGTACACAAAGTAATCTGGGGAATCATATGCGCGTTCATTCAGAAGAGCGTAAGACGTAATAGTAAGACATTTTGGTATTATTCGGGCAAACGACTGAAGCAACTAGTTGGTGGGGTGAAGAGTTACCTCCTTGAAAGATTATGGTGCCTTATAGCCCATTCATATTTAGAACCTTGGTTTTGCTTTGACAGCTGATTTATTCATATTAAGTATGAAAATAAACGATTTTCAACTGAATTCCAGAAAATGGCTAATGGTCGTTTGGTTTAAGGTCAGGTCGGAGAAAACATATACAGAGAAATCAAACCGAAGTTTAATGATAATAAACATATATAAAAGTTTAATTTTGCAGAACTATTCGAGCATCTTTGATACTCCTGAACCCAAGTTACACGCCAATTCAACTTTTTATTCCACAAAACGTAGCCTTTCGAGAACTGGAAACTATTCTATTTTTCCGGATCCTAAAATTCGAACTTTTTTTCTTTTTGTCATAGCAATTGGTTTGTTTGAAATGTCTTATCTAGGTATTATAAGGTCTTTGATAATGGAACTAGTTAAAATCAGCATTTTTGCAGTTGTTATTTACGGTCACACTAGTATGAAAATTGTTAAAAATTTCATTTGTTATTCAAACATTCGTCCCTTTTTGCCTTTTACATTGACCAACCGAAATTTCGCGTTGGAATGGCCTCCAAAGCAAATGTGGAGGAACTATGTCGCATATGCATGTCCAGTATGTCAGATGATACCAACAACAACTGGCGAAATATATTCACCGATTTCGACGAGGAACAAAGCGGCTTAAGGTTTCTAATCGAAGAGGTGACTGGAAGCATGGTTAAACCTGTTGCTGATCTACCCGAAAGGATATGCCACTCCTGCTGGGCAGAGGCAAAAACTGCCTTAAATTTCAAACGTCGATTTGAGAAGAGTTTTCAGCTGATGGAGCAGGAGGCTTTCAAAAACGAAGAGCTTGAAACGCTCACAGAAAACAGCAGCGAAAGGAACGAGTTCGAGAACGTTAGTTTAGGCGAACGACGCTTCGAATGTTTCCACTGCTCGAAAACTTTCAATCATCAAAGCCGTCTAAAGGATCACCTACGCATTCATACTGGTGAACGACCCTACGAATGTGACCAATGCTCAAAAACGTTTACCGAAAAACGTCGACTTAATCATCACCTACGCTCTCATACCACTGAACGGCCCTTCGAATGTCCGCAATGTTCTAAGACTTTTACCGAAAAAGGTCATCTAAATCAACATCTACGCACTCATACGGGTGAACGACCCTACAGCTGTGATCAATGCTCGAAATCCTTTACCGAAAAAGGTCATCTCAATCAACATCTACGCATTCATGGCGAACGACCCTTTGAATGTTCCCAGTGTTCGAAAACCTTTTACAAATTAGGCGGTCTAAAGAGACACTTGCGCATTCATACAGGCGAACGACCCTTTAATTGCTCCTACTGCTCGAAAACATTTAGCGAAAATTCCAGTCTCAACAATCACCTACGCACGCATACCAACGAGCGACCTTTTGTATGTACTTACTGCCCAAAGACCTTTAGACGTAGCAGTAATCTAACGGATCACCTTCGCACTCATACTGGCGAACGACCATATCAGTGTCCCCACTGCTTGAAGACCTGTAGTCAGAAAAGCAATCTGGAGAAGCATATGCGCATTCATACAGAAGAGCGACCCTTTGAATGTTTCACCTGTTTGAAAACCTTTACGCATCCAGGCACACTTCAGGCTCATCTTCTTACTCATGATAAGGCAGAAATTAATGAATTCTCAAGGCATTCGTAAAGTGTAACATAATAATGAGACATTTTTGCACTTATACCGGGAAATGAGTGAATCTCAAAATCACTTTCCAGTGTCACATGAGGAACTATGCAGAAGGTCACCAAAAAGAAGCATTTTCAGAAACCAATCGAAGGGTTAAAGATGTTGCGACGAATTGGCCACTGGATCTGAATGGGAAGGAGTTAAGCAAAAAAAAATAGCAAAATGGATTTTCCGCGATTTCTTGAAAACAAGAGCTGATAGAAAAAAAACCAAGACCAGTTTTGGAATCAGGGCACAGAACAGGAACAGAATTTTGCATGGAGAAGGCTAGAGCTCACAAAAGTGGTCACTTTGTTAACCTGTGTAATATATCTAGGGGATTTTTTGAAATAAAATCTTTATGCGCAATTAATGTGCAAAAAATATTAATTTGGGTCTCAATATGTCGTTATTGTTAAAAAAAAAAGTATCAAATAAAGTTGAATATTTCAACAACACTGTCACAACTCAATATAATGCATTGTACATGAAATTTATATATATTAAAAATACAGTTACCTTTTCACAAATAATGTCAGAACACAAAATATGACGCTGTTTCGGAAAGCCAAGCGATCTTTACTCGATAACGCTTCGGACGAACCTAGGTTCGTACCAAAACCTTGAACCGTATATTTCTTGAACCTTAATCATTGGTAAATTTCGGTTCGAACCCGCGATCCGGACTACCGAAAAAATTAAAAATGGTTCAGATAAATTTTCAACAGAATTTGGGTAAATTATTATTATTAAGCAGTAGTTCGTTTTCTTACTAACTGGAACTAGTTCAAATCACCATTTTCGCAACTGTAATTTACGGTCACACTGGTCTGAAAATTGTTAAAAATTGTATTTGTTATTCAAACATTCGTCCCTATTTGCCTTTTACATTGGACCAAACGAGTTTTCGCTGTGGCATGGCCTACGGAGCAGAGGAACCAAATGTGGCTCAACAATGTCGCATTTGCATGTCCAGTACGGCACATAATACCAACAACAACTGGCGAAATATATTCACCGACTTTGACGAGGAACAAGGCGACTTAAGGTTTCTAATCGAAGAGGTGACTGGAAGCGCGGTTAAACCTGTTGCTCATCTACCCGAAAGGATATGCCACTCCTGCTGGGCGGAGGCAAAAACTGCCTTAAATTTCAAGCGTCGATTTGAGAAGAGTTATCAGCTGATGGAGCAGAGCGAACCCACTACATCCAACCACATCAAAATAGAAGACAGCGAAAAAGAAGAGTTCGAATCGCTAACAGACTGCAGCAGCGAAGACAGCGAATGGAAAGAGTTCGATACATACACTTCAGAGGAACGACCCTTAGAATGTACCCACTGCTCAAAAACGTTTACCGAAAAACGTCGACTAAATCAACACCTACGCATTCATGGCGAACGACACTTTGAATGTTCCCAGTGCCCAAAAACCTTTTACAAATTAGGTAGTCTAAAGAGACACCAACGCATGCATACAGGCGAACGACCCTTCGAATGCTCCATCTGCTCAAATGCGTTTTGCGAAAAGTCCAGTCTAACCAATCACCTGCTCACTCATACCACTGAACGAGCCTTCGCATGTTCCCAATGCTCTAAGAGCTTTACCGAAAAAGGTCATCTCAATCAACACCTACGCATACATGGCGAACGATCCTTTGAATGTTCGCAGTGCTCAAAAACCTTTCACAAATTAAGCGGTCTAAAGAGACACCTACAAATTCATACTGGCGAGGGACCCTTCTTTGAATGCTCCTACTGCTCAAGAGCCTTTAGCGAAAAGTCCAGTCTTAACAATCACCTACGCACTCATACCACAATACGGCCCTTCGAGTGTACGCAGTGCTCTAAGACCTTTATCGAAAAAGGTCAACTAGATCAACACCTACGCATTCATACGGGTGAACGACCCTACGAATGTGATCAATGCTCTAAGAGCTTTACAGAAAAAGGTCATCTAAATCAACATTTACGCATACATGGGGAACGACCCTTTGAATGTTCTGAGTGCTCAAAAACCTTTTACAAATTAGGCGGTCTAAAGAGACATCTACGCATTCATACTGGTGATCGACCCTTTAAATGTTCCTACTGCTCGAAAACCTTTTGCGAAAATGCTAGTCTAAACACTCACCTACGTACGCATACTAACGAGCGACCCTTTAAATGTACTTACTGCCCAAAGACCTTTAGACGAAGCGGTAATCTAAAGGATCACCTACGCATTCATACTGGCGAACGACCATATCAGTGTCCACACTGCTTGAAGACCTGTAATCAAAAAAGCAATCTGGAGAAGCATATGCGCTTGAAGCATAAGCGCGAACCTTTAAATGTTCCAGGCACAGTTCAGACTCATCTTCCTACTCATAATAAAGATCAAAGCTTGAAGTGAGCGATATATTTGTAAAGCACAAATCAATGAATCTTTAACGCATTCATAAAGTGTCACATAATACTGAATCATTTTGTGCACTTATCGCGGGAAACGAGTCAATCTCAAAATCTCTTTCCAGTGTCACATGAGAAACTATGCAGAAGGTCACCAAAAAAGAAGCATTTTCAAAAACCAATCGAAGGGTTAAAGATGTTGCGGCGAATTGGCCACAGGATCTGAGTGGGAAGGAGTTGAGCAACAAAAAATGCAAAATGGATTTTCCGCGATTTCTTGAAAACAAGAGCTAATAGAAAAAAACCAAGAGCAGTTTTGGAATCAGGGCACAGAACAGGAACAGAATTTTGCATCGAGAAGGCTAGAGCTCACAAAAGTGGTCACTTTTTGACCTGTGTAATATATCTAGGGGATTTTTTGAAATAAAATCTTTATCTATTTTGAATTGTGACGTAATTGGTGCAAAAAATATTAATTTGGGTCTCAATATGTCGTTATTGTTAAAAAAAAAGTATCAAATAAAGTTGAATATTTCACGTGAAATTTATATATATTAAAAATACAGTTACCTTTTCACGAATAATGTCAGAACACAAAATATGACGCTGTTTCGGAAAGCCAAGCAATCTTTACTTGATAACGCCAGCAGCACAACTGAGATAAGCCGTTTTTGGAAAAAAAAAAAAAAAACAGTTGGAATATGTGAAATAACGGTATATGCTCATCTTTCGCGGGGAGTATCAGAGATAGCCATATGTAACTTTGACACAAGATAGTAAATAATAAGGCGAATATTTCTACATAATTTACCCAAAAATCGTATTTTTTGAGTTATGCCGTTGTAGAATTAAGTGAGCGATATGTTCAAGTCATCGCAAATTCTGAAAATCTGCAAATTTGTTAATATTTTTAACAAAATAATTTCTCTTCTATATAAGTTTGGAAAAACTTGGGACGAACCAAGGTTCGAACCAAAACCTTGAACCGTAAATTTTTTGAACCTTAATCATTGGTAAATTTTGGTTCGAACCCGCGATCCGAACCACCGAAAAAATTAAAAATGGTTCAGATAAATTTTCAACAGAATTTGGTTAAATTAATGACTATTATTTAAGCAGTAGTTCGTTTTCTTACTAACTGGAACTAGTTCAAATCACCATTTTCGCAACTGTAATTTACGGTCACACTGGTCTGAAAATTGTTAAAAATTGTATTTGTTATTCAAACATTCGTCCCTATTTGCCTTTTACATTGGACCAAACGAGTTTTCGCTGTGGCATGGCCTACGGAGCAGAGGAACCAAATGTGGCTCAACAATGTCGCATTTGCATGTCCAGTACGGCACATAATACCAACAACAACTGGCGAAATATATTCACCGACTTTGACGAGGAACAAGGCGACTTAAGGTTTCTAATCGAAGAGGTGACTGGAAGCGCGGTTAAACCTGTTGCTGATCTACCCGAAAGGATATGCCACTCCTGCTGGGCGGAGGCAAAAACTGCCTTAAATTTCAAGCGTCGATTTGAGAAGAGTTATCAGCTGATGGAGCAGAGCGAACCCACTACATCCAACCACATCAAAATAGAAGACAGCGAAAAAGAAGAGTTCGAATCGCTAACAGACTGCAGCAGCGAAGACAGCGAATGGAAAGAGTTCGATACATACACTTCAGAGGAACGACCCTTAGAATGTACCCACTGCTCAAAAACGTTTACCGAAAAACGTCGACTAAATCAACACCTACGCATTCATGGCGAACGACACTTTGAATGTTCCCAGTGCCCAAAAACTTTTTACAAATTAGGTAGTCTAAAGAGACACCTACAAATTCATACTGGCGAGGGACCCTTCTTTGAATGCTCCTACTGCTCAAGAGCCTTTAGCGAAAAGTCCAGTCTTAACAATCACCTACGCACTCATACCACAATACGGCCCTACGAGTGTACGCAGTGCTCTAAGACCTTTATCGAAAAAGGTCAACTAGATCAACACCTACGCATTCATACGGGTGAACGACCCTACGAATGTGATCAATGCTCTAAGAGCTTTACAGAAAAAGGTCATCTAAATCAACATTTACGCATACATGGGGAACGACCCTTTGAATGTTCTGAGTGCTCAAAAACCTTTTACAAATTAGGCGGTCTAAAGAGACATCTACGCATTCATACTGGTGATCGACCCTTTAAATGTTCCTACTGCTCGAAAACCTTTTGCGAAAATTCTAGTCTAAACATTCACCTACGTACGCATACTAACGAGCGACCCTTTGAATGCTCCTACTGCTCAAAAACCTTTTGCGAAAATTCCAGTCTAAACACTCACCTACGTACGCATACCAACGAGCGACCCTTTAAATGTACTTACTGCCCAAAGACCTTTAGACGTAGCAGTAATCTAACGGATCACCTTCGCACTCATACTGGCGAACGACCATATCAGTGTCCCCACTGCTTGAAGACCTGTAATCAAAAAAGCAATCTGGAGAAGCATATGCGCTTGATGCATAAGAGCGAACCTTTAAATGTTCCTGGCACAGTTCAGGCTCAACTTCCTACTCATGATAAAGATTCATGATTCATAAAGTGTCACATAATACTGAATCATTTTGTGCACTTATCGCGGGAAACGAGTCAATCTCAAAATCTCTTTCCAGTGTCACATGAGGAACTATGCAGAAGGTTACCAAAAAGGAGCATTCTCAAAAACGAATCGACACAAATATAGTGAGAAATCGAGTAAAATCGTTTAAAGTTGATTATTAAAATCAACGTACACGGTGTGTCCCAAAACTAACCAAAATTTTTGATATAGAATAAAATACACATTATATTATCTTTGGAAGTTCTTATTTATTCAAATTAGATTTCATTTGACTCAATACAATTTTGGAAACGATGAACCAGCGCATGCATAGATTTTTGTGTGTCATTTATAGGAATATTCTTCAGTACCTCGGTTACGGCTGCTTAAATGCTCCTTTCATTTTGGTTTTGAGTTTTGGGTATAGAAAATAGTCGCAGGGTGATAGATCAGACGAATACGGTGAGTTTTTTTCATCAAAAAATTCGTTCACTTTTGTGAGGTGGTGCATTATCGTGCAATGAAAACAACTGTATATCCTGCAGAATGGGATATTCAGGTCTATTACGACCAATACTTTTCAACAAACTATGTAAAACGCCTAAATAGTATTCTTCAGTAACAGTTTGTCCTTCCGAAACCAATCCCTTGTGGACAATACCCTTTGAATCATAAAATGTAATTAACATTGCCTTGATTCGAGACTTCTAAAAACGACCATTTTTAAATCTTGTAAACCACGTATAAACTTAAGTACAACTCATACAATCATTAGTATAAACCCAGGGAATCAAAACGAATCGAATTTCGGTTTCGGTTCTGATACTTCGAAAAATTATTGTATATTTGGAAATTATTGAGTCAGAATCAGGGAATCAAACCGAATCGAATTTCGGTTCCGGTTCCGGTTCTGGTACGTACCGAAACTAATGTTTCGGTAAAAGGTTCTGTTTAGGTTCTAGTTTATTTCGGTATTCGGTTCCGTACCGGTACCTTGGTTTTTATTTCGGTATACCGGTACGTACCGGTATGAACCGGTATAATTTAAAAATCCTTTAATCCGAAGATTTAATAGAAATGGTAGCAACCTACACAACAAAAAGTAGTTATAAAGAAGGAAAATTAAACATAATAAACTTTACCTCAGAATAAAATGTCCTAATAATAGAAGAGCAAGAGGATATCTTTTGACATCTGATGAAATGTTTAATACACTGTTTTCAGATAACGTTACTGATCACAATTTAACCCTGCTATTAGGTTAAGTCCATTTGGGACAATTATTAATTCATTTCCTTAGTAAATGCAAAAATTGAGGATAAATTAATAATATTTGTAATTTATTGAATAAAATTATATGCAACGAAATAAAATAAATAAGATTGTTATTTTTATTGAAAATTTCAGTAAATACCAGATGGTCCCTTAACTTTACATTTTTAAGTTTTTGCTTACGTTTACCCTGCGTTTTACCCTGAAGAAATCCCTGATTGAAGCAATAAAAATGAAATAACAAAAAAAACTCAGAACCGAAACTGTACCGGTACAATGTTTCGGTTCTTTTCGGTCATTTCGGTTCCAAAAATAAAGGTTCCCAAATACCGGTACGCAAAAAATAAGTAATAACGGTTCCGGTTACGGTTCTGGTTCTGAGTTTCAATCGGTTCTTTTCGGTATACGGTTCGGGTTCCGGTTTGACACCCTGGTCAGAATAGATGGAAAGAATTAGATGAAATTGTTATTTTGATTGAAAATTTCAGTATATACCAGATGGTCCCTTAAGCTAACATTCATAAGTTTTTGCTAATTTAACAGAAGGGTTAGGTACATTTTCTAAATTTTGTAAGCGTTTTACCCTAAGGAAATCCCTGATGGAAGCAATAAAACTGAAATAATAAAAAATAAACGCAGAACCGATACTGTACTGGTACAATGTTTTGGTTCTTTTCGGTTCCAAAAATAAAGGTTCCGAAATACCGGTTTTCAAAAAATAAATAATAATCAAATAAATCGGTTCTTTTCGGTATACGGTTCCTGTTTGACACCCTGGAAAAATCTTTTTCCATCAATTTGTATGTCTCAGCGAATTTTTTTCCAAGTTTAACCAAAAATTTTATATTTTCTCTTTGTTCCATTTTTTGTACCATTAGCACACTTTTTCTTTTATTAAAATGACTGTAACTTTTACATCTGTCATCCGATTTACATGAAGTTAGGTACGATTGAAAGAGGATGAATGTATGTTTTGATTGCGGCAAATGATTAATATCTGGGTTTGTATGCTGTATGATTTAAATATAAAGTTCGATTATTTTTGGGACACACTGTCGATATCAACTCGCCTATTCCACGTTTCGAATGTGTATGATGCTTCATATTTGCTCGTTCTGTCATTTTTATGCTTTGGCTTGTATGTTTGATCTCAGTACTACCAGCAAAAACCCGAGACATAATTTTTGTATAATGTCGCATCTATGATTGTAAGATCTTTGGTTCTATTTAATAAAACTAGTTCAAACCTGGATTTTTGCAGTGGCCACTTACGGTCACACTTAGTAAAAATTGTTTCATACATTCGTTACTATTTGCCATTAACATTTGTTATTATCAAAATTTCGCTGTGGAATGGCCGGCAGAGCAAAAGGACCAAATGTGGTTCAACAATGTCGCGTTTGCATGTCCACCTTGGCAGATGCTACCAACAACAACTGGCCAAATATATTCACCGACTCGGTAGCAGAACAAGGCGGCTTAATGCTTATCATAGAGGAGGTAACTGGATGCAAGATTAAGCCTGGAGAGGATTTACCTCAAAGGATATGCCCTTCATGCTTGGCCGCGGCCAAAACTGCCTTAAATTTCAAGCGGCGATTTCAAAAGAGTCTGATAAGACTTAAGCTAAAGAACAAGAATGAAGACAAAAACCCCAGTTCAGTACAGAGGAGACCTTCGAAATGGAAGAGTTCGAATCTTTGAACGAAGACGGCAGCGAAGAGCGCGAAGAATCCATTCAGTATTCCCGTATACGCACTCATACTGGAGAGAAACCTCACGCTTGTTCGCAGTGCTCGAAAACTTTTAGTGAAATAGGCAATCTAAAGAGACACCTACGCATTCATACTGGCGAGCGACCCTTCGAGTGTTCCCACTGCTTTAAAACCTTTAGTGACCTAGGCAATCTAAACAAACACTTGCGCATTCATACTGGCGAGCAACCCTTCGAGTGTACCCATTGCACGAAGGCTTTTAGCGAAATTGGCAATCTAAACAAACACCTACGAACTCATACGGGCGAGCGACCCTTTGAATGTTCCCACTGTTTTAAATCTTTTACCGATAAGAGCAGTCTTAATAGACACTTTCGCGGTCATACTGGTGAACGACCCTTTAAGTGTCCACAATGCTCAAAGACTTTTAACCGAAATTGTAATCTAAAGGCTCATCTTTACACTCATAAGGGCGAGCGAACATTTGAGTGTTCCCACTGCCCGAAAACTTTTACACATAAAAGAAGTCTAAGTTATCACCTTAACACGCATAATATAAAACCAACCTAAAATATAGCACAAACTAATTGAATCACTTAATTTGTGCTCAAAGATCTTTGGCAACTATTTGCAACGGAAATGATCAAATCTTAGAGTGTACCCACTTGAAGGCTTGAAGTCGACCTGGCAGTTTAAGGATACACCTTAAAAAATCACTCTCCAGCATCACTTGCGGCAGCTATGCATGATCGAAGCCTCGAAAAGAAGCGGAATTGAATATAATTTCAGCTTTAGACAAATAAAATAAAGTTAATGTGAATCTTGTTGAAATCTTGTTTTAATAGCTATATGCTATAATCATCCGATTCCGATCAATTTTTTCAGAATTGTGTGGAAGTATATAAAACTAATATATACCACGATTGGTGATGCTACAATGGAAAACAAAAAAGTTTTTCTCACTAGAACTAGTTTTTTATATGGCAGCTATATGCTATAGTCATCTGATTTTTATAAATTTTTCCAGAATTGTGTGGAAGCATATAAAACTTATATATACCACGATTGGTGACGCTACGATGGAAAACAAAAAAGTTTTTCTCACTAGAACTAGTTTTTGACCGATCGTTCCTATGGCAGCTATATGATATAGTCATCCGATCCGGCTGATTCCGACAAATGTGCAGCGTATTTGTATTTAAAGACTTTTTGCAAAGTTTGGTCAAGATAGCTTTAAAACTGAGGGAGGAGATAGCATAGAAACAGACGGACGGACGGACAGACGGACATGGCTATATAGACTTAGCTCGTCATGCTGATCAAGAATATATATAGTTTATGGGGTCGGAGATGCTTCCTTCTATGCGTTACAAACATCGTGACAATTTTAATATACCCTCTGCAAGGGTATAATAAACATTATTCCCTATTCCATTAATGTACAAAATTCTTGGCACTGACTTTTTAATCCTAGTAGGCCAGGGTGAATGTTTTATTAAGGAACCTTTTTGTGCTTTGAGTAATGATCAGGCTATATTTTGCGATTTTTTTTGCCTCTTCAACACATTCCCCCTGGCCTACTAGGATTAAATTCTATCTGTGAACCTAAAATTCGCTGTCTTGTCCGTTCGTCTTCCCGATGACTGCAGTATCTACCAAGCAGAAGTCGTAGCCATCCGGGAAGCTACGAACCATTTAAAAAAACTCGAGGTCAAAGGGGGAAAAGGTATTTATCTTTTAGGACAGTCAAGCTCTCCTTAACTGCATTCAAAAGGGACTCCCACAGCTACACCTTTTAGAAGTGTTTATGGAGCGCTCCTAGTAGGATTGAAACGGAAGTCCCTTGCTATTGCCTAAAGTACACTGTCTTATAGGTATCGACCTTAATGACTACTGTAGTAGTTGTTGCTCAGTTGATAAAGAAGAAAGCGTTCAGCATCTTCTCTGTCATTGCCAAGCGCTCAGTAGAAGACGTTACGCAATTCTAGGTCAGCTTTTTCTACCTCACCTTTTAGTATTATTTGAAATAGAGGTCGCAGTATTACTCTTTTACGCAGTATAAGTTAGTGCTACTATCTAAGTGGTTAAATAGGGACAACCCTCACTTTACTGTCTATGGTATCATAACGGGCCTATCTCTGGCTAAGTGAAGAGGCTTCACTGCCACTCACATCCCAATCCGCTGTCTACTTAATAAGGGTTGTTTTTTTCTGTTGTATTTTTTGCCCACCGCTGCTTGAATATTGTCAGTCTCTGTCACACTCATGCATAATTCAAAAATCGACTTTGAAACAGATTCTATGATAACGAAAAGACAAAGCTAACTTCAACTGTGCGGAAGTTTTAATACACTTGCAAAAGTTCCTTCCAACTGAATTAACCGGTAAAATGTATATAGCATATCAGATATAAACAGGGAATAATACCGGAACCGGAACCGTTGACCGAAATAAACCGTTTCAAGCCACGTACCGGTATCAAAACCGGAACCGATATTAAACATTTTTTGAGAACCGAAAACCGTTAACCGTTATAATAGGAACCGAAAAAACCGGCACCCTACCGAAACGCTAATACCGGTACTGTTTCGGTTTTTTTAAATTTATTTTTATTGATTTATGATTATTTGAAATATATATTTCAACCGGTAAAATAGCAACGTATACACTCAGAAAAAAAATCGGACTTTTCGGAAATTCGGCCTTTAGAGAAAACCAGGATCAGATTATTTTTTTAAGATATAAACGATATAGAAAAAAATGTCTTAAAAGGCAGAAAAACTTTTCTTTTGTAAATATAATCCCTTCAATTAAATTTAAGGGATTTCTTAGTCTTAGTAAAATCCTCCCTTTAATATAGAAATGTTGGAAAAATGGTAATATAAATTTTAGAAATTAAGTTTCTTGAGTTAAATCAAATTTCGCTCGAATGTTTAGAAATTTTATTTCCTATTTGAAGATAATTTCGCTTTAATATTTAGAAAAAAGTAATGTAAATAAAAGCTCGGCCAGATTTTAGGTTTCCAAATGGTGTAGAGCGTTTTTTGAGCTGATTTTACCAGCGTATTATGGGCTATATTGAAAACTAGTCTTATAGTATGGGTTTAAATCTATCCAATTAACATAATATCTCTTTTTAATGCAGGAATACAGAAGATTTAGGGACCGATTATTACGAACCATAATAAGGAAATATTTTTCTGATTTTAGAAAGATTTTTTATAAAAATATACGAAAAAAAAAAATATTTTTTCTGATTTTAGAAAGATTTTATATAAAATATACAGAAGCGTTTAGCGAAATTGTTTGTCCAAAAATAAAAACGGATAGAAATCGGTATATTTTAAAAATCGTTATTTCATTTGGCATAGTCTTAAAATACATTTTTTTTTAAATTTTAATACATCCATTTTTTTTTTTTTGATATTGTGAAACAGTTTTAATTTTTGAACATTAAAAAAATTATACTTGTACCGGTACGTACCGGTATACCGAATAAAAATCTGGGTACCGTATCGGAACCGAAAACCGAAATAGCACCTTTAGCCGATATTTTCATTTCGGTACGTACCGGTACCGGAACCGATATTCATTTCGGGATTAATCCCTGGTTGCAACATAAAATATTTCTTGTCTATATTTGGCATATTTACATACAGCAACATTTTCGCCACAACTTAGGACATTCTTCATGTTGAAGAATCACCGGGAATCATACGTTTGAACTCAGTACTACCAGCAAAATCCGCCACATAAATTTTGTTTGTATTAGGTGTCGCATCTAGGTATTGTAACTTCTTTGGTTCTATCTAATGAAACCAGTTCAAACCTGGATTTTCACTTTTGCCACTTACGGTCACACTTAGTAAAAATTGTTTGATGCATTCATTACTTTTTGCCATTAACATTTGTTATTACCAAAATTTCGCTGTGGAATGGCCTGCAAAGCAAATTTGGAGGAACTATGCCGCGTTTGCATGTCCAGTTTCCCAGCTACTACCAACAGCAATTGGCGAAATATATTCACCGACTCGGTAGCAGAACAAGGCGGCTTAATGTTTATCATAGAGGAGGTAACTGGATGCATGGTTAAGCCTGGAGAGGATTTACCTCAAAGGATATGCCCTTCATGCTTGGCAGCGGCCAAAACAGCCTTAAATTTCAAGCGGCGATTTCAAAAGAGTCTGATAAAACTTAAGCAGAGGAACAAGAATGAAGACAAAAACCCCCAGTTCAGTACAGAGGAGACCTTCGAAAAGGAAGAGTTCGAATCTCTGACCGAAGATGGCAGCGAAGAGCGCGAAGAATCCATTCAGTATTCCCGTATACGCACTCATACTGGAGAAAAACCCCACGCTTGTTCGCAGTGCTCAAAAACCTTTAGTGAAATAAGCAATCTGAAGAGACACCTACGCATTCATACGGGCGAGCGACCCTTCGAATGTTCCCACTGCTTTAAAACCTTTAGTGACATAGGCAATCTAAACAATCACTTACGCATTCATACTGGCGAGCAACCCTTCGAGTGTACCCATTGCACGAAGGCTTTTAGCGAAATTGGCAATCTACACAAACACCTACGAACTCATACGGGCGAGCGACCCTTCGAATGTTCCCACTGCTTTAAAACCTTTACCGTTAAGAGCAGTCTTAATAGACACTTTCGCAGTCATACTGATGAACGACCCTTCAAGTGTCCACAATGTACGAAGACTTTTCACCGAAATTGTAATCTCAAGGCTCATCTTTACACTCATAAGGGCGAGCGGACATTTGAGTGTTCCCACTGCCCGAAAACGTTTACACATAAAAGAAGTCTAAGTTATCACCTTAACACGCATAATATGAAACCAACCTAAAATAAAGCACAAACTAATTGATTCATTAAGTAATATTAGTTTTTATTTTATATTAGTGGGGAGGGGAAGTTAATTGGTGAGGGGGGAAAAAATTGGGTTTTATCAGCCTTTTATAAGCTAATTTTGGGCCCTAGTCTTAAATGTATGGGTTAAAATCTATTCAAATCTGCTCTATGGATCTCTATTTTACGGCCAAAAACACGGCAGATTTTAGGCGACACAAGAATAATGGGATTTTCTTAAAATTTGATTTCGAAAGCCCTTGGACGAGAAGAGATTTAAACCGGAAATTTTCGTCCAAAAATTGAAAAAATGCTGGAAATCGGTAAAATAAATACTCATCAAACATTTAACTTTCATAGTGGGATATCTGTAGCACACCATTTTGTAGTTCCAATAATTTTTCGCCCTAGAATTTCAAACATATTTTAATTTTCTTAAATATAAAAAAGAAGGACACATAACAAAAAAAAAAACAAATTGATAGAGGCTTCCAGAATTTTTTTTAATACACTTGAAATATTTTACCAGTTAATATAAGTTAATAAAATTTATATTAGGATACATGTAAATACGGATATTGTAACACCTTTATGACAGCGATTGATGAAAGCAAATAAATAACAGTTTCTAGAGACTAAATAAAAAAGTTAACCGAGAATAAACACATTATTTAAATCGACTATTATATGCTATAGTAATCATTTTGTGGTCCGAAATTTATTCAAATTTCCGGCTCTACAAGAATTTTTATTCCTCGGAAAACGTTATTATCAGTAAACTAAAGCAAAATTTGTTACCAACTGTTCTTTTGTGTTTTAGCGCTATCTGCTATTTGAGTCATCGGATTTTGTTACATTTATAGTTTTTAAGTATGTGAAATCTATTCAAAACAATATTTACTTTTTTTGGGGGAAGAAAAGGGGATCCCCAACCCCGGACATAAGGAACGTAATTTACACCAAGATTAAAACAAAAAAAAGATTTTCTTGAATTGTATGCAATCTTTACGTTTTTAAAAAGAAGCTTTAGCAAAATTTTACTCTATAAGCTTTAAATCTGAAAGAGACTAGTTCGCGTAGAAACAGACTGACGGACATACGGAATTGAAATCAGCGTACGTATCGGATCAAGAATAGATATTTAAAACGCAAAACTTTAATATAAACTTTTCAAAAAAAAAAGGAAATTGTAGATAAAATTCTTATGTACAATCGAAATCTATCAACCCTATATTTAACTGCAAGTTGGTTGGTCGTTCAAAAATAATAGTGGGTTTTCTTAAAATGAATTGCCTTTGATTTTTATTTGCTTATATAGTGTAATCGTTGATTGGCACTAGTTCAATTCCATTAATAAATTTCTAATTTAAACGACACAATAACTACGTGACAGTGTGAATGGGTCGCACATTGCGCCAAAGTAACAGTGTGAATGGGTCCTAATTAATTTCTAAATATATCGATAAGTCGATAACATTTCCAGCTTTTACTTGTTTGGCCCGGCAGAGTGATTCTCAATTATTTGTTGTTCATTAAATCGCTGACGCCCACATTAAATTTTATATACTACACGTAAAGGTGCGATCATCTGCAGCTGGTGTCTAAATCAACTTAAACCTTGTCTTATCTGCGTAAAAAAATCTGAAATCGATAAGCTTTGATAAGAGCAAAACAACAAAAACTAACACACATTTGGTTTTTTTTTTTGCAGCAGTGTCCAAACGCGGTTTGAGCACCACGACACACTTTCTTCAACCAACCACACTTGTGCACCTCCAAACACGCAAAATGGGTCGCCTGGGTACAGTGGATCCGAGTTCTTACTCCCAACCCGATTTGATTACGACGGAGCATAGCAAGCTGAACTGGAAAGTGGATTTTAAGGCCACCAAACTGCAGGGCAGTGTCCTGCATCGTTTCAAAGTGTTGGCCAATAATCTGGAGACGATTGTGAGTAGCTTTATATAAAGTAGGAATAACTATATATTCTCAATCTTAATTATCAGTTGTTGGATGTGCGTGATATCAAAGTGACCAATGCCACTTTGCTGGCGGGTGGCAGTGAGCAGCCTATCAATTACTATATCAGTGATGCGGTGGAAGATATTGGACAAAAACTCACGCTAGAGTTGCCCACAGGCACCGCCCAGGGCAGGTAATGACTGAAGATAAGCTTATCTAGGCAGCTCCTATAAATAATCTCTCTTCTAACCCTGCTAGTCTCCATGTACGCATAGATTATGAAACCTCCAGCAGTGCCAGCGGTTTGCAATGGCTTAATCCCGCCCAGACTTTGGGCAAAGAGCATCCCTATATGTTCTCCCAATGCCAGGCCATACATGCCCGTTCGGTGGTGCCCTGTCAGGATACGCCAGCTGTTAAATTCACCTATGAAGCTGAGGTGGAACATCCCAATGAGCTGACCGCCTTGATGAGTGCTTTGATTGAACAGAAAGTTCCAGGCAAAACTCATTTCAAACAGGAGGTACCCATACCCGCTTATTTGGTGGCCATAGCCATAGGAAAATTGGTATCCCGCCCTTTGGGTGAGAATTCCAATGTCTGGGCTGAGGAGGCCATTGTGGAGGCCTGTGCCGAGGAATTCTCTGAGACTGCCACCATGTTGAAGACAGCCTCTGAGTTGTGTGGTCCTTATGTATGGAAACAATATGATTTATTGGTAATGCCGCCCTCATTTCCTTTTGGTGGCATGGAGAATCCTTGCCTGACTTTTGTTACACCCACCTTGCTGGCTGGGGATAAGTCACTGGCTGATGTGGTGGCTCATGAAATAGCACACAGTTGGACGGGTAATTTGGTGACCAATAAGAATTTTGAACATTTTTGGCTGAATGAAGGTTTTACGGTATTTGTGGAGTCCAAGATTGTGGGACGCATGCAGGGTGCCAAGGAGCTGGACTTTAAAATGTTGAGCAATCTCACTGATTTGCAGGAATGTGTAAGTGTATCTTCATTCAGTAGATAATGTTTAGATTTTAATTAATTTCCCTTTCAGATACGCACCCAATTATCAGGCACTCCGGAGTTAACCAAACTGGTAGTTGATCTCTCCAACTTGGGACCCGATGATGCTTTCTCTTCGGTGCCCTATATCAAGGGTTCAACTTTCTTACGCTATTTGGAAGATCTATTTGGTGGTCCCAGTGTTTTCGAACCTTTTCTACGTGATTATTTGCAGAAATTTGCTTACAAATCAATTGAAACCGCAGACTTTAAGGGTGCCTTGTATGACTACTTTAAGGATACGGATAAAAAGGATCAACTGAGTGTCATTGACTGGGATCTGTGGCTTACCTGCGAGGGCATGCCACCCATTATACCCAAGTATTGCTTACAAAAACTTAAAAAAAAAAACAAATATTTGACCTTTCTTTTTTACAGATTCGACGAATCCCTGGCCAAGGTCACCAAAGATTTGGCCTTGTTGTGGAGCACCAAAACTGTACCTGAACTGGTGGATAGTCCCGAACTCAAACAGACCATTTCCATACATCAATTAATTGATTTTCTGGGCAAACTTATTGAATGCAAAGATATTGTTACTTTGGATGAGCGTAAAATTGAATTGCTAGAGCAGACCTACAATTTGAAGCAATCCAAAAATGCTGAGGTGCGTTTCCGTCTCAATCGTTTGATTATACGTGCACGCCTGATCAAGCGTCTGGATGAGGTTATCGAATTTGCCAATTCCAATTTCCGTATGAAATTCTGTCGTCCCATTTATCGGGATTTGGCTGCCTGGCCCGAGGCCAAACCGGCGGCTGTGCGCAATTTTGTTAGCATCAAGGATCAAATGATGGCCGTTTGCTCGCATACCATTGAAAAGGACTTGGGTTTGAAATAAAAATTGTTAACATATGTAAATATTTACCAATGCATTTTTGAAAATATACAAAATTTATGCCGTATTTTATTATTTTTATATACTTGAATTATTTGGTTTTGAATTGAATGTTCGATGTCTCGACTGAGAGACTTATGAGGCCACAGCTCAACCTGCTTAGCCTAGAGATCTAAGATTTTAGATAGACCTTTGTTTAGTTAGTAAGTAAGTGTTTGCTACCAAATATTGTTATTTTTTTTGAGTTACCATTCATATTCATGGTTCTCCGGCAATTGAACCGTATTGCAGGACAAACCATTTCAATCGTGTTGCTCTGAATTCGTAGAAAATTTAAAGGTACATATCTATATGGTAATTCGAATAAATGTTCCTTGGATAGCCCTTGTAAATTGGCAGGGAGGACTCATTTATATTGAGAAACTTTTTATAACCTGTACTAGGATACAAAGGGGATTAAGAGTAAGTGTAAATGCATGTAACAGCAATATGGAAGCATCTTTGACCCTTAAGAATACACATACATATACCACAAATCCCCTAAGTTACAAGATAATGGGAATAGAACTCTAGGAGACAGAGCCTTTTCAAATTGGGTCCAACTAGAGGCAAGTCAGGCCGGACGCGTTGCATCAAATTATGGTTTTGATAGTCAAAGCTGGACAAAATTTCCCCAAAACTACTGAGCCGATCTTCCTGAAATTTTGAACAATTCTTCTGTATCAGATTAGCTAGTAATTGAACGAGCATTGAACTGTAAAAGCCGCTTAACTGAAGCTAATTTCACACAGGCAAATAATTTGCCCAATTGTTGATGAAAACTTGGCTAAATAGGCCTAAGTGATCATTTTTTCGGCATTATTTGAGCAAATTATTTATTTTTAAAGTACCGAAAAATATAAAGAAAGGTTTATTAAGTCAAATTTTCATAAAAAATTGGGCACTTGTGTGTCGGATCTTAGCTTAAGACGTAAATCTTTTGCTGAACCGAATCTTTACAACTTCTAACAGGCCGATTTAATTTGTAAAAGAATTGCTGATAAATCACCACCAGCAAATTGCAAATGAAGGAAATAAAATGGCGGCTTACCGTTATTATACGCAATAAATAGTGACGTCAGCAGCAACAGGTCTAACTACATACATACACATTTATATGTGTGCGGTGCGCCAGCGCACATACGACAGAACGAGACAGACACATACACATTTTACAACAACAGCTTGCCGGGCTTTTGCGCCTGTGGCTTCTGCTAGCATCGTAATTTTCACTTTTCACTTTATGATTTGCAGATCGCCAAACACTGAATTGCATATTACATTAATTAAATGCATTATTTAAACTTAATTCACACACTCATGACGTCATAAGCGCACGTCAGCAGCTCCTTTAATTTCACCATAAAAAAAAAAAAAAAAAAAATGGCAAGACAATGGCCACAGAAGCCCGTGCAACAATTCGCGCGTATTCTTTTCCCAATCACAACACCGGCTTTCCGAAGAGTATGCACTTAATTTAAACTAATTTGCGTAGTTAATAAACAATTAAAACAAAGCCACCCACGCACGTTTTCGCCGAAAAACAATGTTACCAAAATCACGCGCAATAGAGAGAGAGAGAGAAGTTGAGGGAAGCTAGAAACTGCGCTGCCATGATGAAAAGTGGGAGGCAAAGCGTCCTCTGCTTAGTTCACTTCAAGGTGTTTTTCTATCTATGTAAATATTAATAAATTCATATTGGTTCATATTTCTTCAATAAATAAACAGAGGAAAGCTCTTAGCTAGCATAAGCTTAGAAGCGAGCACCAGTTATAATTTTACTAAGGCGGCAGTAATTTTTTAAGGAATTGCTTACAGCGCAGCTTACTAGTTCGTCTGTGTTTAATGCAACAGTGTTCTGTCTGCCAAGAGAGCCAGTTCAAATTTAAAAATATTCTATTTTGATGAAAATGATTTGAAAATGCTAAAAAAATTGTATAATATACTTTTATAGAAGTGAGCTTGTGTAACAGCTTAAGTAAATTGCAATTAGATGATTGGATTGGAAAATACGAATATAAGTGTTAAAACGTGGTTTATTCTCTGTAATTTCGGTTCCGGAACCGTTTATGCTGTTGCGTTTTAATCGGTTCCTTTAGGTTTACGGTTTCGGATTAATTTTCTGATCTAAACTTGTAAATACACTAATAAGCATGCTAAGATACACTTGATGTAGACAAAACATTAACTTTCTTTAGTGCGTTTATTCATGTGGCTCATTTTAAGAACTTTAAAGAAAAAATAATTTTTTTTTACATTATTAAAACCTTTTAAACTTGCCCGACCGATGATTAAACTAATTTTTCATTATCTCACATATTTAAGCTACAGTGTTCAGTCCTTAAGTAAGGAACTGCAAGAATATATACGCTTTTACAGGGACAGGGTAAATTACACATTTCTGATCTGTTACACCATGCATCTGCTGCTATTTTCAATATCGCCCTTATACCTTGTCTTATCTGCGAGAAATCTGTTATCGATAAGCTTATCAAGCTGAAGAAAAAATAGAGGACAACTAACTTTAGCACTGCCGAAGTTCAAATACACTGGCAATTCGAATATTTAAATTAAATATAAGATTATTCATTTCATTTTCGCTTAGAACAAGGCCAACAAATGGAGTTTCTTCTGTGATCATTTGGCTGAAAAAGCTAAAAGACGATAGTTTCTATAGGGTTTATATGATATAGTCATTTGATTTTGATCATACTAGGCACAATTGTGCCAAAGTAGATAACATTTAAACTAAAATAATGCCAAATTTGAAGACTGCCATTTTTCACCATTTTTCAGACCGGCAATAGTCCCATTATTACCTCAAAAAATAAAATTATAAAATTAAATGGTCTTTACTTTTGAGTTAAATAATTTTAGGTATCCTTAGAACGTTTTATATGTTTCACATATAAATCGAAAATACGTTCGACGAAAATAAGAATAAATTAATCTTTTTATTAAAAACCCTTTCTCCAAATATAGCTTTAGTTAAAGATACAATTGTTTTAAAAAATTTTTAAGTACATAACTTTTGTATGAAAATAGAGAGTTATTATACGATCCCAGGCGATTAAAAAAATATGAAATATAACTTGTACGAAGCATTGGTGTATAAAACCGAATCAAAAGGTTCTAGTTTCTTTTGATATTCGGTTCGGTTTTGCAACCTTTATTTTTATTTCGGTAAAGTATTAAAAGGTCTTGAATATCAAAGACTTGACAACCTTTACATATTTAAGTTGGAATTTGAACTTAATTGAACTGAAAGTAGTTATTTAGTAAATAAATTAAACATGATAAACTTTACACCGAAAAATAAACTCTCGAAAGATAATTCAGAAGCTGAAACAGCAAGACGAACCTTTGATATTTAATGAAATACCCAATATTGGGATCTTTATCAAACACCATTTTTAATTTAAACCATAAAACTGCCAATTTTTTAGTGAAAAATTAAAAATCCGGTAAGATGTTTCGTTTTTTTCGGTTCTCGAATACTGATTCTCAAAAAATACAAAATATTTTTTTCGGTTCTCGAATACTGATTCTCCAAAAATACAAAATATTAATGCCAGTATCGGTTCTGTCTCTGAGTTTTAGTCGGTTCTTTTCGCTATACAATTCCCATTCGGGTTCCGTTTTGATTCGTTTTGAACAATACTGATAACAGATTCGGAATCAGAACATACCAAAATACTATAAAAATGTTGATGTCTTGCTTGGAGGTGGTTTTGTGTTGCCTTGTGTAACGCAGAAAAAAATTCTAGATTCTTTTGATCCTAAAAGATCAAAGATTCAAAAACCAACTTCGAAAATATTGACTGGATAATGAGTTTACCAAAATCGAAAATCGGGGACTTGATTCTCAAGTAGGATCCGATCTTTAAATAAGCCTTTTTGGATTGATTGATTGATTTGACACACGATTTTTGGAATTGTTGAAGACTTGGTCTTTCGTACTTGAAACTTTAATCTGAAGGTCAGGATCAAATCAATTTTTTAAACCTCGAATATAGAATACAATGTACAATACCTTATAAGGTTGTAGAATGTCAACTGATATGCGTTACAAACATAACACCAATTTTATAATACCCTCCGCAAGGGTATACAAAAACTGAACCAAGCACATGTTTTGATTTCTTTTTAGCAGCAGTCTTCCAACACGGTTTGCCCACAACGACACACTTTTGCCCCTTCAAACACGCAAAATGGTTCGCCTGGGTACAGTGGATCCGAGTTCTTACTCCCAACCCGATTTGATTACGACGGAGCATAGCAAGCTGAACTGGAAAGTGGATTTTAAGGCCACCAAATTGCAGGGCAGTGTCCTGCATCGTTTCAAAGTGTTGGCCAATAATCTGGAGACGATTGTGAGTAGCTTTATATAAAAAAAGGAATAACTATATATTCCCTATTCCCGGCAGCTGTTGGATGTGCGTGATCTTAAAGTGACCAGTGCCACTTTAATAGCTGGTGACAGTGAGCAGCCTATCAACTACTATATCAGTGATGCGGTGGAAGATATTGGACAAAAACTCACGCTAGAGTTGCCCACGGGCACCAACAAGGGCAGGTAAGCTTATCTAGGCAGCTCTTATAATATAATCCACCCTCTTTTCCTGCTAGTCTCCATGTACGCATAGATTATGAAACCTCCAGCAATGCCAGCGGCTTGCAATGGCTTAATCCCGCCCAGACTTTGGGCAAAGAGCATCCCTATATGTTCTCCCAATGCCAGGCCATACATGCCCGTTCGGTGTTGCCCTGTCAGGATACGCCAGCTGTTAAATTCACCTATGAAGCTGAGGTGGAACATCCCAATGAGCTGACAGCCCTAATGAGTGCTTTGATAGAACAGAAATCTCCAGGCAAAACCCATTTCAAACAGGAGGTACCCATACCCGCTTGTCTAATGGCCATTGTTATAGGAAAATTGGTATCCCGGCCTTTGGGCGAGAATTCCAATGTCTGGGCCGAGGAGGCCTTGGTGGAGGCCTGTGCCGAGGAGTTCTCTGAAACTGCTACCATGTTCAAGACCGCCTCTGAATTGTGTGGTCCCTATGTATGGAAACAATATGATTTACTGGTAATGCCTCCCTCATTTCCTTTGGGTGGCATGGAGAATCCCTGCCTGACTTTTGTCTCACCCACCTTAGTGGCGGGCGATAAGTCCATGGTTGATGTGGTGGCACATGAAATAGCACACAGTTGGACGGGTAATTTGGTGACCAATAAGAATTATGAACATTTTTGGTTAAATGAAGGTTTCACCGATTTTGTGGAATGCAAAATTATGGGACGTATGCAGGGAGTTAAGGAAATGGACTTTATGATGTTGAGGAATTTGACCGATTTGAAGGAATGTGTGAGTGACTAAAAAATGAGAAAATTTGAAAGTTATACAATAATGTTCCCTTTCAGCTACGCACCCAATTATCGGAAACACCGGAACTAACTAAATTGGTAGTTGATCTAACAAATTTGGGACCCGATGATGCTTTCTCTTCAGTGCCCTATATCAAGGGTTCCACTTTTCTACGCTATTTGGAAGATTTAGTTGGTGGTCCCAAAGTATTTGAACCTTTTCTACGTTATTACATACAGAAATTTGCTTATAAATCAATTGAAACCGAAGACTTTAAAAATGCCATAATGGAATACTTTAAGCAAGCAATAAGTGAAGTCGACTGGGATCTGTGGCTTTATGGCGAGGGCATGCCACCTATAATACCCAAGTAATTGGAGCAAAATTTAAAATAAAACAAAATATTTTAAGTTTTTTTTTTTTTTACAGATTCGATGAATCCCTTTCGAAAAGTCACCCAAGATTTGGCTTTATTATGGAGCACCCAGACTGTAGCTGATTTATTGGAAAGTCCCGAACTCAAACAAACCATTTCCATACATCAATTAATTGATTTGCTAAGCAAACTAATTGAAAGTCCACAAATTGTGGCTTTGGATGAGCATAAAATTGATTTATTGGAGCAAACCTACCACTTAAAACAAACCAAAAATGCTGAAGTACGTTTCCGTTTCAATCGTTTGATCATACGTGCTCGTCTTATCCCTCGTTTAGAAGAAGTTTTAGAATTTGCCAACTCCAATTTCCGTATGAAATACTGTCGTCCCATTTATCGAGATTTGGCCAACTGGCCCGAGGCTAAACCCTTGGCTTTAATTAGTTTTATTAATATCAAACCTCAAATGATGTCCGTTTGCTCACACGCAATTGAAAAGGATTTGGGTTTGAAATAGAATTTTACTTGAATTATTTGGTTTTTATTAAAAAATAAGCAAAACTACGTTTATAACAAGTTGATTTCCATTTTCATGCCATGTAATTTCTAATCAAAATTTTGCTTGCAATTTTTTTTCCGGTATTTATTTCAAATTTGTTCGTATAACTAATCCAATGTTGTTTTTTTTTCGAGTGCTTTGCGACAATTTCTTTGTTTTGTTTAAATTCTTTAAATTCTTCTCTCTTTGCTTTGTAATACACACACACAATTATTAAATTTATTATTGTTGTTTGCTTTGCTGGCTGCTTAAATATTTTGACAAGTTTTTTTTTTTTAGTTTAAACTATTCAACAATTTGTTTCTTTTACATTGACCAAAATGCAACATGCCCCTCAAATTTATATGCTTCATGCTGTCCACCACAGTTTGAGGAATAATAAAAACTATCACGCACTAGAATTATCATTGGAACGGGATGTGGATGGACCGGCACCCAGTTCATCGCCTAGGACGAATGTGGGACTCTGGCGGGACGTGTGATAGTGATAGCCCTCGCGATAACGCTGATTGGGTTTAATGCGTGCGGTTTGTGTGTGACCCAATGCTGGACGCTGATTGTTGAGCTCATTGGGTCGTTTGGCTGTTTGGCGGAGAATATATGAAAAAAGAGATTGAGAGAGAGAGAGAGAAAATGTTAATTAGTATAAAATTTTATTTTATATTTAAAATATAATTATTTAGGAGAATTGGGGATAAATATTATATATATAAAATAATATAATATTAAAATTTTATATATTATTTATTGAAAAAATGGTAGAGTAACTATATAATTTTGAGGTACGGGTGGGAAAAAAATATATAATTTAAATAAAATAATATTATTTGGGTATATAAAAAGTTAAATATTTAAATTGGAAAATAATTTAAATATTTTTATAAATTAATTAAATTTAATAAAATATTATTTAATAAATTTATTATTTTATTTAAAAAAGCAAACGCTAAATTTGACTGCAGCTAAAATTTTAATACACTTGAAAAACTTAACTAAGATTTAAATGGCATAGAGAAACAGAATAATACAGACATTTAACATTCTAAATCATCGATAATGCATTTGACATAAAAATACAGAAACAATTTCCACCGATGTCAGCAGCCACATGCAGGAAAATTTTTGCAAAATTATGAAAGATATATTTAGAAAAACCACAACAATTGCACGAGATGTGAAAAAAATTTTCTCACTAGAATTCTTAGACCGATTCTATGGAGCCACAGAATTGTACCCGAACAATTGCTGCTCTAAAGAAGTATTAGTAAAACTCTACGATTATGACGCTACGAGGGAGAACAACGCAAAGTATCCAAACGTGTGAACTAGTTTTTTATAGTCAGTCATTTTATAAAGGATTTTTTTCAAAATTACGGAAAGCTGAGAAAAGCTATATATGGTAAACGATGGCAAAAGTTTTTCAAGTAGAACGGTTATTTGCACCGATACAATTCTCATGACATTTCTTTCATGTAAAAATGTTGTAACTCCTGTCCTTGAGATCAAGAATATGTATCCAGTTTATGAGGGTTTAAAAGAATATCATTGCAGTTTATATTGTGTATAAAAATTAATTTTTTTTATTAGCATAAAATATTTTTTTGTAGCGTCTAGACTATTTTTTTATTTCACATTTTTTCCTAATTGTTTTCTGCAAGCAATATTATTCAAAAATTTATTTTTTGGTATGTTACCATTTAAAAGTTAAAAAAATGCAAAATTTTAATTTTTGAACCGTAATTTACCTGTTGCTATCTGGTCACGTCTGTGCCACTCAATCCACACAAAATTATCTTAATAGTTAGCTTCTAAGGCAAAGATTTCGAACGCCCTCAAGTACCTAGCTTAATTCTGGTACGATGCAGGAGGAGAACGAACAAAGTTTGCTTTTTTGCGTTTTCGAATAGTACAGCGTCGGTTCGACATTTAGACCAATCAGGCGGGTTCTGTTTAGGAAGGAGATGCCCATTAGATTAAGGTATAATGGGGATGGAGCCCAAGAAAAAATAATAATTGTATATGGGCATCGGTACAGTCCGATTGCAATATCGTAATTTTAAGCAAACTCAAAACTTATGCGAGTTTTTCAGAATCTCGGGGTGGTTTTTTGGACCATCGTTATCTAATTTATGTCTATAGCTCTACGTATTTGCGCTACTGATGGATCTAGTCTTACTTAGAAAATTTTGTCCACGTAGCGTCTTAAATTGTTCGGGTTGTAAGGCGTGGCTATGTTCGTTTTTTAGAATGAATTTACGCCGTTCAAAATTGCATTTGACCAATGCTAAAGTTTATTTCGTAAACGCGGTCTAAATTAAATTTGCATAAAATTAACGCGGCCTTAACACGCTGTTTAATTTGAATTACTCCCTTCTGTTTTTCTGTATTATTTTCTTTCAAATTTTCTTTGATTTATGTTTTTAACTCTTTTGTTTGATTTCGCATTCTTCTGATATTTCTTCTGTATGTAATTTCCTTACCAGGTATATAAGGCTTTTGATTATAGGACGATTGTTGTTGTTGTTGTTGGTTATATGCATCGACCGCCGTTGCATTACCATTATGATGGCTATTTTGCTGATACGGCGTCAGACTGTGACCAGTTGGCTGTAATTCGGTGCTGTTAATGGGACTCATGGGTGTCATTTCGCGATCCTCAATAAACAGTTCGCTGGCATCATCGGGCACCTGGCGATATTGGGACCAAGGCCAGGAGGCAAGGCCCGATAATAGAAATGCCTCCAAGGCGCAAAGGTAACCTATCAGCTGTGTGAGAAATCAAAGATTAAACTTCTACCAAAAAAAAAGGAATCTTCTAATACTCACGCCAGTGGCCAATAACGTATCCTTGGAGTGTTTGGATACCCAGGTGTATTCTGTGGCATAGAGCACCATGTGGACGAGTAGCGTGGAGCTCAAAATAAATATTAAGCCAATACTCAGGTACATCCACGTATTCTGTTGAGGTAATCGAGGATTGAGGATGATTCACAAATGATTCAGTTATTCACTTACCACTTTCGTCCAATTAAATGGAAACATGAGCGCTATATGTGATATATCCAGAAATAGCATGAGACAAGTGATGAGTAGCGAGAAGAGCGCACAGAAGACCATCAGTCTCAGGCGTCCAATGAGTGGCAGTAGAAAGAGGCCCACCTGTACGGTGCCCGCGGAGCATTCGCAGGCCAGACAGGCGGCCGAGGATAACTGCGGATTGAGCATAAGTAAGTTTGATAAATTATTGCAATTTTTATCCTAATCCTTACCACCAATAGTATGCGCACAATCCCTGTAGGCGTTTTCAAGTGTTGCGGATCACAGTGTAGGGCAACGCCCCATGGCAGCGGCGTATGTCCGCTGCGTTGTTTGTAATTGGCATGCGAATCCCATGACGTGCATGTGCCCAATGGCGATTCCAGCGATAGCGAGAGCTCACCGGCCCTGCTGCCAGCTATTTCAAAGTCCTGCTCATCGTCCAGCTGACAGCAGACCGGCTCCAGCTCCAGCTCACGTATCTCGTCCAGCAGCAGTTCTATCTCGTCCGTGCCATATAGATCAGATACAGACGGTATAAAACGTTGGGGTTGTTGCATTGCCCGTTGCGGGATGTGTCCCACATCACCGTTGCGTGGCCTGATCGAGCGGAAAACTGCGGCGTTACCTTTTGCGTTTATCTGCAAGCGAAATGGAGAGAGAGAAAGCGCCCGTTAGGTGTGCTCCACATAAACGATTAACTGTCACTTGAACTAATGAGCGCGCCCAAGAGCTCGCGCATAACCATAACCGTAATTTGATAGTTGTCGAAGCTAACACACACACACACACAGCCACATGTCACTCATACGACATGTGTGCCCGCGGCTGCGACGAGGCGACACCCATGGGGGTGTGGCCAATCTTAATGCGGCTTAAGTTAGAGCAAAAGTAAGCAAAATTATGCGCTGAGATAGATCTAAGCTTTCGACACCGATTAAAAAAGTCCGTCAAACCCGACTGATATATACCCTGTATCTGACAATGACCGGAAAATTTTTCATGTAACAAAGCTTTTTTAATACGATTTCCACTCTAACTGGTTTTGAGGATGGTACCCGAATAGTCACTTGAGCTTATCCTTTCTATTTTTGGAAAATTCTATTGGAAAGAACTATTTTTCCATCCGTTGGCTTAAACTCGGTGCGGCGTAAAGGATAGTAAAATATAGCATGAATTTTCAGTGTTGGAAAATCTGCTGAAGTCGGGTAACGGGAGAAAATTCTATATAGAAAAATCTCTTTTTATCCGTTGATTTCAAACTCGGTTTTGCAAGCTAGTATGCAAAAATAATTAGACATGAGATTTTTGCAATGTTGGAAAATCCTCAAAAAAGCAAATGCTGAATTCAATATGCAAAAAACCAGGAATTAATGATGATAATATAAATAATTAGTTATAGATTTTAGATTGCGGAAAATTCACCCACAAGAGAAAAATGCCGGGAATTCTTGTGTAAATCTACATTTTCCCGTTTACTCACCGTTGATTAAGAGTGCAAATAATTAGACAGCGCAATGAACCCGCCGGGCCTAAGAAAAAAGGGCTTTCTCGGTGGTAAATTTTCGCCCGCGGGTAGGTAATCGGGTGTGTTGGGTTCGTGCTAGCTATTTTAGAGCCGTCGATGATTCGTTTTGTAAGCTGTTGGGTCAGGTAAATGGAAACACGTGTTTTTTTTTATTTCGAGAAATTCACTAAATAATCTTGAATCCGAAATATTTCCTTTGACCAAAAATCTTATTTCGGTACGTACCGAATCCGATATTCGTTACGGGATTAATCCCTGTTCTTTTCTGAACACATGAACTGTACCATTTAGAATCATAAATACAAACTCGTACATTGCCTTAGTGTCGGTTTTTTTTTTGATAGTGCTTTAGTCAATTGTATAGCTGAATTGAAAAGTGACGCCCTTCTAACTATCTAACCCCGAACCTTGCACCTAGATCTATCTATTAGACATATTCTTAGTTTTAAAAAAACCATATCTGAGGAGGTACAAACTTGGTCTCACGCCAATACCTAACCTAATGATCAATCTGTATATACAATAATATCACATGGAATTTCATCAAAAAAATAGAAACAACATCATATAAATTTAAATATGCTATTGGTGACGCTACGATCGGAATTTTTCCACAATTGTGTGGAAGATTTTTCTAACTACCAGAACTATTCTTAGACCGATCGATCCTGTAGCTATGATATGTCAACGATCCCAGCCGATTCCGACATATTAGTAAAGACTCTGTGTAAAATTTAAGCTCGATATCTTTAAAACGAGGGACTAGTTCGCGTAGACAGACGGACAGACGGACGGACGGACAGACGGAATCGAACTCAAGCTCGTCGTCCGATCAAGTATATATATTGTTTATGGGGTCGGAAATGAATTTCTAGGGACAAATTTCGGGCACAATTAACCTTTTCAAGTGTATACCAATCCGGCACTACCTTTCGGCTAATCAAAACAATATGTATGGATATATATATATATATAGAAGGCTATATGTACCAAAGTCGACTGCTGTGTTAAAATTTCCAATTGCACTATTAAAATGTTTCCCAGTTGTATGCTCTGAAGAAATTAATCATGCTGTCCTTGTAATTCTGCAAACTTGTTGGGGCCGGGGGAGAGGGGGAGCGGGGGGGCGGGAGGGGTGGCCTTGGGTTTCATCAATTCTACCAGATCGATAAAAATCGGATGACTATGCATATACTAGCTGTCAAATCGAAAAAAAAAAAACCTTTTGTTTTTAATGGTAGCATCTTCAAACTTGATATTCATTTATTCTATATGCATTTACAAATTTGATCAAAATCGAACGACTATATCTTATAGCTTCCATAGAACCGTACGGTCTGAAAATAGGTCTTAGTGAGAAAAACTTTTTTATTTTTAATGGTATCGTCTTTATACTTGTTGAAGGTGATAATAAACTACTTTAACACAATTTTGTCAAGTTTGATCAAAATCGGATATATATATCGCATAGCTTCCTTACAAAAATCGTCTTCTGGCTTGGTAGTCACAGACGAGCCTAGTTCTAAGCGAAAATGAAATTTTTGTAGGAAAATCAGAAGCCGGAACAGGAAAAGAAGAAAGCAGAAGAAATTTGGAAATTCAGAATAGACGTGTATATGCATTTGCATTTTATTTCCCGCTCCCATTTATTATGCGTTCTTCCTTCTTTCCATTTTAATTATGTCTGATGCGAGTTTTGATAATCGACGCTGTCAAAGAGAGGTGGCTGCCAAGTGGAAATTAATTCGAATTGGTTTTTTTTGTTACCCTCCCGACGACCCTTTGCCCTGGCATTGCACTCTTGGCCCCAGAGCGTATGCAATGCTTTTTATGACACACATCCAGGCTATTAACACACACACACACACACACATGGTCATGGTATATGAAGCCTACTTGAAAGCAATTCCTTGGAGATGGCCAACAAATTCGACATGGCCCACAACTGATGATGCCCCCAGCCCTAGCCAAAATTTTCCTTGACTTGTCATAATCAAAGAAGAGAAGAGAAATGAAGGTACGAGAGTAGCTTATGCTCCAAGGACTCGGGTCTGGCAGCAGGACCGACTGAATGCAACTGGACAGTCAACACACATATGTACGTATGTGTGCTCTCTCTCTCTCTCTTTCTTTCGCTCTGGACAGGCAATGTAACCATTTGTGCTCTGGCTCTCTGTTTGTGTGAAGTTTTGGTTGCAGTCGCTGTCGCCGCCGCCGCTGCTGCTGCTGCTGCTGCTGCCTTCGTTGTCCTTGCTCCAGTTTGAGCCTGATGCTGCTGTTCCCGCTCCCTCTCCTTCTTGTTATCTCTGGCTATTATCGCTGCATATACGAGTCTATATATATACATCTGTCTGCAAACTTCAAGTGCCTAATGAGAGTCCTTGTTCACATCTTTGCCTGTGCTATCTATCGATGGCATTAAACTCTTCACACAGCCAAACAATGAACCTCTACCCCAAGTCCACCTTTTTTTTTTTGCACAATTTGAAATCAATTATGCTCATCTGCATATAAACCGACTTTGGCTTCCACCTTTCACCTAACCCCTCCTTCTCCACCAGCGGAAGTGCAAGTGCTGTGCATGCAAATTGATTGTCATTGCAGAGGGGAGGGAGGGAGGGAGGGAGGGAGGGTTGGGGTGTTGGACACCACTCAGCGCTACGTTGGCCCCGACTGCATTTCTTATTTATGAACGTGCATAGACAATGCTCGACTTGGGTCCGGGGACAGGCTCTTGTTGCTTTTTGTTTGAGTTGAGTATTCCACATGCACACACACACACACACATACATACACATCGCATTCAATGGACCAAAGTTGCCGTAAATAACTTTTAATAGAATTTTTAATGGGTCTATGAAGAATATGCACTTATGCATATTTGCATTAAAATAATAATAGCAAATGGCATGCAATGACCTGACATTATATGTGACCTACAGGAAAAGATAATTGTGAATCAATTCGTAGAATACAATTATACTAAAATATGCATATATATTTCACATTTAAGTCCATTTATTTAACTCTTGTTTAACTTTAATAGACTTCAACATCGTCTACAATTAAGCAGAAGCCATTCTTTCACTCTAAATATGGAATTACGGTGGAATCTACTATATACCTTAGGGTGGACGCCGATAAGGTACCATGAGAAAACTTAACTCTGACCTTAACTCTAAAAAATAGAAGGCTAACATCGGGCTACGCCGATGTTTTAAATACCCTTGCAGTTTTTGAAAGGCGCTACCATTGATAACAAAAAAGTTTTTCTCACTAGAATTATTTTTTAGACCGATCGTTCCTATGGCAGCTATATGCAAAATTCACCCGATTTTTGATCAATTTTTTTATGAATTGTGTGGAAGCATATAAAACTAATATATACCCGTTGGTTCTATCCTTTCGCTCCCCTCTTTTTACCTTTCGCTCTATTCCTGAAATTTTTCATGTTGGCATAGAACTTATGTATTCCACGTTTACGATGGAAACAAAAATTTTTCTCATTAGAACTAGTTTTTGGACCGACCGTTTATATGGCAGCTATATGCTATAGTCATCCGATTTTTGATAAATTTTTCCAGAATTGTGTGGAAGCATATAAAACTAATATATACCACGATTGGTGACGCTACGATGGAAAACAAAAAAGTTTTTCCCACTAGAACTAGTTTTTTGGACCGACCGTTTATATGGCAGCTATATGCTATAGTCATCCGATTTTGATAAATTTTTCCAGAATTGTGTGGAAGCATATAAAACTTATATATACCACGATTGGTGGCACTACGATGGAAAACAAAAAAGTTTTTCTCACTAAAACTTGTTTTTGGACCGATCGATCCTATGGCAGCTATATGATATAGTTATCCGATCCGGCCGATTCCGACAAATGTGCAGCGTATTTGTATTTAAGGACTTTTTGCAAAGTTTGGTCAAGATAGCTTCAAAACTGAGGGAGGAGATAGCATAGAAACAGGCGGACAGACGGAAATGAACTCAGCTCGTCATGCTGATCAAGAATATATATACTTTATGTGGTCGGAAATGCTTTCATCACTGCGTTACAAGCATCGTGACAATTTTAATATACCCTCTGCAAGGGTATACTTTAACATAGCCAAAAGTCGTCAAAGGCGTTAAATCGCACGATCTAGGCGGACAGTTCTGATTTCGCGTTGCGATTCGCAACATCTTTGAAAAGTACGGTTCAATGATGCCACCAGCCCATAAACCCATCAGTTCGCACTCTACGTAAGCGTGTTGGTGGTTTTAATGTCAACTGTGTAAATTTGGTGCGAAATTTAGTCACAATAGCCCGAATAGCCGCTTCAGAACTTTCTTAACAGAGCACGCATTTTGATAATAAATTTCAATAATTTGCAAAAAGCGTTCGTTTGTAAGACGATTCATGGTTAAATTACGACCAAACTGAAAGATGTTTTGACGGTAAACAAAACAAAAACGTGCGTGACGTTTAAAATGAGTGTTGCCCAAAGATATTAGCTAAAAAATCACCTTTAGTTTCCTTTATTGGGCATAAATCCACCAGCGTGTGTGAAGAGTGCATGCCGATCCGTATATTGCTACTCTATCAATGAATCGATATGTCAATTAGAGCGCCGTTCGCAGCATTTGGGCTTAGTTATTAGACCATTTTACGTACCTCATTGTAGAAACCCTACAAAATACAGCTTGTACAAAGAACTCCACAGCGTCGTTTGGATTTTATTTAGATAAACCAAAAGTTGAATGAAAAATCCACTTTTTTATGGAAAAAAATATTTCGGCGATGAAGTATATATTTTGGCTCTGGCGGTGCGTCAACAAACATAAATGTCGAATTCGGTCTAAAAGAGCAGCCAGAGAGCTTTTTCAAGAGCTGCCAATGCTATCAATCTTTTTGTTTGGTGCGGTTTTGTGGGCCGGCGGCATCATTGGACGTCTTAATCTTCAAAAAACAATGCAGAATTGCAACGTTGCAGTCAATGTTAAGTTAGTTTTGCCCAAATGGGAAGAATTGGACTTGGTTCGATAGAGGTGGAGAAAATATCGATAGCACTATCGGCACTATCGATAGTTCTGCATATCGCCATCGATGATAGCCCTACACTATCGATAGTTTGGGGTATAGTTTTTTAAATCTTACACACCTCTAAAAAATAGCTGGCTCTTAAAAATCATTAGGAGATTATTTCTACTTAAAAACGTTATTCATCTAAATCAATTGTAAAATTTTTCAAGCAAATCTTATCGTGTAGAAAAAAATTGCCCAGGACTCTAAATTATCTTTTAGTATTGTGTAAAAGATTATGATTTCATAATTGTGAGAATAATGAACTCAGATATTGCTATGTCTTATGCTATACCAGCATCTACAAACGCTGTAAATAAATATATTTAGAAGATTCATAAAATACTGACCTAACTCAGAAAAAAATTTCAGCTTAAAAATATGTTACTGTTCCCTTACAATAACATTCATTTATAGCCTTTACCACCAAAAAGGAGCATCAATCCTGGGATTTTGAATATTCACAAAGGAAAAAAATGTTGCATTTTATGTTACTTGGGTCAATATTGGTTTCATCTCTGAGCAAAAAACTGTCCAAGAATGGACTCTATTTTGTATCCTAGGAGTTGAAAAAAATACGTGTTTCTGAATAATTTTATTGCGTTATATCTAATTCGAACCCCACAACCCAATATTAATGATTAAGTCGAAACAAAAGTAATCGATAACCATTTTTAAGTAACATAGTTAGTTTAAAATAAAGTATTTTTATTTTTCTAAATAAGCGTTTAAATACTAAAGAAAAATATCATTAATGTGATTGTTTACTATCGTTGAGTATCAGTAGTAGCAGACTATCGATAGTTCTCCACCTCTATTACATGTTTTAACATAATTCTTGTTTCTTGGGATAAGCATAATCGGAGTGTGAGGCGAGTTGTGGGGTAATAGATGTTGTCCAGGGAAATCACGTCTATACCTTGATTTTGTCTTATCTTATTATTTTAAAAGTATTAAAATTGATTAAAAATTTAATAAATGGTAATATTTTTCACCTTAGTATACAAATTATATTATATTAATTTTTTATAAAAAAACTTTAATTTTACCGTTTTTTTATTTAAAAATTTATTAATTTCAATTTTAAAACTATAGTTGGACTATCGATGGTTCTAGACTATTAAAATATATAATATATTGCAGTTCCTTTAAGTTCATGTTATGAGATTTCGTGTATTTTGTATTTCCATCACACTAAATAGTTTTTCAAATTCTACCATTAAAAACAAAGAGGTTTTCCTTATTAAGAACAATCTTCAGACGAATCGGTCCTTTGGCAGCTATTTAATATTATCATCTAATTGAGACGACACTTAAAAAAATGATGTAGTAGTAAATAAATTAGTGAACTGCAATGAATATTTTTGATTCATTGTCCCCAAACGAGAGCTTGAGATGAAAAATTTGATTTCAGATTTTGCAAATATCAAACTATGTCGGATTTTAAGATCACAAGTTCCTGATTTTCCCTAAGTATGGAATACGTGTTTTTTTATCTTAGTGTACCCTTGTACCTTTGGTGCAAAGCAATCCAAAGGCAAAATTGGGAACCAATCGACTGCGCAAATCTCTAGCACACTCATTTCACACTGACTAAACACAACGGGTAGAAAGACTTGAAACCGATTCAGGACAATAACTGAAAGTAACATCTCACCTCAACCCCTCAATTTGCTTCAATTTTATTGTGCTGACCTAAACCTGAATTCAGACAGAGCGGTTCTCTGGTCAACTAACTTATCAGTCACGTGCACAATGAGCTAAACATGATAAATCCATGGAGCATTGCGCGATTTATGTGGTTGCGTATAAATTTTTTAAAATATTGGAACAATTTGGGTTTTTGTGTGGCAGACAATTTGACTCTTGTCCTCGTTTTTTGGGGCGGCATTCAATGCGGTTTGTTGGCTGGCCCGTACAATTTGGATTGCACGATTTTTCCTACTTATTATGCCGCCGCATGTTTGCTATGTTTGCCCTTTTTTGCGGAATTATCGATTACAAATGAATATTTCATTAGCAGAGGACGACGAGAAGGAGGGGCGGAGGGGGAGGGGGGAAGGGTGGTGCCAAGCACCTGATACTTATGCTGCTGCTGCGGCTGCTGCTGCCAGCTGATTTTCATTGGCTTCCGTTTCCGGGTCGCGACATTTGAAATGCTCTTTTCAATTAAAATGCAGCATACTTTTGTGCGTTGCCAACATTTTTATTCCCAAGCACTTGCTTATGTATGTGTGTGTGTTTGTGCATAATATTATGTTACATAATGGATTTGCCGCTCTGTTTTATGTCGCATAATTACAGCAGCCGGGTAATTAATGTGACGCAAAGCAGCAACAGCCAAAATGACAACGACAATACGGGTCCCGCTTCTGGGATTGGGGTTTCACCAGGTATTGGGGATGAGCACGTGACTAACGCAAATGTCACGCTGAGCAACGGTCCGAAGAAGCTGAGAAATATATAATAATATACAAATATAAGAGGCTGGACCTTTCCCAAAGAGGTTGAAGATGAAAGAGCCCTTCAGTTCGGCTTTAAACTGAATCAGTACTGAATAAGCTGTGATTTGGATGGGCTGGTACTGAAAACTTGATTTGGTGAAATTGGAAATTTCATAGGAATGAAATTTGAGACAATTTCTAATGCTCCTAATGAGTTTTTGAAAGCGTCGGAATGTTTGGGAGCGTTAAGAAATATCTTTAAAATTAAATTTGTGTAAAATTATATTTTTAACGTGATTAAAAATTTCCCCTCTTTTTCAGGGAAAAAAACAATAAAGTTAGCGGAAAGTAATAGTCGACCTTATAGATTTTATAACGACTATTTCAATTCACTTAGGAACATAAAGAAGCCGCATAAAAAGATATAAATGTGATAAAGGAGAAGCACAAATTTTGTATGTAAACTCTGGTGCATATTTATAGCCGCACCCAATTCTTTCAGTGTACTCAGAGAGGGGAGAACAGTAATTGGTGAATGCAGTTAAAAAGAGAAGCAAAATTAAGATGAGCAACAAACAAAACAACAAAGCTATCAATGCAAAATTAACCGTTATAATTAAATTTTCGTTTTAAGCTTGGTGCATATATATAGCCGCACTGTATAATTTCTCATTCTGTGTTTGGTTAGCGATAATTTGATAATTAAAATTGGCATTTAATTTTAATTATCAAATATATTGGCACAACCGAAATTATCGCTAAACAAACACTGAAAAAAATTGGGTGCATCAGAGTTTATGTCTGAGTGTGTGGCAATTAATCATAGCTGTAACAATAAGATTATTAATCATAATTATTACTAATTAGATTATTTATTTTAAATAAAATAATAATCAATTTAATTACGATTATTTTTAGTTTCCCCATTGGTGTGATTACGATTATAAATAATCAGAAAAAATCGGGATTATTTGAAATTACGATAAAATAATCAAAATTATTAAAAAATAATTTGATTACTTTCACGATTATTTTTGATTGTTTAAAAAGATATAGTAAATGACATTTACACAAAAAACAAAAAAAAAACGGGATTCGGACCATCGCCTCCCGCATGCGAACGTCAGCGCTGACATGCCGCTCTACCCGGTGGGCTATGGATTTAGTAATTGAGAAGCGGCTTAAATTCATATTTCCAACAAAATCTCTAAATTCAAGAAAATATTTTGACAGATTTAAGAAATTGACAAACAGAACAAGTAATAATGTCTTGATTTTTTGAGATTTTTTATTTTATTTTATTTACTATATACAAAGAATCCTTCACCTCTGTGATTTTTTTCCATTTTAGCATTAAAAAAGCATGCTAAGTCATGCTGTCAAGAATCCAGAATGAAAAAGTGATTTTAAAAATTAAATAAATGGTTTCCAAATAAAAAAAAGAAGAAAAACACTAATGGAATCCACTACCTCGGTATTCCTGGGCAACGGTCTTAACCCCGAGCTATCATCGTCCGACTACTTTCAGTGCTGCAGACATTTAGCTGCGCCCCAGTGAGGGCGGGTAGCCGAATGGGCCTAAACTATCGTTCCATTCAAACTACCCAAAGTTGGAGTCAAGCCCCACCGGTCACATGCTAAGTCGGGTGCCAGCAGCCCCAAGGGCGGGGGGGGGGTGGTTGGAATCCGGTCCTCCTACTAATTACAATGTATGCGACACAGCCGGAACTACAGCTTTTTGTTTCAATTTGATTCATTTTGTACTTGTTTCAATGTCCTTACGCTTCTATTTGAGCAATCAAAATAATTGTGAAAGTAGTCGAATTATTGTTTGGGTTATAGTTCGACTAGTTTTGAATTTTTGTCGTAATTTGAAATAATCCCGATTTTTTCGATTATTTCTAATCGTAATCAATTATTAATCGACATTTTTTTTAAAAAATTGTTCCCAGCCGGACACCTTCACTAGCTATTGGCCTCAGTAGCTAAAAAAAAAGCATCTCAAACTAGTCTTGTAAGAAATTTGGGAAATTAAGAGAAGCTCAGCTTGGCAAAAGAACCATCACTGAATCCAAGGAAAGGCTTCCCAGTCGGACTAGGAAGTATGAAAAATGTACATCTTTCATACTGCTTCTTCACAAAAGAAGTACTTCCAACACCAAAAAGTTCCAGTCGCCTTTGTTAAGGGGTGAAACCAAAAGAGAATGTTTCTTTGAGAACGTATTTGCTCATGTGTTTTAGTTATTGGTTTAAGCTTCGTGATACGTGCCAAAAGCACTGCCTAGAGAAGGGATTTTGAGCCTTTCAAACACATGAAAAGAATGTGTTCAAATAAACAAGGTGTTCGAAAATTGTTCGGGTTTCTATTTGTCAAAAGCACAGTCCAGAGAAGTGACGGTCTCATGTTTCGTTTTACGTTGTGGTCGTTTTACGTCCACTTTGGGCACATTTCGGGATATTTCGGGATCATTTTAGAAACATTTTGGTTTATTTTAATGTAATTCTTGGTTCTCATGTCAGCATTGCTATAACTGCTTGGGAATTCCAAGTCAGCAAGAGTGCAAAATCGAATGCATTCGAGCTCGGTCGGTCTAAAAACTAGTTCTAGTGAGAAAAACTTTTTTGTTTTCAATCGTAGCGTCCCTTATCTTGGTTTTGTTTTATATGCTTTCAACAATTTGAAAAATTTGTCAAAATCGGATGACTATACATATTGTGCCACGGACCGTCGTCTGGTGCTTTACTAAGAAAAGCGTTTTTACGGTATCACACTTTGTTCTCAATGATTTAAAAATTTTAAACATTTGATATCGTAAATCCTTTTACATATTTTACGAATGCGTTGCAGCCAATTTTTTCAAGTGTATTCAGCACAGTCGAAGTTAGCTTTGCTTTTTTTTATATTTTTGATTCTCTTTTTATCTGCACTCACCAATTGTTGCTCTCCCCTTTCTGAGTACTCGTACACTAAACAAACTTCACGAACGAATTGGTGCAAAAAGAAGTCGGCTTGGGCTGGGTTTTGGACGGTAGTTATTTCTCTTAGTGTAACGAATTTTTAAAACGTTTTCTAACCTTGACTAAAACATGGATTCATCACAAAAAACCAGCTTCCAAAAAATCAGCCAAAAGTAGTGGACTTATCCGGGTGAACGTGCATGAAAGAAGGCCAATGTGGATATATCAGCGAAGAAAAGTATGACTATGGTACTTTGGGATCGGTACCGTTTACATCAATTACCTTAAAATGATTGACGGGATGTGATACTTCGTGCCACGGAATTGCATCCAGCTCATAAATTATTTATATGAATTGGAAAAAAAGTGATTTAAATTTAATAATGTAGCATCATTCATTAGCCACGCTATATAATTCAGAAATTTCATTAATTTAATAAGTCATCCAGAATATGCTCCAGACTATAGTCTGTCTGTTTTAAAATCTGAAGTAATTGGGGTCGAATGAAAAGGTCAACACTGAATCAAATGCTTATTTTGAGGACCTTGAGACATGCTATTATTTGAAAGGGAAACAAATGTTCTAAAAACCCTGCACTAAATTAAAAGAAGACTTTGTTGAAATATAAAACTTTGTCACTAAAATTAAATTAAAGTTTTTAGGAATATAAACTTTCACACCTATAACTTTTTTACCCCTCGTTTATACCAAATGTATAAATTTACCTAGTATTATCTCCCGCAAAGAGTTATTTACCTTCTATAGATTCATGCAATGTGCTTCGTCAGATATGACTAGATCAGTCACTCATATTTCGGATAGATCAAGAAAAAGTATATCAAATACTTAATATGATTCCTTCTTAAACTTAAATGGACTCATCGAAGGACAAATTGAAGCAGTGGTATGAATGGGCACATTCACCAGACTCTTCTGATCAGTGATCAGCTTCGAAAAAAAAATAGCATGATGCAAAAAGTCGAAGAAGAAATCGCTAAAAAAATCAATTTAATCTCAAAAATCGATCATTGATCTGTAATCAAATTGTTCCGCTGAACGCACCCATTTACTTAAAAGAAAGTGTTGTGGGCTGCCACTAAACTAAAGAAGATGATAGCCAAATCCAGTCACATGGCATTTACATTAAGATGTTTGTCACCAGCAACCACGCACGCTTGTTCATCCCCCAAAGGAAAGGTGATTAAAATACACGTTACTGGGTTACGTAAGCTCCTAACGGGATACTTAGCAAGTTGTGTGTGTGTGTGAAAGAGTGTGAGTGTGTGCCATGCATATCATTGCTTTATGTGTTTATGCGCGAGTCTGAAATGAAACACCTACACTATGCTCAACGTCCCCTGACACGTGAGCTCCCTTAAAGAAGGCCTCGTCATGTCATGGACGTGGCAACACGCGACGACCAATCTGCCCCTGCCCCGTCCCCAATCGCGTTTTCACTTTTGTTGGAAATCTTGCATTGGCTTTTGTTTTTACGCTACATAAACACAGCTATTAAACGCGAACTGACCCCAAACGCTGACCGGGCGCGTGCCAGTTTTCTGAAAAAGACTGACCCAATCCCAAGACCACCCTGCCTCCCTCCCTCCCTCCACAGCTAAGCGGGCGGTGCAACAACCTCGTTTAGTTGCAACCACAACACAGCGTACAATGATGGCGCTGCATGGCGACCTTGAACCAGTTTCATTTCTAATTTTGGTTATGCGAAGAAGACACCCGAACGCAAAACTTTGGATATCTTGTCATATTAATAAGAACCAAGTGCAATTATGGCCATATAATTGGTCCAACACACACACACACACACACTTGGACACATGTTTCTGTTGGAGCATTAGAACATGAGGAGGAGGAGGTTCTATGACAGCAAACTAAAAATAAACAAATGAGCCAAGTCAAGCCAAAAAAAATATAAAAAAAATTTGAAAATAAAAAACGAGTTGGGAGATTGAGTTGCTCTTTCCTGGCAAGCGACTGCGCAAAGAGAAAGAGCAAGAGAGAGAGGAGCGTACTCTCCTGCAACATTCACTCCCGAGCACGAGTTTTCGTTTATTGTTATTGTGGCTGCAAAAGGATTTCAAGGAAGTGAAATAGCTGCAGACAGGAGTTTTCCACCGACGATGTTTTCGCCTTTCTTTGGCTGCCGCCCACCCCACGTCTGCCTGCCTGCCTGCCCGCCTGTCACTTCCTGTGTGGGTTGGATCGCCATGTGTGAGTTGAAAACACATTGAGCTGCATTAGAGTTGACCATATTTGTTTGATGCGGAGGAACTGGTTAAATAGTTTGCTACGAAAATTAATTTTTGGAGAAACTTTGAAATTCAGGGAAATAGTATTCGGGGTTTTCAGTATTTTAAACATTCTCTGGTCTTAGAAAAGTGTTTTAAATATCTGCTTGATTTATTTTTTTAAACCAAATAACTACAGAGGAAAAAAAAATATCAAAATGCATTTTGAATTGATATTTAGTATAATAAAATATTTTTTGGGGATATTAAAATATCCATTTCCTTATTCTTTAGTCTTTTTTCAGCTCCTTTGAAGGCAATACTAGGAACACTCTACTATAACCTTATATCAAAGCGATGAAAATCGGTTACTATCCAGTCCAAATGGATATGAAAAATGTCCATTTGATTCTTACAACTATCATTTTTTCAGTGTACAGATTTATTTCAAGTCGAATGTGGGATTGAAAAATTGGCTATGCCATCGGACATTAAAAAAATAGAAGGCTAACATGTTGTTTTAAATACCCTTGCAGTTTTTGAAAGGCGGTACCATTGATAACAAAAAAGTTTTTCTCACTAGAATTAGTTTTTAGACCGATCGTTCCTATGGCAGCTATATGATATAGTCATCCGATTTTGATAAATTTTTCCAACGAATTGTGTTGGAAGCATATAAAACTAATATATACCCCGATTTGACCCTTCGATAGAAAAAAAAGTTTTTTTCTACTAGAGACTAGTTTTTGGACCGACCGTTTATATGGCAGCTATATGCTATGAGTCATCCGATTTTGATAAATTTTTCCAATATTGTGTGGAAGCATATAAAACTAATATATACCACGATTGGTGACGCTTCGATGGAAAACAAAGAAGTTTTTCTCACTAGAACTTGTTTTTGGACCGATCGTTCCTATGGCAGCTATATGATATAGTCATCCGATCCGGCCGATTCCGACAAATGTGCAGCGTATTTGTATTTAAAGGCATTTTGCAAAGTTTGGTCAAGATAGCTTTAAAACTGAGGGAGGAGATAGCATAGAAACAGACGGACGGACAGACGGACAAACGGAAATGAACTCAGCTCGTCATGCTGATCAAGAATATATATACTTTATGTGGTCGGAAATGCTTCCTTCACTGCGTTACAAACATCGTGACAATTTTAATATACCCTCTGCAAGGGTATAAAAATACCAAGAAAGAACGCTTAAGCAAGAGTATTTAAAAACGTTTATATCACGGATTTTTTGACACCGCAGTTGGGAAGAAATGTTAGTTCTTACAAATCGTTAAGATTGCCATCCAGTTTGTTCAAAGAAAAACATTTCGACGCTTTTTGGTTAAACGTTTTTAAGCCCGACTCCAATATTCTCTGTACCTGAAAAAGTTAATATAAAACTGATAACTTTTAAGTGCAGTGGCACTAGAGAATCAAACCGGATCCCGAAGGAACTATAATAACAGATTTAAACTCCGAACCGGATCTAAACAGAAATTGCTCATTTTTAGAGATTCGGCATTTAAAAACCGAATGTAACCTAAACATCGTTCCTGCTCAGCTTCGTTCTCCAGTTTTTGTATCCTTTGTAAGGTTCATGGCATCAAGCAAGAAATTCCTTCTCTTAAAACCTTTACAAAGATATACAACAAAGCTTGCCAAACTTCATACTGTGTATTTGTTAAGTAAGCCTAGTAAGAGTACCTATATACTGAAATATAAATCAAGGTACCAATAGGAAACCGAATACCTATATAAATAAGACCGAAAAATCGTACGTATCAGAAACGGAACTAAACAAAATAGAAGGCTAGCATCGGCATTGCCGATTGTCTAAATACCCTTGCAATTTTTTGTAAAGACGCTTACATTGATAACAAAACAGTTTTTCTCACTAGAACTAGTTTTTGGACCGATCATTCCTATGGCAATTCCTACAAATGTGCAGCATATGTGTGTTTTTGTATACTATATAAAGCCCTAGCCACTCGATTAGGACAACCACTTAATTATATTTATACCCAGCTTAGCTTCTAGAGAATTATTCCACTCATCATTATTAATCGACCTACCATACATCAATTTCTCGAACAGATGAACGGTAGTAGCCATAACTAGAGGGATCTAAGAAAGGAGCTCCTTTATTTCTCAAAGAGAAACTTACGAGGCGGTTCAGTCATGATGTGGGATGCATTTTCTTAAGTTCGGATCGCTCGACTTTCAAGCTCAAGGACGAACAGTACTGACTATAGAATAGTCTGCTAACATTTTTAGATAAAAATAGGAGAAAGCCCTAGGTTTTCCATAAAAAACGATTAATAATCATCTAAATTACATTATTTTAATAGTTACAGTAATTACCTTCAGATAAATTTTTTTTTTTGAGTACTGGAAACCAGCAGTGTCTTCTAATTTTGATTAGGTTAAAAATACCAATTTTTGTTACTTTTTTTTTTTTTTTTTTTAACATTTACCTATTTTGTAAACATTTGAATGACAAATGTTTGATTTCCAAAAAAAAATTGGAAACATTTTTAAAATGATAATATTACACTATGCAACATGGTCCAGTTTATAGAAGGAGTGTTGGGTATTCTAGATGATATTATTGCCCTAAGCACGAATCTGTTTGGCAAAATGGCCCATCACGTTTGGATTTCTGGTAATTTGAGCCTTAAGTTGGTGGTGTTTTGTGGGCACCCCATACGTTTGTTTTGATCCTTAATTCATATTATCGTGAAGTACTATTCCTTAGCTTTAAAATAGATTATCCCAAAGCAATTTTTTTTTCAACGAAATATACCATTTTGAATACAAGTGTTCGAGCTGACCATATGTTCTCCTTGTTCACAAGTATGCTATGAGTGTCGTTGTGAACTTTCATTAAAATTTAATCAAAATAACTAGAGGACTTAGCATAGCATACTTTTAGACAGCAAAAATTAAGTCAGACATTAATTAAATTCTAACACATGTATTTAAAATGGTATGATTTCGTTCAAAAAAATCGCACAATTATCTGGGATATTTTATATAAAAGCTAAGAAATATTACTTCACTATCTTATCAATTAGAGTCAAAACAAACGTATAGGTTGCCCACAAAACTTGCCTAAGTCTATGAACTTTAACCCAATTCTAAGCTCAATTTACCAAAAATCCTGACTTGATGGAAAATTTTGCCAAACAGATTCGAGTTTAGCACATGAAAATCATTTAGAATAACCTGCATTATTTCTATAAACTGGAAAAAGTTGCATTTTGTTGCCTAGTGTTATTAATTCAGTCGAACTTCCATATAATGAACCCCAAGTGAACTAAATAAAACTTTTTATATTGAAAATTTGTTAAAAATACCCATGTATTCTACAAATCGCTTTCGCCCCCAAACGATTAAATCGCTGTTGATTGGATTAAATAATTTTCGAATGGAACGAAATTGCAGTGTTCTCGAAATAAATTCGTACTATAGAAAACTAAGTTCATAATACAGAAGTTTGACTGTATAATTAATAAAAAGTTGGATATAAAGGCCGTCCATTAGTTACAGGATTATTTTGTAGAGCAGGGAATGCTTCAGAATACCCACAACAACTCGAAATGGAATTAAGATCGCTGATGGCCAAATCAGCTTACACCTTTGGCTGTAAAAATAGCCCAAAAATGCTTTAAAAATCACCAACTTAAAACGAAGGATTAGAAAGGGAAGGGGATTCAATGTTAAATTGCTCACATTTCCATGAAATAGCGATGAAAATCTGTGGCTAAATTCAACACAAACCAACAAAAAATTGTACTGAACTAAATCCGTTTACTGAACCACACACTTCCGTTAGCAATGACTACGGCTTCGCTCAATTGTGTACACACACACACACCTAAAACTATGTATATGAGTGTGTGTGTGTGTGTATTGACATTTGGCTATGTAATGATTTATGCTGCTGCAGCAGTCAGATGGGGCGGTCAGCAAGCGCGATCTTACTGGAAATGTGTGTAATCCCTGCCTGCTATTTTTAGGACATGCCCATAATTTATTTTTATGTACAACAACAACAACAACAGCAGAGAGCAAGGCAAGGGCAAACGCTGAAAAGCATGCTACAAATTTGGTTTTGGAGTCGCGTGGGTGGCATTTCGTGTATACAACTAGTTAAATAAATTTACACTTGACCCACCTTTTTTTTCTAATGCGCGGCACGTTCCAGGGGGAGTTTTCTATTTCTTTAAGAAATCTTAGAAAATTGCCTTTTTATATGCTTTTAAATGTGGCACATGTGTGTGTGAAAGTGTTTGTGTAGGTGTGTGTGTGTGTGTGTGTGTGTGTGAATGGAGAGTGAGTGGGAGCTTTTGCTCTGGCTTGTCAAGTTTTATGTCAGTTCATTCATGGGCCAAAAATCTGTCGTCGCTTGTCCCTGTGTATGTGTATTAGTGTGTGGCTCATCACAAGATTTTGTATGTTAAGTTGAAAACACTTTTTATATTTAATGAAAATTCAATTTTCATTTTCATTTTAAGCACGCACCAAAAATTTTCACACAAAAATCATTATTCAGTGCGCCCGAAAGTATGCACACGGCCCAGGCGGCTGGCTTTCAACATTTTTTTTTTTTTTTTGCTTACACGCGCGCTCCACACACACACACACACAGAGAGGAGATAGGCAATGCAAAGCAGCAGCAGCAAAAACAACAACAACAACAACCAAACACAAAGCCCACACGGACGGTGTGAACAAACGAGCGAATCAAACGTAAAGACAACCGACAGCTTTCAAAGCCAGCAAACGACTGAGCCAAGTCCAGCTGAGAGCCAGAGAAAGTAAGCGAGAGCAAGAGTCAGGTCCTTTTGCAGCAAAAGAACCAGTTCCGTTCTGAGAGCCCACTAGAGTGAGAGAGAGAGTGCAAGTAAACGGTTTTATTTTTTAATTTTTGTTTTGTTTTTGGTTTCAACTGATAAGCCTCAAGCAAGCTTCAGCTTTAGATCAGTTGTGTCTAGCCTAGCAAAACGAACGGTTGTGTGCTGATGAGAAAGAGAGTATAGAAATCTAGTATACATTTGACATAATGGAAAGGTGAGTGAGTTTAGAGGGAAATCCCTCCCCCCCTCTGCCAAATATACAGCTGATCACACACACAATTCTTTCTAGTCTCTGGCAGGAATTGAAATCATTTCTCAAAACTTTATTCTGCTTTGTTGTGGCCCTGATGCTAGTGCCTTTGCTGCTCTTATCATTTCTATGTAAGTAGCTTCCCTCCTCTCACATTCAGATAAGCCGCTGGCCTGATTAATCACAAACATCAAACTTTGGGTTGATTAACCGCTTCGGAAGGATGCACCTTAGAAATGCTCTCCACACTCAAATCCATACCATACAAAATTCTTCTTCTTTTATTTGGCGATAAGCTGCTTTTTTTTTGTTTATAAATAATAATCTATTACCTGTTGCACTTTCGCGGAACCCAGACGTGCCCGACCAAGCGAACCTTGACCAAGTGAATTACTCATAAAATTTTGCCCAGACGATAAGAGCACAAACATAACGAAGCTTCGTCGCTGAGGGATTATAATAATAATTATCATTTGTATTTATGGCTTTGCTCTCTTACTACAGGTGCCCATTTTGTCAATGAGCTGTCCAACTATATTTTGAGCATCAAATATCCCAATCTCACCATCTCGAAATCCAAGAAGATACGCACTTTGATTGATACACCCAAAAATGCGGGTATCTTTCATTTTTTGCTACAGGTGGAGGGTCCGTGTGATTTTGAGCGTATAAAGCGTGCGTATGCATTGCAATTGACCGATTTGAGGGATCGAACGGGCTTGCTGAGATTTCCCAAGTTGCGACAGAAATTGGTCACATGTTGGGGTCATTATGCGTGGGTGAATGATAGCAGGTGAGTTGAAAAGAACAAAACAAAAAAAAAAGTGAACAAGAAACATTTTATGCAGAACCAAAAAAGTATCTAACTATATACATATGTATATATAAATCTCTCTGACTGACATATCAGCCCAAAGTTCAAAACGCTAAGATTTTACATAAACCTTCGTTAAGGTACATATGAAGTCGCGCACTTCAAAATATAATTTTGGTGAATTCTTTGCCGAAAAAGTTTATACTGGTCAAATTGGGTTTTTCATCCGATGGACCTTAAAAATCAGTTTGTAAACAAAGTATGTCAAGTAAAAGTTCTTCATGAACATGCTTTATTAGCGCAAACAATAACTGACTGCGCAAAAACATTTATTATGATTAGACGGCGTATTTTGCATATTTTTCAATGAATTAATTTTTTCTGCCTTTGTTTGGTCCATTTTGCAAAAGTTTTGGCGAAGTCTTTCGATTCTTTGTAAGACGGGATTTACATGATGAAGCAAACTTCATGAAGTTTTCTTAGTTATATGTATTTTTTTAGGATTCGTTTAAAAGGTCTGAAAGATTTCCTTTAAATTTCACGCCTACTAAGAAAACTTCATGAAGTTTGCTTCATGGTGTAAATCCCGACTAAGTCTTTGAAAACTGTTTTGTTGTTTTGACCTACAAAAATGACAATTTATAACAATCTCGCTTTGTACCTACTATGCAAAGATTTCAATAGATAGAAGAAATAAAAAACTTATACAAATATTTTTGGATCCCACCAAATTTCACATTTTTTGAACCAAACCAGTTTGAACCCGGAATTCCGAATTTTTTTTACTGTGAACCGAACCTTGAACCGAACCTCTTGTATATAAATAGTTCACCCTGAACCAGTGCCGAACCCAAACATTCAGTTCGGTTCAGCAAAAGTTACGAGCAAGGCTGCAAACCGGTCCGGAACCGAACCCCTGAGAACCGGTTTGGTTCGGGTTTTTTGAATTGTCCGAACCGGACCATGAACCTGAACCCGAACCGAACCACTTATTCATAAAATAAAGGTTCGGTTCACAATATTAAGTAGTTTTTCAGATGCAAGAAATTCTTGATATCTATATATGGGCATTTCCGCAAAAAAGTACTACCACGACCGAAAAATTAAAAGTTCATTAAAAGATACATTTCTTACTTGATTTAGAAAAAGTGAATATGTAAAATAATTTTAATTGTACAGATAGCGATATATCGGGCTAGAAAGTACAAATTTACGTTTTGGCCAGTTTTTCAGTGCATTTTCTCTTTTCGATTTACAGCTCTCAAAGTGATTAAGCAATTCCACTCTTTTCGCAAAACTTTAGCTACAATTAAAAATGATTTTTTTGTTGCTTTGAATAATTTATGAAAAATTTTCTTCACTAAAAAATTGCTAAATGAAATTTAAGTAACGTAACGTCAGTAACGTCACGTCAGATATAAAATAGCCAAATAAAAAAGAACGAGAAATGATTTTTATATTTGGTAAATTGGAAAATAAACTTATATTATTCTAAAAACTACTGAAAAAGTTTCATACAAAAAGAGTTTTTCAATTCGCAGAGTTTTGAAACTTTGTAATCCGAGTCAAAACCCACTTCTGTTTTGAGTAACGTCATGTCAAGGCATATTTTTACTGATTTTTTTGAATCCTGTAAGTCGATTCTTGGAATTTTTTTTTCTAAATAAAGTGCTATAGAATTACTACCAAAATTAAAAAAAACGAGAAGGCAAAGCTAACTTCGACTTTATGAAATTTCCAAATAGAGCTTTAAAAAAGAGTTCAAGTCCGATAGAATGAAAACTAAATATATTCTTTTTTTTTCAAGAATTGTTCGCCATCTTTCAGGATTTTTTAAAAGTTATTTTCCTATTTTTTTGGTGGAAAATTTTCCAAAACTTGAAAATTCCTTACAGTTTAGCTTTTAAAATAAGTTTCAAACTAAGCGCTAAGCCCATTTTTAACCCAGGGGGGTGTAGTGGGTTAATTTTCCGAAATATTGGTATTCAGTCATTGTTTAATTTTATTTTCGAAGAGTTTGTTAATCGAATGATACAGACAGATACTACTTTCTAGGAGATGAGAAAATCAGACCTTAACTTTTATCAAATCTTTAAAAAAAAGCAGGCAAATTTTTTCTTAATTATGAATCGAAATTATGTACTCTAAAATCTGCCGTATCCCTGCCATAAAAGAGATCTTCTGCCATTTGGATATATGCCCATTATGCGCTAAGAAATTACTCAAAGGGTGTATGAGCTTTAAAAACGCTCCAAAATAGTTGGTAACATAAAATCTGCCTGAGCTTACATTACATGTTTCTAAATATTAAAAACAAAAAAATATTTCTAAATTTAAGATCGAAAAAATTTATATTACCATTTTTCCATTTCTATATTTTTAAAGGATGATTTTTCTAAGACTTAGAAATCTTTTGCATTAAATTGCGCCTTTTTAGTAATAGTTTTCTATATCTTATATATCTTAATAAAATAATGGTTTTTCATTTAGGCCGAATTTATAAAATGTAGGTTTTTTTTCTGAGTGATTATATTGGTATTTTACCAGGGGAAATATATTATATATTTGAAATAATAAAAAATCAGTAAGACAAATAATAATAAGAAACCGAAACAATACCGGTATTAGCGTTTCGGTATGGTTTCCATTATAAAGGTTAACGGTTTTTGGTTTTCAAAAAAATTGTAATATCAGTTCCGGTTCCATTACCGGTACGTGGATTAGAACGGTTTATTTCGGTTAACGGTTCCGGTATTATTTCCTGGTTAAAAGCAGACTCCCCCCCAAGTGGAATCTGGCTTCTCTTTGATATTGGTCTATCAATTGTTGAATATAGTATCACACAACTATTACCTAGTTTTTCGAAATTTTTAAAAATTTGAAACAAACTTGATCTGCTTATGGTATACACCTACTTCTATGCCAAAACACGTGGCTCTATCTCGTATGGTCTCTAAGATCGACGCGTTCATACAGACAGACGAACATGACTATATCGGCCGTTGAAGCTGATCAGGAATATATTTACTTTATAGGGTCGGAAATATTTTCTTCTGTCTGTTAAGGGAGTTCAAATGCTTTCGGAATATACAATATTAACTAGTCATTTCGCTGGGACATGTACTCAGCTTAAAATATTTGAGGTTACAGAGTGTTCATAGCCCTGCCAACTTGTGCTGCAAAACTGATCAAATTCTGATGAATAAAAGCAGAAATTTATGTTGGGTTTAAGACTCTGAGCGAATTTGAAGAAAATTTCACATAAAAGCAATTGCTTAGATGAAAGAACAGGGAGATCATTGAATTAGCTATATAGATGGCCTGCTAACTGATTCTTTGAGATTTTTATTAATCAACTACTTTATATATAACTTCTTTACTTTTAAAAATTCTTTTTAAAAATTTAATTTTCTACTTCCAGCGGCTTCAACATCAACAACCATGTTTTGCTCAGCACACACAAATATCGCGGACGTCCCGTCAATGAGTCGAATATACAGGATTATGTCAGTGAATTGGCCACCAAGTACATACCCTCCGATCTACCCCAATGGCAGGTTATAGTCATACCAAATTCGGATAATTTGCAACCGTATTACATACTCATCAAATTGCATCATTTGATAATAGCCGAGGAGGAGGATTTGCATGTTAGTGAAATACTGTTGCTGCAGGATACAGAGGAGCGAAAGAAAAAGTCGCTAATAAGTTTACAGGATGGTTTAAGTTTGGGTCAGGCGTCGTCCGCGTCGTCATCATCGTCGTCGTCGCAGCAGCAGCTCTCCCACTTTGTGCGTCAGCCGGAGCATATACGCAAATTGATGGATCATGTGAAACATTTGATCATTTGTCGCTGGCAGCAATTTATATACGAATTTGAATCTTTAGAAACGCCAGATGGTCCTTCGTCTAGTGTGCAAGTGAGGAATCTAAGTCAACTAATGTCCCTGGTGCTTATAGTGTGGGTGAATGTCATAGGAGGTTATTGGCGTATACGTGCATTGCGTGGCAAGCTAAAACGTCGTTCCAGTGGCTATCGCAATGATGTGGGTCGTTTGGAGACTTTGAGGTTGTTATTACTGAGAGAATTGGAGCAACGTAATTTGAGTTGGTCTCTGGCACGAGCAGCTTTGGCTAATAGCTTGCAACCCTCGAATTTGGCCAAGGTTTGGACACGTTTTGTTTGGCGTTTCAATTTCAATCATGTGGTCCTAATGCCCTATCATTTTTATTGTGAACTATTGGCCCTGCGGGATGTCTTGATGAAGGGTTCAACTAGCTACAGCTCCACCTATTGTGCACGCCTGCATTTGTATGTGCCTCTGCTGATCTATGCCCAGTTGGAGTTAATGAAAATTAGTTGGGAACTTTTTAAGGCTCCACGTAATATCTATGAAGTACTTTTTGTACAACCCACGCAGGAGCTGAATATTCTACACCAAAAGTCATATGCGGGTAGAAAAATTGTATCCTTTAGTCGTTCCATTGATGGCACCAAATTGCGTCAGCGTCATAAATTTAATGAACAACTACGTGAATCGGATTTCAGTTTAACCTGCCTGGCTGGTGCCGTGCATGACTATTTCCATACCTTTGCCCATTTGGCACCAGTTCCCTCTTTGCTCAACACCACCTGTCGCACCATAGCCAAGGGCTACTTCACCGATCGCAGCGGTGAGACCTCCGATCATGTGGGCGGTGTGGTCTTTCTGCAATTACCCTTACGTCTACCCAATACGGAGCATGCTCAACAGTTTCATGAAATAGTGGAAGGCATACGTCAACAGCAAATTATGATTTATTTGGCTTCCATAGGACAAACCAAATATAGTTTACTGACTGCTTTGGTACCCCAAGTCCTCACGAAAATCTTTATCAATTTCTTTTCCTACAATTTTCCCATTACCATAACGGAAATCTATGGTGCCACCGCTGAATTTCAATCGGCCTGGGGCCAGCGGGTACAGGATGTACTCCTGTTTAGGCCACCCCAGTCCAAGACTTGTCTTTCGTTGAATCTACATCGATTTGGCGATAAATATCGTTTGGCTATTATGGCCGATACGCATCTGGCTCCGGATCATACCATTATTACGCAATCATTTGAAAGATATATGGAAACGGTGACTCTTTGACGGGAAGAAGAGAAAAAGAGATCAACTAGACACAAAGGTGGAAAACGAACTCAAAAACTTACGAAATAAAATTATTTATTTAATGGTTCGAATGGGTTTCTATGTCCATAACGCTGAATCAATAAAGGTGGACAACGAACTCAACAAATCATCGATTCTTGGAACGTGAAATTTTTCAACATGGAGTCCCTGATAGAGGGAAAAAAATGTAGCTATCGATGGAAAAAACACTTTAAGTAAAAAAAGAGTGCACCAAATTATCAAAACAATGTTTTGAATCATCCAATCTTTTGTTCAGGGTTTAGTCCGGAAACGACTTTTCTTCCGGTAAATACCGAATGAATCTATCAGTTAAAGGTTCCATTATGGTACACGGTTTTTCATTACGGTATACCAGTACGAACCGTTACAAATACAGTCGAAGTTCGATATTGTTATTGTTGAAATTTGATGATATTGAAATTAATTGATAAATATGATAACGCAGTCAGGTCTTCCTAATGGACAGAAAAATTGTCGGTTTCATCGTTTTAGTAATTTAGGAGTTATCTAATCTGAGAGCAGCGTTTTTATAGGTAAAAAAGAAAAAATAATCATTGAGAAAAGTTCTTTCTGTTTTTGAAATGTTGATCTCTATATTTTCTGATTTTTGGAGAGATATTTTCGCTTAACGCTTCCCTCAATTACATTAAACAATTCGGAAAATTAAGTAGTCCGCTATTTTTTTGTTTTAATCAGTTTATTACTTTCTTAAGTCATACTACAATGTGGAAAGCAAGCGGGTCGTTGTAGACACAATCAAAGAATTTTCGAAAACTGCCCAAAAGTAGGCAACATAAATTTGGTGAATATCATCCTAGATTTGAAAAACACGAAAATAAGAACACGGTGCTAATATCCTAATTCCTACTATGGTCAGTGATCACTGATCTCATATTTCGATATGAAGATTTTTATTAGACCGATTCCATTAGGACAAGTTGGCAAAGTCCGTTTCCTTTAAAGCAAATATATGTATGCTTCGCTAAGCGGAATTTTGTGCGGCTCACAACCAGGGAATCAAGTCGAATCGAATTTCGGTTCCGGTTCTGGTACGTACCGGAAACTAAGGTTTCGGTAAAAGGTTCTGTTTAGGTTCTAGTTTATTTCGGTATTCGGTTCCGTACCGGTACCTTGGTTTTTATTTCGGTATACCTGTACGTACCGCTATGTACAGGTATAATTTAAAAATCCTTTAATCCGAAGATATAATAGAAATGGTAGCAACCTACACAACAAAAATTAGTTATAAAGAAGGAAAATTAAACATAATACACTTTACTCAGAAAAAAATGTCCTAATAATAGAAGAGCAAGATCTTTTGATATCTGATGAAATGTTAAATACACTGTTTTCAGGTTACGTTACCGATCACAATTTAACCCTGCTATTAGGTTAAGTCCATTTGGGACAATTATTAATTCATTTATATAAATGCAAAAATTAAGGATAAATTAATAATATTTGGAATTTATTGAACCAAAAAAGATGCAACGAAATAAGATGAAATTGTTATTTTTATTGAAAATTTCAGTATATACCAGATGGTCCCTTAACTTTACATTTTGTAAGTTTTTGCTTACCCTGCGTTTTACTTTAAGAAATCCCTGATTGAAGCAATAAAAATGAAATAACAAAAAAAAAAAAAACTCAGAACCAAAACTAAACCGGTACAATGTTTCGGTTCTTTTCGGTCATTTCGGTTCCAAAAATAAAGTTCGAAATACCGGGTTCGCGGTTCTGGTTCTGAGTTTCAATCGGTTCTTTTCGGTATACGGTTCCGGTTCGCGGTTTGACACCCTGCTCACAACATTAATAAGTAATTTTTCAGACGCAAGAAATTCTTGATATGATTATTTAAAATTCCACGACAGAAAACAATGAAAAAATATCAAATATAAAATCTATCAATGATGTTATAGATTCTTTCGAAAATTGTCCAAGAGAACATATGTTGAAAATGTTATACAATTTAAAAAAAAAGGTCTTTAAAATATATTCTACTAACTGCCACAGAAAACTCTAGAGATTTTAAGGACGGTTGGTGTGTAAATCCCTCGAAAAATCCGTCGGTGCCACAGAACTTCAAGAGATTTTAAATTCGTATTCAAAAGTTTATATTGAATGTCTCATACATTCTTTTTATTTTATGTTTTTATGATGTAAATTAATATACATTTAAGTTTCAGCAATAAAAATAAAAAAAATGCTTCAATTTCAAAATATTTTTGCGGCTATCATTGAGCTTGGCAAACCCTCAATACATTTTTTGAGCTTGATTTGAACATTTGCTTTGGCCGGATTCCCGTATTGACTTTGGTTGGTTTGGCAAAATTTCTTTACAAAATACGAGCGGTCCGAAACCACCCAAAACAGATTTCTGTTGCACCAAAAAATTGGAATTCGATTGGAACAGATTTTCTTTTTTGAAGAACTATTACTATTTAATGTTTTCAACTTAAATTTAGATTAAATTTCATATAAAAGAAAATTCTGTTTTTAAAGTAAAAATCGCATCGGTTTTGCTATGGTTCCGATTTTTTCGGTTCCAATTGAATATAAATTTTAGAAAGTTTTCGGTTCTAAGAAAGTATATTTAATAACGGGTATCGGTACATCTTAAGAAACGGTTTACTTCTTAACGGTTCTCGGTAACATAATTTTTACCTGATTTTCCTGATATGTAAAAAGAGTTTTGTCCGAGTGGCAATCTACGCCCAGCCTAAACGGTGAGAGATATGAAACTGAAAATGGAACCAGGGTTTTGAAAAATTCTCTGCTCTAATCCATACTATTACAACCACATGTATATCCCCTTTATGTGTAATATGTTAAATTTTTAAGATCGAAAAATATAACTCCTGTATAAAAAATTTGTTTTTACTTCGAGCATTTTTAATTTTCCAAATTGGAAATATAAGAACAATTTTTGAGTAATTTTGGTCTATTCTTCTTATTTAAGGTCGATTAATAAAATTGTTTTTTTTTTTTTAAACCAACAAAATTTTTTTTTTTCGGTTGGTTGGTTCTCTTTTTATTTTTTTTTGGGTTGGGTTTACAAAAAAAAAAATTTTTTTTTTTTGTTTTTTTTTATATTTTTATTTTTTATTAAATGTTTTTTTGTTTTGGTTTATTTACATTTTTTTTAATATATGTTTATTTTGAAAAAAATTTTTTTTTTTTTTTTTTTTTGGGGTGTTTCAATTTGGAAATGGAAAATTTTTTTACCATCCAGGAAATAATTGTCAAAATGTTGTCACAACTGTCATCTGATCTAGCAGCCTAATTGTGTATGTTACGAAAATTCCAGTGGATTGGAGTCTATCCGTTCGATTCAAACCGATGGATAAACGTCACGAGTACCGAAAGGATCTACGTGAGCATTTCTATGGGGAAATGTCCAACCCCCATCTGACGGTAAGTAAAACTGCCAGAGCCAAATTATTCGCCTTTTAACCACCATTTCTTCCTTTCCAGCACACAAACAAGCATTCCAGGAATGATCACCCACCATCTACGAAAAACTATGAGCCACGTGCGGTGAATCAACGTCAATGCTCCACTCAAACAACTCAGCCGGATTGCGAATCAACATGCCCTCACTCGCTGCGCCCCCACAAACCGAGCTGTGGACAGCGACTGCATCAGGCGCCGGGCAATCTGGAACGTCCATTTAAGCATGACGAGAATGTAAACTCCAAAGATGTTCGTACCTATACCAATTACTCCTCACATGCGCGCTATCCCCAACTGCATTTGCCCTCGAAACCAAACAAAAATGAACGCAATGAGTCGGATATCGAAGGGGCGGGCGGTGATCGAGTAATCTATAAAAATTCCACCTATGGCGCCACTGAATCCGAGGGACCAGAGAAGCCGCCCACGCCACCAGCACACAGATGTAAGCATCAGCGTATGCCCAAGGAATCCAAAAATTATGTAGAAGCAGCACGTGCCCACTGTCAGGCGGAAACGGCCCGCTTCAATGCCAAATATGGTTTAACCTCGGATGAGTGTAACTCTGGGACCACCAGCGGCTCCAAAAAATCCTGTCCCTCTGCCCAAACGGTGATTAGTGCCAAAAGTGGCGATGATTTACGCTCCATGGTACGCTCTCAGATTGAACTGCAGGAGGTGGTGGATCATTCTATTAACCATTTAACTGGTCTCAGTGATAAATTGGTATTACAAATGAAGGATTATCAGGTGCCAACGGACACATATTTGCCGGCTTTAGATCTATTAACTAACGGCACGCCATATACGAAGATAAAAAAGACCACGGATCGATCGGTGGGTACTAAGACTATACCCGTTCCGCCCGCTCCCAGTAAGCCAGCTTCATTAGTGGGCAAAAAACCTGATTTTAAGGTAAGCGTGGATGACATTGTCAGCTCCAAGGTGATTACACCCATGATACGGAAAATACAGCGCATGTATTTGTACAATTTGCGTGAGGAAATGGCCCTAATGGAGGATCTGGAGAGTGTACCGCGATTGGTTAGCGAAGTTTACAAAAGTGCTGCAGAGTTTCAGCAAAAGAAGTGAAATTAGTTAAACAAAAAATGATGTTATTATTGATTTTCATTGTTGTCCTGCCTATTAAATATATTTTTTAAACCAGAACAAGAAAGAAAGTCGGTCAAGCCTGACTGTAATATACTCTGTTGGGGGTGGCAACTCTACTATCGTTCATCTGATCGGAAAACAATGTATGGGGGCTCGATAAGTAATATATAAATAGTCTAAAGGTTCAAACAACCTAACTCCAAAATTGTGGAAGATATGAGATTTTTTCAAATTGTGGGGGTGGCAACTCTACCATCGTTCATCTGATCAGAAAACAATGTATGGGGGTTCGATTAGTAATGATGAGTAGAATATATGTCTAAAAGGTTCGAACAACCTAACTCCAAAATTGCGGGATATTTGAGGTGTTTTTTCAAATTGTGGGGGTGGCAACTCTACTATCATTCATCTGATTGGAAAACAATGTATGGGGGCTCGATAAGTAATGATGAGTAGAATATATGTCTAAAAGGTTCAAACAACCTAACTCCAAAATTGTGGAATATTTGAGGTGTTTTTTCAAATTGTGGGGGTGGCAACTCTACTATCATTCATCTGATCGGAAAACAATGTATGGGGGCTCGATAAGTAATGATGAGTAGAATATATGTCTAGAAGGTTCGAACAACCTAACTCCAAAATTGCGGGATATTTGAGGTGTTTTTCAAATTGTGGGGGTGGCAACTCTACTATCATTCATCTGATCGGAAAACAATGTATGGGGGCTCGATAAGTAATAATGAGTAGAATATATGTCTAAAAGGTTCAAACAACCTAACTCCAAAATTCTGGAAGATATAGGATTTTTTTCAAATTGTGGGGGTGGCAACTCTACCATCGTTCATCAGATCGGAAAACAATGTATGGGGGTTCGATTAGATATGATGAGTAGAATATATGTCTGGAAGGTTCAAACAACCTAACTCCAAAATTTTGGAAGTTATGAGGTTTTTTTCAATTTGCGGGGGAGGCAGGGGGCGTGGCAAAAATTAAAACTAAACTTGATCTGCCTGCAAGTATAAGAATTATATGTTCCATACATTTCAAACCTCTAACTCTTACCATCTCTGAGATCTCAGCGTTCATACGGACAGACGGACACGCCTATATCGACTCGGCTGTTGATGCTGATCAAGAATATATAAATGGTATTACTTACCAGTTTACATTCCATTCATTCCAGTTGTAGGAAGGCAGAGCAGCCGGAAAATGTCCTGCCTCGTCAAGGAAAATGCATCCTAGTATAATGTCGCCATTGTTTGTTTACTCCCATCCCTACATAATGATACCTTCTCCTTCTCAGTATCTCAGCATACAGACAATTTTACTTAGCAAAGTGACAGAATTGAAGTAAGAAGTAAACATACTTCAGATCCTTATGATCGAATCGAGTTCGAGTAGAGTAGGAAGTAGCAGGTCAAGAGAAGGTCCATGGTGCATTTGGAGTGTAGAGCAGGGGCCTGCCAAATGGAGAGGACTGAAATATGAGCTTGAACTTGGAAAATCAAGTTTGGCTGTGCTTACCGATTCACACAGCCATGACTTCCTCGGCCCCCAGTGACTATGAGCTGGCCGGGCCTGGTGTAGAGTGAAGACGGCATCATAGAAGTGCTTAGACTTGAATTGCAAGTACTTGCAAATAAATGCCTAGTCCAAACGTTGATCATTCTAGAAAATTCAATTTAAAGCGATCTTTCAGTATGTGATTTTTTTTTTTTTTTAGGTTAAGGTTGCCTTATTACCCTTGGGTATTCTGGTCCCATTTAGCCGCCCTCTGCTCAGTAAACTGAACATCGCCAACACAGATATCGCATTATTAATAATAAGAGCATAATAATGCTCTAATCAGTGTCGCCAAGACTTGTTTTTTAATCCTTCCGCTTGGTGTTTTAAGTGTGTAAATTGTGTTTTTTTTTTCATAAAGCCTGCATCATTGTAACGGTTGTTGTTAAAGTAGTTGTTGTTGTCTCCCTTGCTTGTTTGCCAGTGATGCGCAAATTCAGTGTTGTGGCATTTAGCTTATACCGCATTTATACCGCATTTCCACCACTCAGCATTCTGTCAGCGATAGCATTAGATTGAGACCAGTAACAAACATTTTCATTGAATCTAAATTGCCGCCAAGCAGAGAATATCGGCAGAAATTCAATTGACTGTTTTAAATTATAGTTTTTCACAAATTTCAATTTTAATTGCGCGAATATAGGTTAGGTTATTTTTTATTATTTTAGCTCAAGAATTAGCCGACATTGTGGGGACTTTTCCAAATAATATTTAGTTGGTGGCTAACGGTATTGTGACATTAGTACGTTTTTTTCTTATATCAGCTGTTATCATTTTCCGCCATGATAAATTTGGGCTGGGTTATCATATATTTACCGGACCTGCCAATCTTTTATTTAAAAACTTAAAAGTAGCTTCGGCACAATACCCGGCAAACAAATTCAAACTACCCGGTTAGTTGGAAAAATTGATCGGTAGCCTTAAGGCTCAGTGTAAATGTACTAAACGAATTTCAATAAATAATTTGATCATTATTCAAGCAAAATTATCATTAATTGTGTTTTTTAATAATTTACAACTTCACGCATTTTAAAATAAAATGCCAAAAGATATTGTTTAGAGTGTCAAGACGAGATCGTCAGAAAATTCAGTCTTTCGTTCGTGTGTTTCCATAATTCGTGCGTGGTAAAGTTATACATCGTGAATATAAGTGCGTTATGTGAAGAAGAAATCGCTCACGCGCGCACTTTTAAAGGTCTCCGTGCGTGAGCGAAAGGTCACGAGTTCTATAACACATGATATAAAAAAGGGCATATTTTTAAAACATATTAAATATAATAAAGTAAATATCTTCAAAGATTTGTGAAAAAAAAAAAAACAAAATTTTAACTTATTTTCCGGTTTTATCCCAGAAATCAGCATCCAAATAGTTTTGCGAGTTTGAACCTTGGATTGAACCAATGACAATGCGCGCTCTCACACATCAGCTCACACCAGCGCCTTTTTTGACCGCCAAAAACGTCGAATTGATGTACAGCCCTGACTTGGCACCTAATGACTTCCTTTTATTCCCGCCCATTAAGGGAAAAATGTGTGGTCAACGATTTTCGTCGCCAGAAGATGCTGTTGAAGAATTCAAAAACCATGTTTTGGAGGTGTCTCAATCGGAGTGGAAAAAATGCTTCGACAATTGTTTTGAGCGCATGCATAAGTGTATAAATCTTGCTGGAGAATACTTTGAAAAACAATAAAACCATTTTTGATCATAAATATTTGCGTTTTCATTATTAGGCCAGAAATATATATAGCAACCTACGTATATATGTACATTCGTAATTTTTACATTTTCGATTTTTTACCATTAATTTTGCGTTAAGTCAAAGCAGACTTAGTTGATAAACTTTCTTAAAGATTTATTAACTTTCACTTTTGGTTTAGAATGTATATTTGCTTATTTGGAGATTTTAAATATTTTCAGGCTATAAATTGCGATTTTATTTCGCCTCAGCTAGAGGCATTAGCAGCGGGTTTTTTCTGCAGCTATGTCAACATTTTTTAGCTACGCTGCGAATGGTCATACTAAAGACTCCCAGCCTATCGATAAATCGATAGCTTATCAACAATTCGAGTTGAGCTATTTCTTGTTTATAGTTTTTGGTTAACAATTTTTTACACTTAAAATGTGGACAAATGCATATTAAAGAAACACGGATTGAGGGTTAAAGACAAAACAAGTTACCCAACACACACACACACACAACAAAGGAAACAGCAGAGAGGAGAGTGATAGGAGTAGGGAGGGGAGGGGAACTGGACATACCCAAACATTGATTTTCCAATTAACTGAACAAAGTTATTTGTGTTGGTGGCCAAAGCAGCTGGAAGATGAGTGGTAAGTTAAGCTTGAGTAAAGGAATTTTTGATTTGGATTTTGTGCCAGGCAACGTAATTTTTGCAGTCTACTTTTGGGGAGGTGGGGGGACGCACCTGCGCAGCAGTCCTAGATGAAGTCATCAAATGTATGTTTTTTTTTGTTTTATTTAAACAGGCGACGATGAGACCCAGACACTGAACCTAAGCCGCCAGAAACTGAAAAAGGTGCCCAAACAGGAGGATGCACATAATATACGCAAACTGTTGCTGGATGAGAATGAGCTGCAAAAGATAGATAACATTGATTCGTATCTCAAAATTGAAACGGTAAGAGAAGCATTAATTATGGTTTTAATCATTGATTTAATGGTTTATTTTTTTTAGCTATCGCTGGCCCGGAATCAGCTATTACGCATGTATGGCGTCTGTCGTTTACATTGCCTGCGCGATTTGAATCTTTCCTTTAATGGCATCCTGTCCATAGAGGGTCTAAAGGAATGTCTACATTTACGCTCACTCAATTTGGAGGGCAATAATATTAAGACCATTGAACATTTAAATACAAATGTGCAATTGGAATGCCTAAATCTGGCTGAGAATAGCATAGGCAGCATCTCGGATATATCCTATTTGCGTAACTTAAAGGAGCTCCAGTTGCAAGGAAATCGCTTGACACATTTGAAACAATGTGATAAATATTTACCCACTTCGCTGGAGACCTTAACGCTGGCCAAGAATAATTTAACAGATTTAAATGAAATATGTACGCTGTCACATTTGTGCAATTTGTTAAGCATTTCCATCAGCGAGAATCCCTGTGTCATGATGACAAATAGCTCGGAGTAAGTAGCTTAAAAGGAAATGTGGTTTATCCTTTAACTCTCGCCCTCTCTCTCTCTTGCTTTCTAGGGGCTTTGACTATCGTCCTTTTGTGTTAAACTGGTGCATGAGCTTGAAATTTATAGATGGCTATGTGGTGGATCCCATAGAGAGTTTGAAGGCGGAATGGTTATACAGTCAGGGACGTGGACGTCAATTTCGTGTGGGTGAACAACCGGCCTTGGCCAAATATTTAAGCTCAGCTTGTCCCTTGGTGGGTAAAGCCTTGGAAAATGAAAATGATCGCAAGTTACGCTTAATTTTGAGCAAGGCTCAGCATCATCAACGTCAGCTGCAGGAGGAGATTTTGGATAATGCAAATAGTTCGGCCAGTACCTCACCTTCAGCGCATCGCAAGAAGCCCACAAGTCGCATACAATCGCCCAGATGTAAGTGTACTGCAACACTTGGTTATACTCTGTACCGAAGAAGGAAGCATCTCGAAATAGACATGTTAAAAAAAACCTCATAACTTCCACAATTTTGGAGTTAGGTTGTTTGAACCTTCTAGACATATATTCTACTCATCATTACCTATCAAACCCCCATACATTGTTTTCCAATCAGATGAATGATAGTAGAGTTGCCACCACCACAATTTGAAAAACACCTCAAATATCCCACAATTTTGAAGTAAGGTTATTCAAACCTTCTAGACATATATTCTACTCATCATTACTTATCAAGCCCCCATACATTGTTTTCCGATCAGATGAACGATAGTAGAGTTGCCACCCCCACAATTTGAAAAACACCTCAAATATCCCACAATTTTGGAGTTAGGTTGTTCAAACCTTTCTAGACATATATTCTACTCATCATTACCTATCAAACCCCCATACATTGTTTTCCAATCAGATGAATGATAGTAGAGTTGCCACCCCCACAATTTGAAAAACACCTCAAATATCCCGCAATTTTGGAGTTAGGTTGTTCAAACCTTCTAGACATATATTCTACTCATCATTACCTATCAAACCCCCATACATTGTTTTCCAATCAGATGAATGATAGTAGAGTTGCCACCCCCACAATTTGAAAAACACCTCAAATATCCCGCAATTTTGAAGTTAGGTTATTCGAACCTTCTAGACATATATTCTACTCATCATTACCTATCAAACCCCCATACATTGTTTTCCAATCAGATGAATGATAGTAGAGTTGCCACCCCCACAATTTGAAAAACACCTCAAATATCCCACAATTTTGGAGTTAGGTTGTTCGAACCTTCTAGACATATATTCTACTCATCATTACCTATCGAACCCCCATACATTGTTTTCCAATCAGATGAATGATAGTAGAGTTGCCACCCCCACAATTTGAAAAACACCTCAAATATCCCACAATTTTGGAGTTAGGTTGTTCAAACCTTCTAGACATATATTCTACTCATCATTACTTATCGAACCCCCATACATTGTTTTCCAATCAGATGAATGATAGTAGAGTTGCCACCCCCACAATTTGAAAAACACCTCAAATATCCCACAATTTTGGAGTTAGGTTGTTCGAACCTTCTAGACATATATTCTACTCATCATTACTTATCAAACCCCCATACATTGTTTTCCAATCAGATGAACGATAGTAGAGTTGCCACCCCCACAATTTGAAAAACACCTCAAATATCCCACAATTTTGGAGTTAGGTTGTTCGAACCTTCTAGACATATATTCTACTCATCATTACTTATCGAGCCCCATACATTGTTTTCCAATCAGATGAACGATAGCAGAGTTGCCACCCCCACAATTTGAAAAAAACCTCAAATCTCCCACAATTTTGGAGTTAGGTTGTTCGAACCTTTTAGACATATATTCTACTCATCATTACTTATCGAACCCCCATACATTGTTTTCCAATCAGATGAACGATAGTAGAGTTGCCACCCCCACAAATTTGAAAAAAACCTCATATCTTCCACAATTTTGGAGTTAGGTTGTTCGAACCTTTTAGGCATATATTCTACTCATCATTACTTATCGAAACCCCATACATTGTTTTCCAATCAGATGAATGATATTTGAGTTATAAGCAAATCAAATAATTAACGCCATAATCGTGATAGGCAGCACTTGCACACACTTTAAAGTTATCAGTTATATACAAACAGGGTACAGAGTATATTACAGTCGGGTTTGACCGACTTTCTTACTTGTTTCTATAACTAACTCTCTTATTTCAACAGTTTCACGTTTGAGTGGTCGTCAGGGCTCACCCGAGTCCATGATTAATAGCTATCATGGTAATAGCAGCAGCAGCAACAATAGCCTCATCAGTGATAATGGTTCCGGCAATCATTCGCTACAAATGAGCATTTCCTTGATAGAGAATATTAAAAATGAAGGCGATAACTATTCGCTGGCCAGCAGTGGCATGTCCAGCAGTGTGACCACCAAAACGTATAACTCAACCGAGTCCACGCCTCGCAATATAACACCAAATCCGTATAATGGTAAGGAATTAAGACATTTTCTTTTACTTTCTCTAACTTATTTCACTCTTAGAACAAACCTTTCTGGCTCAAATCCCCTTGGGTGGTCCCCTGGCTGCCGCCTCTAAAATGGTGCCCGTGCCCGAAACTCTTATGAGTCCCGATGTTTGTCCCGCCGCCGTTGCCCAACGTGTCACCGTTTCGGCTCTCAGTTCACAGCTGCACAAGACCAAAGTCAACAAGAACAAAGGTAGCCAAAGAATTCTATTCAAAAAAGACACAAAAAAATAACATTAAAATGTTCTCCCCTCGCTTAGATAACAAACTGAACCTGCCACGCGTGCGCAGTCCACAGCTTAAACGTAACCAGAGTCCCACCAGCAGTCCACGCAAATTGCCGCCCGGACGCACAGCGGACAAAGTTCAAATGGCCTCGGATGCCGGCGGTTTTAGCACGGATGATGATGGCGAACAAATTAATATTGAGAAATTAAAAACCATACGAAAAATGGCCGCACAAAGAACACAGCAACAACAACAGCAGCAGCAGCAGCAGCAGCGCAACAGCAACAACAACAGTTGGACAACAGCAGCAACAATCTCAACTGTACGGATCGTTTGATCGAACATGTCACCGAATCTTCAGCGGTGACCATACAAAAAATGTGGCGTGGCTATCACACAAGGAAAAAAACCAATAAGGATATTGCTGAGAGACTGCAAAGGCGTCGCACGCAGGAATATATTGAGTAAGTGAGAAACAAAATGGAAAGGAAAGTGGAAAAAAGCGTGTTGTGAGCACTGCCTAAAAAAATTTTTTTTTTTAAGGCAAGGTCCCACAGGAACCTTGTAGGAATGTGGAAATTTCTCTAAATAGCCATTACTTGAGATTTTGAAGAACATAATATTAAACCTAAAAATCAACACGGAAATTAATTATTCAAATAGTGCCGCAAAATTGTTTTTTTAATTTATTTTTTTTTATTTTGTTTTAATTTTTTTTATTTGCCCAAAGTTTAAAATTTAGTTAAACTGGAAATAAGTTGGCACTTTTTCATCAGATTATTTGCGTTTAGATCCATAGCTTCAGTTTCAAGTCCCGCAAAATCTAAGGTATTGGCGATTTAGACAAATTTTTTATCAAATATTTGTATCAAAATTATTTTTCTGTGGTACCTTAGCTATACTCCCCATGATGCCAGATCCGTCAACAACAATCAGCTGTCAAAGTAAAACAAAACATTTGACCAGTCTGCCTAAATATAAGTGGACTATTATGCTCAGTTTCCACTTCAACAAAACTTCCATATAAACAAAAAATAAAAAAAAATTTTGATTCAAAATTTTGTTTGTTGAAGATTTTTGTTTTGGCAGCAATTTTGTTAAAGTGGAGACTGAGCATTAGGTACCATTATATTTTAAGCAAGAGCAGTCGCCTCTGGCAGTCATGTAGGTTACTTTTTCACCTCACCTAATAGAGTTAGACCTCGTTTTGACTGCCTAAGAACCACATTAAAATTCGAAAATAATTTCTACCAATTTATAAAATTATCTGCCTTCTCTAAAAAAATTATGTCGAGTTAAGAAGTTTTGATCTTTTATTTTTATAAGATTCTGGCCACAAAATCAGGATCCAACCTTATCCAAAGTAAACTACAAGCAACATTGTAAGAGTTTTATCCTAACTACCCTGCTGACCCCATTTACCTTATACCAATCAGACTTTGGATAGTCCCAACTCAAAGTAGTCTATGGATCGGGCTCAACTATTGGAAATTCATATCTAAAAACTTATTAATACTTAAAAAATCAATTAAATGCATTTGACAGTTTCGCGCAAACTGATTTATTATCGTGATTATTCGTTATCCCTCCTTTAAACGCTTAAAAAATTGTGTGCGTGAATCGTGCAACAAGAGATTTTTATTTCGTGAATGAAAGGAAGGAAAAATCTCTCAGCGCGCGCTCATTTGGTCTCTACCCAAATTTCAACTCAATGTCGTCCTGATCTCGCTCTTAAATTTTAAATTCTTTCGTCGCCAAAAATAAGATATTACTTTCACTAAATTTTAGATTATTTTCACGAGAGTTTATTATAAAGTTGGAACCGACTTTGGCTTTAATTATGGATTGAAACCACTTTCGAACCGCCTTAAACTAGTCTTAAACCCAAAAATATTCAAGTTCATAAATAAATTCGGAGATATGACTTTGAAGCACTTTTAAACCGGCTTAAACTTGTTTGAAATGGTTTAGCACCGGCCAAAACTATAACTCCATATTCACAAACTATTTACCATGTTCAAAGATCATAGCCTTTGAACCGGAAAGATTTTAACTCCATATTGCCAATTTAATCACCAAATTTTAAGTTAATAACATAAATAAATTATGAGATATGCCTCTGCATCGCTTTAGAACCGAAATTGTTCACAGACTTCGGAAATATTTTATGACTATTTCCTTAAGGACGTTAAACTTATGTAGATCGACACAAAAGCGCCTTAGAAATCGATAGTACAAGAGGAATATCGTTAATCAACAGGATAAATAACAATGGCACTAGATGACTACCTTGCTAGTCTAGGACCCAGAAGTAACCAGAACGATTTTAGACACCGCAGATATGAATCGCACTCGCTGGGACCGATTGACTAGATATGATCTGACCCAATCGAGAAAGTTTTTGGGAGACCCACTAACCTGAATTTATGTAGGAACGATATCAGTTTAATACCGATTCAAAAACCCTTGACTGATGTGTGTAGAAAATTCTAGTAGGTTCGAGAAAACACAACGTCTTCTAATAAAACCGTGCTGGGATTGATTGACTTAATAGAAATGATAAATACCAGTCATACCCATGTGTTCTACAAAATGATTTCGACCCCAAAAACGACCCAAATCGTTCGATTTGTAGAACACATGGAATAGAATAATAGTGTATAATTCCATTGCAATATCCGAAGTTGCTGATTTTTATCTCCATTTGGTGAATTTAGGCAGTTTAATTTAATCTGCGAAATTGCTGATCTCGACTTTTCAAAAAAGATTTTAATATGTCAAGTCCCTGAAATAAACATCGAATCAGCTCAAGTCCAATAAGAAAATGTTGCCTTAAAAAGTTCAGTTTGTTACCAAAAAACCTCAAATTTCCCACAATTTAGATGACAGATTGTTTAAACCTTCTAGAAATATTTTTTAATCATCATTTCATATCGATCCACCATGCATCAGTTCTTGATCAGATGAACGATAGAAAAGTTGCCACCCCCGCAATTTGGAAAAAACATAAATTTTAGACATATATTTAAATCATAATTACTTATCGATACCTTATACATTGTTTAACGATCAGATGAACTATAATCGAGTTCCAATCAAATCAAATAAATACGATCAACATTTTGTGATATAATAATATATTTTAAAATAATCCTTTTCCCGAGTAATGAGTATATCGAATTCGCATAGCCTATGGAAAAATGCTTCAATTTGGGTTCGGCATATTCAGTATGTTATAATCCAAACATTTTTATAAGTATTTATTTATTGAGATAATTGAAATCAGAATGAAAAGCCGATTTCTCATCTTCTAATAAGGTGCTATTTACTCTGTTATTTGTTAGTTTGTGTGACAGATAGATCTATAAAGAAGATGAAAAATCGGCCCTTAGTAGTAACATATTTCATAATTATCAAACGACAAACGACCCTGGAACCGCTGGTTCATAAATAAAATTTCAAAACAATTTCAGAACACGAAAGTGTAAATGTTTCGGAAAATTAATTTTTGGACTATTCAATATTTCTTGGTAATCGAGTTCAGTCGGAAAATTGTAGTGAGCAAAGCTAATAGGACAGTTTATTCGCTGTGTGCAGATCTGGGAAGCACATTTTTTAAATTTTGTAAACGTATTACGCTTCGGAATACCTTGACTGAAACAATAAATCTAAAAAATAAACTAAAAATACTCAAAACCAAAACTGTATCGGTACGATGATTCGGTTCTTTTCGGTTTAAAAATATCGTATCTCAAAAAATGCAACATATCGGTTTCGGTTCAAAGTTTTAATGGGTTCCTTTCAGTCCGATTCGGGTTCCGATTGATTCCCTAATTTTTTTTTTTTTAAAACAAATTCTGAACCCGTCAACAATTTTTGGATCATAAATTCAACCCCAATCATAATTTTAAAAAATTCCCGTACCGATCCCAAATTTCCTATTTGGTTCAAATTAAATTAGAATAAAATTTCTTTGATTTAAAACCCAACATAATCCATCCCATTTTACCTCATTCTAAACCCCCTTTATTTTCATTCACCTCATTTCAGGCAACTCAGCAAGGATATGATGTTAACCAAAGCGCAACTGGAGAATGAGCGTAAAATCCAACAGCTGCAAATGCAGGCCATTAATGCACTGTGGAAAAAGGTGTCCACCATGCAGGTGGTGGATAACACCAAAGCAGCAGCAGCAGCGACGACGGCAGTTGATGGCGAGCCGGCTGCCCCTGGCGAGGAATCGGGCTCGGGACAACTGAGCTTGGATCAAAATTCAGCAGCGGTGGTAAATGATCTGGCAAAGCGTTGCACAATGCTAACGGATCAGGTGCAACAGCTGCAGAGTTCGATTGGCACCATAGTCAATTGTCTGACCATGGTGTGCAATTTGCCGCAGGAGGCTATAAAAAGGCAAATCAATAGCGGCTGCGAGGGTGAAGCGGAATCCACACAAACGGATTTGATAGCTGTGCATACGCCTCAAATGGAAGATTTAATGAATTTCCCTTTTACCAAACTGAGACCCTCGACATTGGCGCTGGAGCATAAGAATGGCACCAGAATAAATGAGGAGGAGCTGCAGCAGCACCAACAGGAGGAGAAGTTGGAGCCAGATGATGGCGAGCTAAAGGAGAACGATGACACTGTGGCAGAAGGGACATTAACCTAGATTTTATTTAACAAAACGCTTTAAAAAACTGGATCTCAGCGGCGCATCTAACTAAAACGTAGGCTTTGTGTAGCTTTTGCAACCACCAACACCAGAAAACAACAACAATTAGATTAGTGGCAACAACAATTAAGTAGACACCTTCAATTTTTTGTTACAAACATTTTGAAAAATGCGTTGAAAAAAAAAAAACAAAATATACAAAGCTAAATTTTTGTAATGCACCATCCTAATGGCTAATGGAATTCTAGATCGATCAGTCTTCATCAACGCTGCTATCATCCGTGTCATTCTCCGATTCCTCCAGCTGTTGGGGACGATTTGTATTGGGCGTCAGATCATCCTCAAAATCGGAATCCACATCCTGTGTGCTGTCGTTGCTGCTGCTGGTGGGTTTCTTGGCAAAACGTTCGGGCCAAATGCCCGCCTTGGTGTACTCCTTGACATGTTCAGTGGTCAGAATTTTACATATTTCTGCCTTGACCTTATCGCCCTCCTCAATGGGCTCCACCAAAATGAAATCTCCACGTTTGACCCACAAGTTTTTACGAAATTTGCAGGGCATGGACACTGAGCGGGGCGAAATATGAAAGATCAATTAGATATATATAAAAATCCAAAATATTTACCCAAAAAATTCTCAGCTTCATTTTGGGCCGTCTCCACCTCGTGCAGATTGTTGCCCCGACTGCTCACCACACGCACAATTTGCTGCTGTTCGCTGGGCAGCGCATAATCATCCTCCATCATTTCCTTAAGCAAATGTTTGCGTCTTGTCGTACTCGGATGTGATCTGTGCATGTTGTTTGTTTAAAATAAAAAGGAAAACAAATTACAATTTGTAATTTCAATATTTTGCATCAACAGTATGACCGCATTTGGCAAACTGTAAAATCTTTATGTTAAGTGTCAAACAGCTGACAGAGTTGCCATCTAGACAGGTTTAACCGTGCTGCACAAGTCGTATCACTTTGGGCGCACTTTTTTTGAAATTTTGAAATTTTTTATATGAGATTCGATTTTTGAAAATAAAAATCAAAGTCTTAATCTAAATAAAACAGAAAATTCAACAATTAAAACTTGAAATTAGCCTACAATTGTTAAGCCAGTTGATTTAACACTACTACAGATTACGAAAAATAAAATTAGTTTTGACTTTCATAATCATATAACAGCATTTGTATATAACATTTATTAGCCATCGTTTAAGTCAGAACCCATTATTTTAATGGAATGAAATATATTTTGGGTAGGCTGCCCGAAATATTTTAGCTGTTAAAATGCTCTGTTAAGCTTCTGTTACTTTGTAAAGGCTGAACCGCCTTTCGAAATCCGTTTTGTAGACGACCAGTAATGGATGAAAAACACCCGAAAGTGCTTTTTAGCTTTTCCATTTGTAGAACTTCTCAATTGTGTTAATTTCTACAATTTCCTAATTTTTTTTTTATTATAGAAAACTCATGTTTAATTGCTCGAGTTTTCCAGATAAAAAATTATATTTTTATAAACATTTTGATAATAAACAAGATTAATTTATGTTGTTTTTTGAACTATTAAACTGAAATTAGGTTTGTACGCGTATTTAAAGCTTCCAAGGTGTCTTAAACACTTTAACTAAAATCTGGTTTATTTATGTACTTAACGCTCCTCAGACAACTTACCAAATCTAATTCGGTTTGGGACACTATTTTATAGAGCTGTTATCCGTAAGTCAAAAAACTTTTTTGAAAAAGGACAAAATTCACATTAATTAATTCTTCACATAATTAATTCTTATACCTAATAAAATGTTTAAAGTAAATATTATATTGTATAGAAATCAAGGCTGCATTTTTAATCCCTCGATCTGAACCCGAACCGAACCACTTATTCAAAAAAGGTTCGGTTCAAGATATTAAGTAATTTTTCAGCCGGAAGAAATTCTCGATATGGTTATTTAAAATTTAACTTTAAATGACTTTACGACTGACTGTAAAGAAACGAAGTTTATAAGAACAATAAAAAGCAATGAACCGATGCCAAATATAAAATCTATCAATGATGTTATAGATTCCTTCGAAAATTGTCCACGAGAACATACATCAAAAATAATTTAATAATTTGGAAAGGTCAACACTTAAATCTGTTTCTTCTAATCTAAGATTTAGTAAAAATGAATAGTTCCAGAATGATATAATGCCTACTCAGTCGAAAAAAGATATCCGTGCCTAAATCAATCCCAATAAATGTCAGTTGCTGGTGGATTCCAGATTTTATGAAACCAAAGTACAATTAGGTTCGACTCGTACTTGAAATTTTTATCCGAAGTTCGGGTCTTGAATTAACTTAAACAAGGCAAGGTCGCCTATATCATATTAAAAAAAAAAGAAAAAGATGATCAAACTAATTAATCGTAAATTAAAGCTTCATATTATTTTTTGTTGAGTGAACCGAGGTTCGAACCAAAACCTGGGGTTCAGAGGAGCTAGAAACGGTCCGTGAACCGAACCCAAAGATTCCTCACTGGTTCGAACCTACGAACCGAACCTCTTCCAAAATTTCGGTGGTTTGCAGCCCTAATAGGTACTACAAATTTTATATGGGCATTCCGCAGAAAAGTCTACCATGGCCGAAAAAAACTAAAAGTTCATTAAAAGTTGTTTCTTACTTGATTTAGAAAAAGTAAATATGCATATTATTTTTTTAATTAATGAGTTTAAAGCTTCCTTTGTACAGATAGCGATATATCGGGCTAGAAAGTATAAATTTACGTTTTGGCCAGTTTTTCAGAAGTATTTTCCTCTTTTCGATTTACAGCTCTCAGAGTCATTAAGCAATTCCACTCTTTTTCTCAAAATTTTAGGTACAAATAAAAATGGGATTTTTTGTTGCGTTGAATAATTAAAAAAAAATTTTCTTCACTTAAAAATTGCCAAATGAAATTTAAGTAACGTACGTCAGTAACGTCACGTCAGATATAAGAAGCTAATAAAAAACGAACGAGAAAATGAGATTTATATTTGGTAAATTGGAAAATAAAACTTATATTATTCAAAAAACTACTGAAAAGAAGTTTCATACAAAAGAGTTTCAATTCGCAGAGTTTAGCAATTTTGTAGTCCGGAGTCAAAACCCACTTCCGTTTTTAAGAAGTAATGCAATATTTTTACTGATTTCTTTGAATCATGCTGATTTTTTAAATTTTTTTCTTATTATGCTATTGAATTAACAAAAATATAAAAAAAAAAAAAATTTTTAACTTGTCTCTTTCATATTTTTTTTTATATTTTATCGTACGAATGTCACGTCACGTAGAAAAGAAAGCCCATATGTATCCCTGGAACATATCTATACTACATCTTATCGATGCTCAGAAGGAGAGGGCTATCGGTATCGACTTGGTTCTCAGGTTCATAGGGAAGCAAATTTAAATAAAATTCGAATTAAACTTAATCTGACTAAGATTACAATCCATAGGAAATATGTATTCTCAGACCAGATTCAGGTTTATCGGGAAAAACTAGCTTACAATCAATAATTAGTTTATTATGAAAGATCCTCTCCTGAGAATTAATCTGGAATTTTAAAATATATACAGTACTTTCTTTTTTTTTTAAAATATTTGTTTTTTTCATTTAAACGACTTTCTTTCAAAGTTCTAAGATCATGGAGAATCAAAAATATTTATTTATTTTATCAAAAACTATTGAAAAATATGATTTTTTTGTTCTGTCAAAACCCTTTCTTGACTTACTGTTTATTAAATCTGGCTAAATCGTGCCAAAATGGGCAAAAAAAAAGTAAGGAAAAATCGACTTATACATATGTATGTTTGTTATATTTGATAACCCACACCAAACAGTTTTTTGAAGCTCAAAAGTTGTCTTAAAATACCAAAATTTAGGGCAAAAATCACCCATCATCAATAATGGTAATTAAAATTAATAATTTAATATTTATTTATCCAAAAGCATCCACCAAACTTTCACTGCACCAAACAGACTTAGTTGGAGGTTAAGCTCGCTCTAAAATAGCAGACAACCTTAACATATAACAAAGTATAAAGCATATAGAAACCCCTGAAATTTTATTTACCATTCCTTAACTTATTTATCATGTTCTACTTGCATTTTTTCCAATCGATTTTCATTTATTTTTGGGCCAAAAATTTTGATACCCTAAACCCCGTTACTCAGTTAAAATAACGTGTGTTCTTAAGTATTTTAAAAAATTATCAACAATATAAATTTTTGCAATTTTTTTTACCTGCTTAGTATTTGATTTTTTTTTTTTTTTTTTTTGATTTTTCAACTTAACAATTAGTGGAGAAAAATATTCCATACAACGAGAAATTTGCTTAGCTGTTAAATAATTCATTAAGCGAAACTATCAACTAATTTGTGAGGCTATAGCTAATTTTTGCTGCGCCGCATTAGCATGCGTTCCTTCAGTGAAATGCGACTGGATTTTTCCACTTTAGTAGAGGTATTGCGACGGGATTCGATCTGAGCCTGTTTGGATTTTTTCATTCTAAGCAGGAAGAAAATTTAAAACATTTGTATGGCTAATAAAATTTAACTTTATACTTACAAATCGTTTAGCAGATTGGCAATTTCTTTTTTCCAAATATCTTTAAAGTCATTCGTAAAATTGGTCCAATACTCAAAAAACTGATCGGGTGTGCACTGGGCCAGCGTCAGGGTGCAGGCTTTGGGTGAGAAATGATAGAAACGCATGGTCTCCAGAAACAGTTCTCGGCACTCGTCCAACAATTGATACAGCTTGGCCATGGATTTGTCGGCACCAGAAGTAAATTCCTCCATTTTGGACTTGAAGGGCTCAACAGTATTCTCACTGGAGGCATTGAGTACACGGACGGCGGTCTTTTTGCAGGCTGTGAAATATAGAACAGGGAGGAGTTGGGGGTTAGTGTTGAGCAGAAACAAAGGAAGCTAAAAACTGTAGGTCGAAGTAGCTATATAAAGATAATTGGGTGAAAAAAGTGCTTTATATATAAACTTTTCCGGGCATTTTCCTAATTCAATTTTTAGAATCAAATTTCTTTGAAAGTGTGACCCTACATAACTTAACGTGGATCTTTGCTAGATTTTAGAGAATTACGTTTAGCCGTTTAGTCAAGGCTTGATGAATCAGTCAATCAGTGAATCAGATTAAGATATTTTTAAATAATGTTTATTTATAAAAAATATTTTTTCCTCACTGATTCACTAATTGGCAATCTACGCAGGGCCTAAACGGTAATAAATAGAAACATAACACTTTCAAAAAATATGTGCGGGCGGCTTTAATGCCTAAAAGTAGGCAACATACCTTTTCTTTATAACCATCTGAATTCCAAAAACATAAGCATGAGAAAACGGCCCTAAAACTACAATCTTCATTTTCGGTGTATTTATATATTATTTACACATCAGAGCTTTCATCAACCAAAAGTCTACTGTTTTTGTATATTTTGTTGAAATGATGCTTTGTTTGTTCCTTTTAAAATCCCATAATAATTTTTACATTAAAGCCCCATGAGCGTTAACCACACTTACACAAATTTTTTTCAGTCATGAGTCCCGAGCAACATGCAAGGCACAAAACAAAAAAAAACGTTATATTCGGTCCCTCTTTACCTATGCATTATTGAGTGTACACTTTCAATTTATATTTTTGCAACGTGAAAATACGTAATAGGCTTTTATGAACGATTTTTGATAAAAAGCACAACACATTTTTTTCGGTCACATTTTAAAGTGTGATTAAAGAGGTCTAAAGAGTCACAAAGTTATAACGAAATAGTGTGCAAATCTAACTAAAGCAGTGTTTGTCAAGGAGAGCAAGGCGAAAAAGTAATTGGTAAGGGAATATAATGCGACGCAACGTAGCTATGACTGGCTAGACAGCCACTGATGGGTTTTGCGGATATTTTTACTAGAGGTGCGCGCGTGACATGAATTTAAACGTGTCACGGTGTGTCACGACTAAAGTTGGGCGCGTGTCGTGGTTTTTTTCGTGACACTAACACGCACGACTCAACACGACGTGTTCGTGTTACAACATCAGGTTTCGTGCGTGCACGTGCGTGTCAGTTTTAAGCCCTTAAAGCACGAACACGATTTACAACGTGAAAAAATACTACGTCAATTTGACAGAATAAAATATACTAAAGTTATATCGACAAAGCGCAGTTGACGTTGAAATTGAAAGTTACTATAGAAGCTAAATGAGTATGAGAATAATGTTTAACTTCTTTGAAAAAAAAAAAAAAACAAATAATCAATATTACGATTCTGCCACTAGTGAGAGAGTCTTTTCCACTTCGGGCCTTATCTTAAGCGAGCGGCGTACCAAATTGTTAAGCGGAAATCTTGACAAAATTATTTTTCTAAGCAAAAATATATCAAAATTTAAAATCGAAATTGCCTGAAAGAATAAAAAAATATATGGATATAAATAAAATTCCTAAACTTTTTTTTTTACTTTTAATAAAGTCGTGCGTGTCGTGTTTTTGAAACTTTTGGCAGCGCGTGTTTGAATTAAGCCGTGTCGTGTTGTGTTGAAAATATTCGACACGCGCCCATCTCTAGTCACGACATGTCACGACGTGACCGTGAGAAAACACAGACTTTCGTGCGTGTATATCCGTGATCCTTGAGTGATTCGTGCGTTTTAGGATTAAAACAGCGTGAATATAAGTCATGCAGAATTCACGAAATTTTGTTTCTATTATATTTGATTAATAATATTCCTAAAACTGATTTGCTTTTTGATTTCGTGATTCAGTAGTGTGTAGCCATTAAACCTATGATAGAATTAAGGTCCCTCCACGCAAAAATTCGAGGGTGGTTGATCGTGCGATTTCGTGATCACTTCTTTAATCGTGCATGAATCGTGCGTGACGCAAAACGCTCAAAAATTGCGTGCGAGAACCGTGCGTCAGGATATTTTTATTTCGTGAATCGGGCGTTACTTGAAGGAAAAATCGATCACGCTATTACTATTTTTTACTATTTTTGACGGTTGAAATTGAAAAATTTCAACATAACAAAATCTTTTAGGGATTTTTGGTATTGAGCACCCAAAGCTACAGAACTCACCCAATTAGTTCATAATCAAATCCTTGATCTTCACTTTAAAAAATAATGTTTTTTCCTTTTTCTTTAAGTGGGTCTTCTACCTTTAAAATTATTTTTTTCGATTTTTTTTTTTACATTATTATTATAGCTTGGACATTCCCCTTTCATCCCCTTTAAAGCGTTTTACAATACTCTAAATAGTTTAGCAGATATTGCCATTTTAATGGAGCAATGTTCTTGCTAAAGTGAGTATATTTTTCGTTGCTCAAAACTTTAAACTCGTTTTTCTCAAATTGTCTTGGGAATTGTTGCGTTTTTGGGTCAGCGGTTGTGTGGATTACTTGGGTATATAAATGTGTATTCTTGGGGTCAAAAGATTCCATATTGCTGTTACACTTACATAGCGATTGTGGAACACTTGGGTATATAAATGTGTATCTTAGGGTCTGCTTATATTGCTGTTACATGCTTTACACTAACTCATCTCTGTAGTGGTTCTTAAGGGTCTTCTACCTTTGAATTTTTTTTTTAATTTTTTGTTTTGCATTATTATATAGCTTGGAAAAAATTCAAATAGTTTGCTGATATAGCTATTTTAGTATGCTAACGGAAGTATTTTATACATTGCTCAAAACTTTAAGCGCGTTTTCTCGAAACCAAGTTTTTTGACCTGGTAGCCAGTTTTACTGAACCGATTTTGATTCACTGTGGCACTCGACGCAGAATTGATGTAATTCGGTCCCGTACCTCAATCAAGAGGAAAAACCATTTTTTTTCTCCTCTACACTAAAACTACAAAAAACGAAGGCAAAGCTACTTCGACGTGCCGAAGTTTTAATACATGAAAACTTTACACCAACTGATTTAACTGGAAAAATATATTAGTATATAGATTCAGATATTTAAAATTTTTAAATCATTGATATCTTTGATAAAAAAAAACTTTTCTTGGTAAACACATTTTTCGACCGATCGGTCCTATGGCATCTCAGAGTGTTATCGGACCTTGATAAATTTTTCAAATTGATGGGAAGGCTTATATAAACTATCTCACCAAGATTAGTGACGCTACCATGGAAAACAAAAAGTTTTTCCCACAAAGACTTATTTTTCGACCGATCGTTCCTATGGCAGCTATAGGTTATGGTCATACGATTTTGATAAATTTTCCAGAATTGTGTGAAGGGGTATAAACTTAATGTATACGCAGATTGGTGACGCCGATGGAAAACAAACAAGTTTTTCTCACTAGAGCTAATTTTTGACCAATCGTTTATATGGCAGCTGTATCTATAGTGATCCGATTTGAGACATTTTTCCAGAATTATGTGGAAGCATGTCACTAACATATACCTCGTTAGTGACGCTTACGATGGAAAACAAAAGTTTTTCTAACTAGAACTAATTCTTAGACCGATCATCTGGCAGCTATGATACTCGTCATCTCGATCCGGCCAGTTCCGACATATTTGTTCGTGCAGTAAAAAGAAGACTCTTGCAAAATTTCAAAGCTCGATACTTTAAAACTGAGGTAGTTTGCGTAGAAACAGACAACAGACAGACACTACGGACAGACACCGACGGCGGACAGACGGACAGACGGACAGATCTGACGGACGGACAGACGAAATGAACCTCGGCCTCGTCGTCCTGATCAAGAATATATATAGTTTATGGGTCAAATGAATATTTCTATGCGTTACAAACTTCCGGGTAAAATTCCTATTATACACTTTTCGTGTGTCTAAAAATTTGAAAAATCTAAATTTTTTTTTAATGGCCCCAATTTTTCCAAATTATTGAAAAATATGATTGAGGTACGGGCTAGAATTACATCAATTCTGATCATATCCTTATTTACCGTTATGAGTTCCGATTACATGGAGTCCCCGAATCATGGCCACCACCTGTATATTTTTTGGGACCTTAATTGAGACGGTGATAAATTTTTGAAACAGCCCTCGAAAGCCAACATTTTTTTATGAAAAACATTTTTTTACACTAAACTACAAAAAAACTTAAAAATCGATATTTTTTTTATAAGTGCCGCCAATTTTTTCAAAAAAAATATTGAAAAATATGATTGAGAGTACGGGCCGGAATTACATCATTTTTGATCATAACCTCATTTACCGTTTTCAAATTCTGTTACCTTGTAGCCCCGAATCTGTCTACCACCTCTACACCTTTTTTTGTGAGACCTTTAATTGGCAGCCCGATAACTTTTGTACAGCCCTCAAATCCTTTTTTTTCTTTATTTTTTTACTTAATTAATAAATAACACAAAACAAAATCCAGATTGAAACAAAAAAAAAACTTAAAAACCATTCGCAAAAGGTTTAATTCTGTGTAATGTAAGACTTTTTCGAAGTGTATATATTGCTATATTGCTATTTTACCGATTGAAATATATATTTGAAATAATCATAAATCAATCAAATAAATAATAAGAAACCGAAACAATACCGGTATTAGCGTTTCGGTATGGTGACGGGTTTTTCGGTTTCTAATATAACGTTTAACGGTTTTCGGTTCTCAAAAAATATTAATATCGGTTCCGGTTTCGATACCGGGTACCCGGCTTTAAACGGTGTATTTCTGTTTTCCCTGGTTTTCCTTTTCTTAAAGTCCTTAACTCACCTAAATACTTCTTATTCAAATCCTTGATTTGCTGCTGCACCTCTTCAAAATCCATTTGCGATGCTCGCTCCACATCCGCTGGTTCTGGTATGGGCAAACGTATGTCCATGGGATGCACTCCCTCCTTTCTACGCTGTGCTATATACGTGCGTACAATGAAATGTAAAAGCGTGGTTTGCGACTCCTTTGACTTGACATCCTTGAGTTTGCCCAATATATCCAAATTGAAACCATCCGCCTGACCTCTTTGTCGATTGCCACCATTCATATAATTGCCCAGGGTCAGTATTATAGAGAATACCAATTTCAAATCTTCACTTTCAATCAAATGTTGCGACAGCTGCGATAAGGTTTCCAATTTACGTACGAGCAAAGTCAAAGATTCCTCGAATTCAGCCTGAAATACTATGCAGGAGATGCGTTCGCTGGCCATGGAGATGAGCGAAATGTCCAGCAAAAATTGTTCGGGTTGATCCAATGGAATTTCACCGCCAGCTGCCTCCTTAATCTTTTTCAACTCATCCGCGGTGGCCTTGATATGGCTTATGTGTTGCAAAGCCTCCAGACTCACCACTGAGGTATCCACATGGTAAATGGCATGCTCTATTTCACTGGAGGGCAAATGAAGACTACGCCAGATAATGCCCACATTGCGTGAACGTTCCGGATCCAAAACTTTAATGGATTTTGCACGTTTAACTTTCAGTTCTTTGGGTTTGCTCACCGGAGCCATGGCCTGGCGGGAGAAGAGTTCGGTAAATTCATCTATATTATCCAAGGGGGTTTCCTCAATTTCGGTCCAGATTTCCTTGACGGCTAGGGGAGTGGCATCGCCACTGGAAGCTGCTGCTGCTGCTGTGGGGGCCACTGCGGGCGGCTCATCCGGTGAGCTGCCACTGTTATCTGTGCTGTCTGTAGAATTGGCCACCGAAGGAGGACGCGGCACGGGTGGAGCACTGGTTACTATGCGTGTCCAGTAGAGAGGACGCATGGGTTTGGGCGGGTTTACAGCACTTTTGCGCAGAGCTGGTTATGGAGAGAGAGAGAGATTATTTGGGTGAACTGATCAAATTTTGGGATTTCCTACTTACTGTTGGTGCGATGAAACCAATTGCCCTCGGCTGGATCGGGTAAAGGAGCGGGTAGGAGTAGAGTGCCAGATTTGTTAATGCTTTGAGGCGGTGGTGGCGGGGGTATGGCACCTGGCGGCGGCAGGGGTGGACCACTGCCGGGTGGAGGTGGTGGAGGCGGTGGTCCTGGTTTATTAATCAAACCAGGCGGGGGTGGTGGAGGCGGTGGTGCCATACCAGGCGGAGGAGGAGGCGGAGGCGGGGGTGGTGCTGTTCCCGCCATGCCAGGCGGTGGTGGAGGTGGCGGCGGTGGTGGTGGCGGCGGAGGCGTTGCTACTGCTTGCTTTTCCTCTGTTTCTGCACACCTGCAAGAACCCTCACACTCCTCCTGCGTTTGTGTTTCCGCATTCGCATAGCTTCTACCGCCCTCCGTGGCCTCGCCATTATTAAGCAGCTCGGTGAGATTGACACAACGTTTTGAGGGTCTACGTGGCGGTTCATCTACACTGCTCAGTAGCTCATTGACCACCGCATGCACCTCGGCCAATGTTGAGCAATTGAGCAAACGTTTTCTCAAGATCTGCGTATCCAATGAAGTTGCCTCCAAGCAGGTGCGACCACCCACAGTGCCAGCTGGTGTACTCGAAAATGGCCACGCCGTCACCTTATCCAACTTGCCCGGTGTCAGGGGCAACGATGTTGTCGGCTGCTCTGTGTGCGTCCATTGGTACATCTCATAGGGCTAAAGAGAGAGCAGAAACAGAAAGTGGAGAAGTGGGTAAGATAAACTTGTATTAACCCATTGACTTCTAATTGCAGAGCTCGAGTGTGCATTGCATTCGAGTGAGTTGGTCTCGAGTGGGCCAAGCGACAAAGCTTAAAAGCTGCTGCTGCTGCCGGCTGCTCGGGCTTAAGCCCCTTTTTCCCTTCTTTCATTTCCACTAAGAAGCAGCAACAATAGCAGCAGCAGGAGCTGTAGCAGAAGAAGCTGAGCGCTGTTGTCCCTGGGTTGGGAATTGTCTTATTGTTTCTGGCTTTTTTATTTTTATAGTGTTTTTTCTTGTTGTTCTTATACTTGGGTATAAAAGTACATTGTGAAGACTTTAAGTTGCTCTTGGCGCAGCTTAAAGAGATTCCAAGATTTTTTTGTTATAATAATAATCGCAAGTTTATTAGGTTGAATTATTTTTAAAGTGGATCGGGTAATTTTGCTCCCTAAATTCTATTACCTTTAAATTGAAATCTGTATACCAAGTACCAGCACGAAAAGGCTTAACTTCATCTCAAACTCTCCCGACTTCCATGTTCGTAAAATCCACAAAAATTATTTTCAGGCCAGATAAATAACATCAATGTAAAAAAAAATTATTTTCACGCATTAGAAAATAAAAATTTTAACATCAATGTAAAAAGTTAATTTTTTTCAAATATGAAAAATTTTTTTTTACATATATGTAAAATTTTTTTTTTTTTTAAATATAAAATTTTACATATTGAAAAAAATTTTTTTTAATGTAACTAACACGAGAATTTTTGACACGATTGTTATTTACAGGCATGTCAATAATTTGGGCTGCCTTTTTACACCTGTAAAGAACAAGCGTGTCAAAAATGCTCGTGTAAGTTACATGAAAAAAATATTTTTTTCACATGCAAAATATAAAAAATGCTCGTGTTAGTGACATGAAAAAAATAATTTTTCCTCCATGTAAAATTTTTTTATTTTCATGTCTGAAAATAATTTTTTTCCACATGTAAAATTTTTTTATTTTCATTTGAAAAATAATTTTTTCCACATGTAAAATTTTTTATTTTCATGTCTGAAAATAATTTTTTCCACATGTAAAATTTTTTTATTTACATGAAAAAAGAGAGCATAAGGTAAAGTAGGCCCTGCTCGACTTCGATATACCCGTTACTCAGGGTTTATTTAAGAATATTTCATTAGATCACAACATGCCTAAATTGTGGGAGATATGAGGTTTTTTCCAAATTGCGGGGGTGGCAACTCTACTATAGTTCATCTGATCGGGAAATGATGTATGGCAGATCGATAAGTAATGATGATTAAAATATATGTCTAGAAGGTTCGAATAAATTATCTTCAAAGTTGTGGGAGATATAAGGTCTTTTCCAAAATGCGGGGGTGGCAACTCTACTATAGTTCATCTGATCAGGAAATGATGTATGGCGGATCGATAAGTAATGATGATTATAATATATGTCTAGAAGGCTCAAACAATCTATCTTCAAAATTGTGGGAGATATGAGGTCTTTTTCCGAATTCAGGGGGTTGCAACTCTACTATATACGTGGGTTGCTATTTAAGTTTCCGGCCTAGGTCACTTCTAGCCATTTTAGTACCAATTGGCCTTTTCTCGAAATAAGTTTGAACTTTAATCGATAAAAGCTCCATACAACTCTTTCATGAGAGACCACGTTTGATACCGATTAACGATTAATCACAAACTTACCTCGGCAGAAAAATGGAATTAACTCGTGAAAATTTTAATGCAATCATTTTTCACAACTTTCGACGTGGATTATCACGACAAGAGTGCAACAATGAACTTAAATCTTTGTATGACGATAAAGCACCATCCTATATCACTGTGAAAAATTGGTTTAATGAATTCAATCGCGGGCGACGCTCGCTCGAAGACGAAGGTCGTCCAAAAACAGTCGTTGTGCCAGAAAACATTGATGCCGTGCGTGAACTGATAATGCAAGATCGTCATGTGACATACCGTGAGATAGAGGCATCCTTGGGCATTTCTTCCACTAGCATACATTCGATATTGCACGGGCGAAAAAGGTTTGTTCTCGTTGGAACCCGCACAATTTGACAATCGCTTAAACAAAGGCTCGTGTGGATTGGTGCAAAGAAATTTTGAAAAAATATAATCGCGGTGTTTCAAAAGACGTTTATAAGATCGTCACAGGTGACGAATCATGGATCTAGGCTTATGAGCCCAAAACCAAAACAGCAATCGACCGTGTGGGTCTTCGAAGACGAGCCAAATCCAACGAAAGTCGTTCGTGGAAGAAGCACTTCGAAGTAAATGGTCGCCTGTTTCTTCGGTAAAACTGGTCATGTGGCGACTGTTCCGCTTGAGCAACGTAGGATGGTCAATTCTGAGTGGTACACCACAATTTGTTTGCCTGAAGTCTTCGGAGAAATTTCGAAAAACGAACAAGAGAAGACAGATCATTGTGCACCATGACAATGCGAGCTCTCACACGTCAGTTCACACCAGCGTCTTTTTGACGGCCAAAAACGTCGTTTTGGCAGTCGACTTGGCACACATTAAGGGAAAAACGCGTGGTCAACGATTTTCGTCGCCAAAAGATGCTGTTGAAAAGTTCAAAAACCATGTTTTGGAGTTGTCTCAATCGGAGTGGAAAAAGTGCTTCGACAATTGGTTTGAGCACATGCAAAAGTGTATAAATCTTGCTGGAGAATACTTTGAAAAACAATAAAACCATTTTTGATCATAAATATTCGCGTTTTTGATTATTAGGCCAGAAATATATAGCCTACGTAAACTATCTGAATCTCTAAAAACAACACGAAAAAACACTATTTGGATTAGTTCACTGAAGTTTTTAAGTGGCAAGAAATGATATAAAAATGCTGTCCAATATTGACAATATCTTTTTAAAACAAAATTTTATTCATGCTTAAAGATTGCTTTGAGTGCAGGAGCTCTGACAAGGAACATAAGATTTGTGGTATAGAAAAGTGTCAGTACTCAGAAGTATATATAGAATCATTCTGGCGGTGAAAAATCAATGGATTGAGACAAATGTTATTATCTTCAGTTTCTTCAGTTTCAGTGTTTGCTGATTACCCATATTAGGTTTTATTTTGGGTGGGGTTTTTGCTTAAACAACATGCAAAATTTGTTGGCACCATCAAAGTGCAAACACTTGAGTAAATGCTGTAAAGTGCGCGATAATATGTGGCCACACCTACTCCGATTACACTTCTCTAGTCAGTGAGGCAGGTGCCTTGCAACTGATTTGCGTTCGTCAAGTTCCTTGACTGATTAGCATTCTGTGTTCAGGCGTAAAATTGCATTACATAGTTGAATTTCAATTTTCAATGAAAGTAAGTGTATACAGTTTGAGAGCAACTGTTGAAATTTGTGAATTAAATGCCAATTAAATTGTATTTTCTCATGCCAAAAATAAATAACAATTTCTTGGCACCTCAAACACAACAGTTTGAGTGACACTCTGGCATGGGGGAAGGGTGCAGGTGCAGGGTGGGGAAAACACAACCAAAAAGTTTCCTTTTTTTCCGGCGCACACCCAAAAGAATAATACACGCAAAAAACTTTGACTCAAAGTAATAAAAACGCACAAAACTTTCAATGAGCAAAACAGAACAAGAACAACTCGAACTCGAACCTTTCGCCCTGTTGGCCTCCTGCCCAAAAAGTTGATGATGCGTATATTGGAGACATTGGAGCCATCGCCTGTCGCCGTGGCCGTTGCCTTGGCTGCTGCTGCCAGTTGAACAAATTTTGTGATATCATAATCTTGAGCTCAAGTATCATCACATAGAAAATCACTTAACGGTGTTGTTGTCTGCTCATTTCTGGGATGTCCTGTGCTTGTGGCTCTCTCAGGGATTTGAGGTTAAGCTGCTGCTGCTGCCGCTGCTGTTGTTGCTGTTGCTGGTGTTGTGGCTAAAACTTTGGCCTAAACTAATTTGGGCTATGTCTAGTGCTTCATTATTTGTGTTGTTGTTGTTGTTGTTGCTGCTGTTGATGTCGCCTGTCCAATAACACTTAACATTTAACTGTAGGTTAGCAAAAGGCAACAACTTGGCTTTGGTTTTTGGGCCAAGCAATTAAAGGGATTTTTTTGTTGTTTTTGGGAATTTGTTTGTTTATTTAGCCTTTTGGTCAAGACTACAGAAATGGGGAAGCAACTATTACAACGTCCATTAGACATTGCAAAGAAGTCGGTCAGAGTGTTTGAAAAAGGAAAGGAGAGGGTTAAATTAACAAGGACACTTGGAAAAATATATCGAGTTTTGGATATGTCAAATATGCCTCGTAATCAGAAATCAGATATATCTCAACGATTTCATTCAAACAAAAGTGACTTTTAGTATCATTTCGAGAAGAAAATGAATAAAAGGAATATATCAAATAAATATATAATCTAATTAAATCCGAGTGCTCCCACTACAAAATACCCTGTATCCTTGATTTTGTGTGTTTTCATACGCATATGTACAAATAAAAGCGCTGCAGTGCTCCCGCTTCCTTTCAACATACTAAAAAGCATTTCACTTCCAAAACTTCCGTGTTTTTTATCCAATCTTATTGGGCGTTTCAGAATTGATAGATATTAGGAGCATGGCTGCAAACCCCTGAAAACCAGTTTGGGATTTTTAGATTGCCCAAACCAGACCTTAAGCCGAACCTTATACCTCTTACTAGAGGTGCGCGCGTGACGTGAATTTAAGCGTGTTACGGTGTTACGACGTGATCGTGTGTATCCGTGATCCGTGAGTGATTCGTGCGTGTTAGAATTAAACATCGTGAATATAAACGGCCACGATGAAGCAAACTTCAATGTTTTTAAAAGCTCTTTGTAAGGCCACCCCACCACTCTCTCCCACAAACACTTTTACTTTATCGTAAACCAGTCTAAGTCTCGCAGTATTCACCAAATTGTTGTTCTGTTATATTTGATTAATAATATTATTCCTTAAACTGATTTGCTTTTAAATTCGTGATTCCGCTGCTCGCAGCTGCTCCATACAAAAAGCGCAGTGTAGCGATTAAACCCATGATAGAACTAAGGTCTCTCCACGCAAAAATGAGGGGTCGTTAATCTAGCGTGATCATTCCTGACCCCTCCTTTAATCGTGCATGAATCGTGCAAAACGCTCAAAATATTGCGTGCATGAATCGTGCGTCAGGATATTTTTATTACGTGCATCGTGCGTTACGTGAAGAAAAAATAGATCACGCGCGCACCTCTACTTCTTAGACGGGATTTACATGATGAATCAAACTTCATGAAGTTTTCTAAGTAGGCGAGAGATTTATATGTATTTCTATACTATTCGTTTAAAAGGTCTGAAAGATTTGCTTTCAATTCGACGCCTACTAAGAAAACTTCATGAAGTTTGCTTCATGGTGTAAATCCCGACTAACTCTCGAACCTGACCCGAACCGGATCATTTAATCCCAAAAAAAAGGTTCGGTTCACAATATTCGTTATTTTTTCCCATGATAAAAAAAAGTGAGTGTGGTTAAAACTCACGAGGCTTTGATGTGAAACCAGTTGATTGAAAAGATTGCTTGGAATGCAGTGTTGGAAAATAAAGTTGAGAAAATTGTATTAGAAAACAGTGTTGGAAAACGATGTGGAAAAGCAGTGTTGGAAAGCCGTGTTGAAAAACGATGTTAAAAAGGCAAGTTGGAAAACAATGTTGAATATGGTGATGAAAACAGTGTTGGAAAACAATCTTGAAAATAGTGTTGAAAACAGTGTAAAAAACAGTGTTGGAAAAAATTGTTAAAAACTGTAGGAAAACAATTTTGAAAAGCATTGTTGGAAAACGATGTTGAAAAGCAGTGTTGGAAAACAATGAAACAATGTTGAAAATGGTGATGAAAACAGTGTTGGAAAACAATGTTAAGAATGTGAAAACAGTGTTGGAAAACAATGTTGAAACAGTGTTGGAAAATAGAGTTAAAAACTGTGTAGAAAAACAAGGTTGAAAACAATGTTGAAACAGTGTTGGAAAACAGTGTTGGAAAACAATGTTGGAAAAACAGCGTTGGAAAACAATGTTAAAAACAGTATTGGGAAAAAGTGTTGGAATACAGTGTTGCCAAACACCCCAAAGGTCTAAAGTGTGTTCCTGAGAGCGTTATGCGTTACACTTTTTTTTTAAATTGAATTTTATCCCTACCAAAAAATATTCCGTACCAAAATTAAAGATGTTTCACATCAAAAAGTTCTTAATAAGAGTATTAGAAATAAGATCAAGAATGACTTTACTTATGATGTTTTTTTTTCGTACAAACATACGTGTTCATTTAGAATAAACCTATGCAAGGGTATACAAAGAAAGATATATCATTCTTTGAAATTTATTTAGGTAGAAGAAATTGTTACTGGCCCGGTCGACGGAATGACCATCCCTTTTCTTCAGTAAAATTATGAGTTTTATGGTTAAACAACGGTCATGTTTTGCTCTGAGTGAAAAAGCTTCACCGCTTCCACCATTACAACCTAACCTTACTTAATAATCCGTTTCGAGGGACCGAAAAACCTGGTTCTGTATAGGTTTGCCTTGCTACCTTGTTTACAATTTAAAGCTGTTCGTGTTTTTCGTGCCGTGCACGAAATCAAAAAATTCCAAATAAATACAATTAAACAGCGGAAAGCTTGATGGGTCTAGCAATGGCTAGAAATAAAGACTAAGTCCGCTGGACTTATTATATTTTTTCCCGTGTACTTTCATAATTTTGGTTGCAGAACTAACACTGCCTACTGTCGTAAAGTTGGTGTTGAGAGTTGATGGCTGCCGACTGTAAAGTTTTAATAAGTTCTGACACTTGCAGGCAATGCCAACCCTAGCGAGAAGCTGGTGGATGGGCAGATGGACATCCGTTGGGTTGAACAAAAGTGCATCCACCAGTAACTGCTGCTGCTGCAATGGAATTGCTAATTTCCGGACACAACTTTGCGGTTCATTTTTGTTCAACTATTTTTCAACTTCGACAACGATGAAGCCGTTTCTCGTGTGAGTAAAGTAAAGTTAAGGCTTAGCCTAGAACTCGCTAATGGTTTTAAATTCAGTTAGGCGCCAACCCAGCAGCGCTCTTATCATTTCCGCTCAAACCGTGACAACTTCCGTTTCCCACTAACCCTTCGATGACCAATTTCCCGAAAAGTTGAATGAACTTACACTGAATCCTGTTGAGGTTCCACCATCTTGCTGCTCATTGCTGGAGATTTGCTTAAGTACGCCGACATATTTGAGATTATTGCAAAATTGTAAAGCTATGGAATTTAATAATTCGTGGGCGGGCGGAGGCGTCGGGCAACAATCTGTAGAGGATTTGGAGTTGCTGTTCTGTAGCGTTGAGATGAGCCATTTGATCAGCATTTGACCTGAAAAATGAAATAAAAAGTAAGAAAACGGAGGGTTTACACATTGTAAGAGAGACTTTTTGTAAAAACTTTGACCACAGCTGCGGCTCGGGAAAAAAACTTGAACCCACATCCTCCAAACACACACACAATGATTTATGGGTGTTGGGTTGACGCCGACGGGTGACCATCTAACGGTTACTAACCAAACTTCCCACAACACAAAAACATTAAGCATAAATAAATTTTGCTGTTGTTTGAAAAAGTCAGACATTCAGCGAATGAAACTCTATATTTGAAATAAAACCCACATATGAATACCCTAATTGGAAAAACAATCCAAAATCTAATCTCATCTATCAGAGAATCAGGCTTATAAAGTAATAGTATCAAACCCTAATCACAGACTGCACAGTAATTTTTGCTATGCACACATAAGGTCACCTTCACCAGCTATTGGCGCCAGCTGTGAAGTATGTAGCCATGAAAAAGCTTTTCAAAAACTTTGTCTTTCGTATTCGGCGTTAAACTGTAGGTCCCATTCTCTTGAGCGAAAACTAAAAAAGACTCACAAGCCAAAAGATTGAGCGAAGCTCGACTTGGCCCTTTGGGTCTATAAGACAGGCATACGAATACCCACACAAACAGTACCAGGCACTATTTCCTTCTCTTTTTTGAGGTTGTTGTTGTTTGATTACATGATTAATTAAAAAGCGATTGGGCTCCTCTGTTTTAAAGTATATATATTTTGGATAAAGCCATGCCAGTCTATCCACATAAACACACAGATCTCAGAGATGGTAAGAGCTAGCTCATGGCCCAGAAATCAGGCTGATCTGCTGAATGTCTTTGATATATACATATTTGAATCTGTATTTTCCATAATCCTCAATCTAAGGTCTCACACATAAATAATTTGCAAAATTCTACCATTATAACCTAGTACTACTAAATGATCCGGTTCGAGGGACCAAAAAACCTGAACCAGTTTTAAGGGGTTTGGATATTGGAAACGGGACTTCCTCGTAATCCCAAAAACAAATGGAATAGGGAATGGATTGCATTAAAAAAAGTAGGTCGGGATTAAATTGAAAAATAGTGTTTGGAGTTAAGATGATGGTATCGTAAGTGATTTTCGCGCTTACGGACCTGAGAAGTAACGAGAAGTTTTGTTAAAAATTTGTAGAAAGAAGAAGCAGAAGTAATGATTCCTTCACCCTTTACGTCTTGCCCATACGGAGCTAAGAAGTACTGTTGGGCTTGAATAGAACCTATGTTAACCTATGTGGACCATATGTTACTTTTAACTTCTTCTTCTTGGCTTAACACACCAGCTGACAGTTAGGTCTTGCTGCACCTGGTCTTCCCATCTCAATTTCGGACGTCCCTTCTGTCGGGGTCTCCTAATTCTTTCGCCTTCGGACTGTACCTTTTTACTGAGCGTTATCATCCATACGAGTGACATGTCCCAGCCAGCGTAGCCGCTGCAATTTTATACGCTTGGCTGGTTTTGTCCCCAGAGCTCATACAGTTCGTGATTCATTCGGGAGCGAAATTCATCGCCAACTTTTAAAGGTCCATAAATCCTCCGAAGAATTTTTCTCTCGAAAACGCCAATTGCCGCCTCAACCGCTGCTGTTAATGTCCATGCTTCTGCGCCGTATTGCAGGACTGGGATGATAAGCGACTTGTATAGCGCTATTATATGTTACTTTTAACAGCTGAAGAAATATTGTTGCAAACAATGTTACTTCACCCTTCTTTTGCCTTGACACCATCACAAACAGCTTAAATAGAAGTTAAGACAAGGTGGTGAATCTATCTTCGTTAACAACACAGAGCATTATTATTAGAGAGAAAGATTCAGACGCCTCTCTATTTGTGGCGCTGTTAAGCGATAATACGCATGTAGATACTTTTAAAATGTTGCCAGCGAGTTCGAAATGTTGCTAAGCGCTTATAACACATATAGGAAAACACGGAGGTTAGAGCGAGACGGACATTGTCTTGAATGTACTCAGAGAGCGACAAAAACAAAGAACAGCTGATTAAATTTCTCTGTTAAATTGTGGCGACCGAGCAATCGTTCTCTCTAATAATAATGACGCTCTGAGTTAACAGTCGTAAATGCTGGTTTAAACAAGGGTTTGAATTACTTAATAAAAATAGCAAAAATCTAAAAATTTTACCAAATCATACTCTGCTTTAAATGCGGAAAATAATTTAAATAGTTGCAGCAAAGTTTGATTATGCAAAAAGAATAGTCGACTTTGCATTTGCTTGGTGTGTAGCATATTAAAACAGTTTTCATAGCAACTTTTCAAAGTTGTTGTAGATCAGCAAGGCTTGATAAGAATTTGCTGATCTTTATCAAAACAATAGCAATATTTATTATATTTATTATTGAAAAATACCACGAAATTCAAGATTTGATGTTATTTCTTGATAAATCTGGACACACAAGACTTACGTTCCACCTTGACGTAATATATGCAGAAAGTAAGCTAAATAACTTACTTCGCACGTCTGTATAGGGCTTAAGCTCAGAGTAGAGATGGGAACGTGTGTATTTAGAAATTCAATTTCGTGCATGTTCGTGTTGAGCTAACACGAAAACACACGAAAATTTTATCAAGCCCAAAAATAATACGTTAAATATTAAAAAAAAAAAAAAATAATTAAATATAAGTTAATTCGAAATAGAGGGACCCGTCATTAACCCATTTTTGGAAAAGTAGAAATATGGCAAATATGAACTTTATAAGGTTGGACGCCATACCGTACAGTTTTCAATAGTTAATGCGTCATTAGCTTACACGCACATTAAATTTAATAAAAATATAGATACATACATTTTGTGTATTTTTTTTCTATACTTTTGCGTTCCATTTTTCCATTGATAGATTTGTGGTGTGACTAATGACTAAGATAAGAACTACAGCAGAAAATTAATTGAATCGCCTAAGTCTAATAACAAAATTTAATTCATACTCAACACCTTACACCTAAATACCCCAATTGCGGTGAAGAGTGTGCGAATAAAAAAAAAAAACTTACGCTGTCTGTCAGCGCGTGAATGTGTAACGGTCGCCACCAGCTGTGTGTCCGGCGCGTGTAGGTCAACTCGAATGCTGACTATATTCACACTAATGCTGGAGACCCGGGAACAAGCGACATCAGGTGGCTTTTGCGGCTTTAGCCGGGGCTGACGAGCTCGCTGGGCACGCTGGGCGGCCATTGACATTAGCCGCAGATAATGCGGGGATGGCGACACATCCTCCTCCAGTTGGTGGAACGCTTCCGGTGTACGCCATAAAATAGCCAGTGGTCGCTGCTGCTGCTGTTCGTGTTGAATAATTGGCACGTGTTGGTCCAGATGCAGCTGCTCCTGATATGCGTGCCTGGCCAGCAGTGGACACCAAACGTTACTCAATAAACTGCTGGACATGATTCTTTCTAAACATTCTTTTTTTTTTTTGTTTCTTTCTGTAGAACCTACTTTAACTAAGGCGCGCACTTGACTGGCAATTGGCAAGTGAGAACTTTGTCATGTTTTTCATTTGGCAAAAAAAAACCTGAAATGTGTCAATGCGACTTATCAATATTATCAACAATCTTGGCAGCCAGGCACAGCACACTGACTACCCCCCCTCCAATATTGATAAGTTGCAGTTAGACGAGAGATGTTATATGCATGTCGTTCCCACTGGCAAGGTCGCCACGGTTGAGCCTTATCAGTCACGGTTGATTAGGGCTTTTGGTGTCTTTGAATCATGTGCCTAAATTTATAATCAGTTTTTAATATTATTAGCTAGTTAACAGAGTTTTAGTAATTTAGTTTTGAATGAAATAAAAGTGCGTCACTTAAATTTAGTCATTAGGAACTTTGGTCTAAGAAATCAAATTTAATATTCCTTAATTGCATTTCTATTTCAGTTGATTACTTATGACAGTGTAGAACATTATTAATCTTTGGCTTTTTGTATAGCTTAAAATGGGTTTTATTGATATAGAAAGAAGAAAGGTACCGATATGGCAATTTAACGTCAAACAGATAAAGTCAAGGCCTTTGTTGAAGAGATAGACCAATGTTTAGTCATTTAGAAAATAAACAACATTTTAAGTCAATTAAAAAATTTTCGAAATAATTTTTCTTTTACAAAATTGTCTGAAAACCACGATATATTTATCCCATGTGTTCCACAAATCGCTTTCGACCCAAAAACGACCCAATTCTTATACGATTTGATTCGAAAGCAATTTGTGGAACACCTGGGTTTGATCTTTTTCAAACGGGTTCGGAATGAAGTTGTGCTGAATTTTGAGAACTAGTTCAAATGAACTTTTGAATAAAATGAACTAATAAACTAGGACTTAGTTTTTGACGCGTAGTTTATTTTTTTAACTATTTATGTTTTGACCTATAGTTACTTTTTTTTAACTACAGTTAATTTCATAAGAAAACAGTCATGTTCTGAATTCCACTTGCACAAAAGTCTTTTAATGTTAATTCCAAATCTGGTCCAAAAACTAGATTTAAGTCCAAAAAATGTTTGTACATGTCCTGATGAAACCTGAACGGATATATAAACTTCTAAAAAGCCTGGTCCGCTGTTCTTACAAATAACTTTTTATAAAATGAACTAGAGTTACAAAAAAATGAACTAGTTCGGAACCGATTCTGAGCCGGAATAATTGTGGTGTACCACTCAGAATTGACCGTCCTACGTTGCTTAAGCGGAACAGTCGCCACATGACCAGTTTTACCGAAGAAATAGGCGACCATTTGCTTCGAAGTGCTTCTTCCACGAACGACTTTCGTTGGATTTGGCTCGTTTTCGAAGACCCACACGGTCGATTGCTGTTTTGTTTCGGGCTCAGAAGCATAGATCCAAGATTCGTCACCTGAGACGATCTTATAAACGTCTTTTGAAACACCGCGATTATATTTTTTCAAAATTTCTTTGCACCAATCCACACGAGCCTTTTTTTGAGCGATTGTCAAATTGTGCGGGATCCAACGAGAACAAAACTTTTTACGCCCAGGTGTTCATGCAATATCGAATGTATGCTGGTGAAAGAAATGCCCAAGGATGCCTCTATCTCACGGTATGTCACATGACGATCTTGCATTATCAGTTCACGCACGGCATCAATGTTTTCTGGCACAACGACTGTTTTTGGACGACCTTCACGACCTTCGTCTTCGAGCGAGCGTCGCCCGCGATTGAATTCATTAAATCAATTTTTCACAGCGCTATAGGATGGTGCTTCATCGCCATACAAAGATTTAAGTCTATCGTTGCACTCGTGTGATAATCCACGTCGAAAGTTGTGAAAAATGGTTGCACGAAAATTTTCACGAGTTAATTCCATTTTTTTGCCGAGGTAAGATTTTGATTAATCGTTAATCGATTTTAAACGTGGTCACACATGGAAGAGTTGTATGGAGCTTTTATCGATAAAAGTCCAAACTTTTTTTTGGGAAAAGGCCAATTGGTCCTAAAATGGCTAGAAGTGACCTAGGCCAGAAACTTAAATATCAACCCACGTATAAGCAACGGGTTTTCTAACTTTGGAAAATCTGCCTGCAAAGTCGGAAAATAATCGGAAACCTGTTGTACACGCCTTTTTCGATTTTTTCTGAGCGAAAATATGTTTTTCATATTTTTTTTCATTTTTTCTGATCGGATGAAAAACAAAACAGTTTCAAACACACTTTTCAAAATTTTAAGATACAGTACGAACATGCTTTCCCATTTTCCATCCAGAGGGGAGATTTTCTGCGATTTTGGTTATTGAAATGGAACCAGGAGGTTCTTAAAACAGCTGTATAGTCCAGCTTCCCTTACGGTATTGTGTGTGCCTTGTAAGGCTGGGTTTAGATTTTCTCATTTTGTATAATTTTAAGTCAAATTTCTGTTATTTTCAAGCCTAAACATTTGTGCAAAATTTTTCTAGTTTCAAGTCTATTTCAAGTACAAAACTACTCGGAACTTTCCCCAACAGCTTTTTAAATTTTATAAAATTAACTTTCTCTCAATATTTCCGACAAGTTTAAAGCCATTTCTTGGCAATTCTAAAATGTGTAGCATACTTGCGGGCAAAGAGATTGAAAATCTTCTTTCACAGCTCAGCCGCCCTGCGACCGTCCACACCAAACCAACCAACTGTCTGAGTCTCAGGAATTTTTGCTTAAACAAATATGCCACAAAAACTTCCACACATAAGCCATAAGCCACCACCCCCTTCCTATCACCCCAAATATAGGCGCATGTTTGTGTGCTTCAAATTCCAGATAGGAAAATTATTTATGCTTCAAACTATTTTGAAAAGAGGCGTGGGGTGGGGGGGGGGGGGATACAAAGTTTTTGTGCCAGCATAGGCGCGCCATTTGACACATGCCACGCCCACGCTAATTGGTAAGCTCATCGTTGACAGGCTCCACCCCCTCCTAGTCCTCCTCCTCCTCGTTGTCTGCTGCAAATTAATGCAAACAAACATTTTAACGCCCGACTGGGCAAACAACACAGGAGAAGCTGCTGCTGCTGCATTGAAATCCAGCTGGACGCAATTTGCTGGCTTCGCCTGACGCTGTCTCGTTGTCATTGTCTGAAGTGGCCATCAATTCTTCGTGGCTTACCCCACCAGCAACAGAAGCTTTTTGTCGCGACTTTTCATCAGAACCAAAATCTGATTTATATGCCCGGCCAGCGACAAGAAGAAGCTTCCAAGGACAGCCAGCCAAACCCATGTTTGTGCAACGCGTAATGAAACAATATTTTGGGAAGCGAGCTAGCTGGGTCCTTCACTGTCTGCCTGCGTTTTATCCGGTTGTGCTCTGTGGTTTCGGGCATCGTTTCAGTTTCGTCGTTTGTTGTCTGAAATATGGGGGGGGGGGGAAAAAGCATCGCCTCTTGATGAATGCAACGCATGCATGCGTGAGGCGCCAAACCATACTTCCACCTCCTCTAGCTCCTCCTCCTCCTCTTTCTGCTGGCTAGCCAAGCAGTTATGCAAATTTGTTGCGACCGTTGCGCAGTTTTCATCAAAAAGTTGCCACGGAAGTGGCAGCGGCTAGCAGCTAAGCTGGCATTTATGGAGAAAGACCAGCCCCGCCCCCCGCCGCTTCCACAATAATCCTGTTTCAGTGAACGTTGGCCATATCAGTGAAAGCCTATTAGCAAGCTTTTGATTACATAACACAAACTAATGATCTTTGGGTATGCCAATTATGATACGTTCTTGATTTTGATCTGGGCGGTTTTAATTGATTGGCTACGTTCAGCAGAACAGTTTGATGATACATTTTTAGATCAGTTTTTGATCATTTTCACTTTTCTTCTCATATTTCTATACATTATAATTGTCATAAGTCATAAATGTACTTAATTAAGGTTGTTGTTGCATTCTTCATCTAAAAGAAACAGTACTGTTTCAAGAACCTCCCGGTCCTATCATCTGTAGGCATTTTCCTGAAGACGGCGGATAAAATATAGTTTTTCTAGTGATTACGCTCTATCTTTTTCTACCATAGCTGACTGTATTTCCATTTTGAGTCTTGTGAATATGAGAAACAAAATATCCACCCCTATTCAAATATGAAATGAACTCAGCCACCCAATTTTTTTTTCTGATTTAACAAAAACTCATAGTATAACCCTATTTTTAGAGATCTACACCACTAGCAGATCGCGACAACGAAAAAGAAAATAAAACTTTACAAAATTATTGCAACACAACGGTGCATCCGATTTAAAGGCCCTCTTTAATATATTCATATATATTGAATATGTATATTCCGATTTATTCATGAAATATTTTTTTCTGGTTAAGAATATTCGTATACATATTTAAACAAAAATGTCACGCGAGAAAAACTTATTTTTCAAAAAAAATTTTTTTTTTAAGTAAAAATAATTTATTGAAAAAAATGTCTAAAATATTGTCAACCTCGGCGGATATTAAAATAATGCTTTGAAATTATTTTCTTGATTTAACATAGCTAAAATTAGAAGTCCAAAAAAAATTTAAAAAAATGTTATATAAGAAAAATATTTTTCCTCGCGCATTAATTGATTGTCCCATCGTGAGTTTTTTCTAGAATAAGTATACGGATATCCTTTACCAGAAAAAAATTATTTCATACAAAAATCGGTTGGCCCCCCTCCTTGAAAAAAAAAAAAAAAAATCCTAAATACAAAAAAAAACATTTAATTTCGCTAAAATGCTTCTTTGGAACACACTTTTTTGAACTTTTTATTTTTTCTCAGATAAAATTAGTTAGTTTTATGTTCCTTGACGTTTATCTCGCGAACTGTTAGTGGTGGAGATGTCCAACAATTGGATTATATTCTCGATGTGTAGAACTTTGAACCGCTGATAGTGATTTTTTTTTTAAACAAGAAAAAATTTGGGTGGCTGTGTTCATATGGAATGACCCATATGCTAAATAATGAGAGTAGTTTAATTAAGCTGATCAGTGCTCAAATGTCTCTGCCGATCGCGCCTACTTTTTGCCAAGATTCGACAGCTTGCTTTGAAATTCTTAGAAATCTTTACATATTTATTTTACACCAAAAGTCAAAGTCATCTATGAGTCTTTTTGAGCTGCTGATGTACTCTTTAATCTTCGGTTTAATGGGCGCGTTCAGCAGAGACACTTGATCAGTGATCAGCTTAAGAAAACTACTCTTATTATTTAGCATACTTTTAGGAGGTCTTGTAAAAATTTACATTTGAAAAAGTTTCATGTAAATATTATATTAAATATAAGAGGAAAAGTAGATTATGTAAATTATTGATCAGGGAGCAAGTTCTTCTGCTGAACACAGCCAATGTCTTCCTCTTTCTATTCTTCGCAATCCTCCGAAACCCAGCCTGATAAAATTATGTTGTTTCTGCAAGACTTGGATATGGATTCTATTTTTACATTGGTAGAATCTGTCATATATTTCTTTATGAACCTCTTTTCTTTCAGGACCATCAAATAGGATGTGCTTGTTTGCCGGTTTGGAAAAAGAAATAACGCTATTTTGTGTATTTTGGTAATGTGATTTTTTGAGCCGATCCAAGTCCGAACATAGATCCAAAAAAATAAGGCATCAAACTTCTTAAGACCGTTATCTGCAATTATTTGAAAGGAGCGACAATTTTCCTTTCCGTTAAAACCAGGGCTGCAAGCCCAAACTATTTTTTCGCAGCTCAGGTTCGCAGGTTCGAACCAAAATGTATCAGAAATTTAAGGTTCAAGGTTTTAGTGATAAGGTATTGGTTCGAACCTACGTTTGTCCAAAGTTTTTTCAAATTCGTAAAGAAGAATAATTAAATTGTAAAAAAAAAAAAATGTTACAGATTTTCTGAATTTCGAACATACGAATTCGATTTTAATTTTAATTTATAAGTATTATTTCTTAGAGCAATTTTTGATTTATACTAATTCTTTTATTAATAAAATGCCCGCTTAACTAAGACTTGTAACTTTTTAAACCAAACCGAAAGTTTTGGTTCGGAACAGGTTCAGGTTCAGCTATTTTTTGTTATTTTTTTTTTTTGGCTATTTTTGTTCGACAAATGAGACATGACAATCTAGTAGGCCCTTATTTTGTCTTGTTTTCATTGTGAATAGCTTGTCATTTGACATTTAAAACAATACAACATGAAGGCCTACTTGATAATCATGTCTCAGCCTTAAGGAAAAGCAACTCATGTTTCTTCGAGACAAACTCGGAATTATATTCCCTTAACACTTGCTAAGTCGAGCTTGTTCTCTTACATGATCTTGCATATAACAAATTGTAACAGAATCAGATGGAACATACAAAAGCGACAACAACAAAGTGAAAAGCGTAACGTGCGTTTTCGGCTCCTGAGACACTTATAATTTTCACACGCTCGCAAAGGGAAAAAAAATATCACAAATTGGAACAAGTCGCAAAGGATTGATTGGACGCAATTCCGTGGCATTAAGTTATCCCCAGTTATTATCTTTTTTTGTAGGAGAAGCTGTTTTGGAGCCCTGTTAAAAAAAGTCCGCTAAGTCTGAAAATCAAGTCAAAAAATTTGTATGTAGGTTAGTTTCCGAAAAATCGCAAAAAAAAACTTGGGCAGAAAAGAAGCTTTAGAAAAATGTGTATAACTTCAGAAACTATTTCTTGATTTCACAATGGACACATTTGCTGGACTTTCGGGGGCTTGGGCCTTTTTTTTTTTTGCAACTTCTGCAACTGAAATACAGATAATTATCTTTTATAATAGATCTGTCTTTGAACATCAACCAACGGTCTAAAAACAGGTAAGTGAATAATAAATAGAATATTCAAATAACTTAAAAAAGATGTTTGTCCGTTTTAAAATCAACATACCATTATATAGAAGATATACACATTTTTCTAAACCTACTTTTCTTACCAATCGAACATCTAGCTTTTATGCGATACTTATATCTTTGCTCCAAGCCAAATTTTAATTACCACAATCAACATTTACTTAGCTATTTAATTACAACTGCAAACATTAATTAAAGTAGATTCCAAATGGTTTTACCCAACTTAAATGGATCGTCCCTCTTAAACTGTTAACAAAACTTGCTCCTCCAATTTCTGCACTTACTTAATATTAATGTTATTACAATCATTCATCTCTTTCGCCTTTTCTATTTACATAAAAATTTCCCAACTTGTTTCCATTCAGTGTATAATTATGGACTCACTCAATAGGCAGGTAATAATTCAACTTGACTTTGCTTTTTCCTCGACTGATTTGATTTGAACTTAGATGGAGGAAACGGTGGATTCGTCCTGGCAATACGAGTTTTTTCCTTTCTTTTTTTTTTTTTGCCAGAGAAGGCAAACTAATTGTTAACTTAAAGCAAACAACAAACGCAATCAAACGTGGCGCACACAGAAAATTTTTGTGCCGAGCAAACAGCAAATGCGCAAAAATCGCAAGCCCTCCCGCTACATGGCATCGCTTGAGTGGAGTCGGGAAAAAATGAATATTTTCGACAGACTTACCTTCGAACTTTTCATATGCAGCGAAGCTTAACTTTTCCGGTACATAAGATGAGCCTCGTCGCGAGTTTCCGCCTGGTGCGGCTGCCAGATCTGATGGTAGGGCTGCCAGCACCGACGATACCGAATTGGAGGTTGGTGTGGCCATCAGCGTTGCCTCCTCATTCAATTGAGGCGGCGGCAGCGGCGGCGGCGTCTGTGTATTGAAGCTATTGCCCGCTGCGGACTTCTCGACCGAAAAGCTAGCCACCTTCTTGAGCACATTGCTGGTAAGCAGCGGTGTGGTGGGCGTACCAAAGCCAGGAGGCGGTGGCGGTAATGGTAGGGGCGCTGTGTCATCCTCCACATTGTCAGTCGTTGACGATGTCGTTGTTTGAGACTGCACAGGTGTTTGAGATGATTTAAACGAAATTATTACAGTTGATTGCGTTTCCAGCGAGGATGACGACGAGGTTGGAGTTGGAATTGCCGCTAAAAAAAAAAAAAAATGTAGCGAATGACGAGATGGCATTAGTAGGGTAAATTTGTATAGCTTAAGGCGGCAACAATTTATTGCACATTTTTAAGGATTTGTTTCTGGGTGAAAAAAATTCAACAGAAAAGGTGTCCAACAAATCGATTTATATCCTGAATATATATAACCAAAGGTATATTTTTTTTTTGGAGTGGAAAGAGCGAATTTTAAATTTTTACTTTATACTTAAAGTATATTGTTTTGGGAACCTCTCTTTTAGGGCATTGGAATATTCAAGGAAAAGAAAATATTTAAAGCAGCGGTGGGCACAAAATTTGAGTTTGAGAGCTGACCAACAAATTGAAAACGAGAAGGCAAAGCTAATTTCGACTGTGTCGAACTTTTAATACTCTTCCAAAAGCTTGCTTCAACTGATTTAACCGATGGAATATATATAGGATATAGACATCAGATATTTATAAATTCAAAATCATTAAGACTGTGATTGTTGACTTCAAAAATTAAGCACGCTACCTTCAAAAACAAATATGGCAGTTATAGGATATAGTCATCCGATTTTGACCAAATTTGGCAAAACTGTTTGACAGCCTATAATATTTATAATTGCTCAGTTTAAAAACGCTATTATAAAATTAAAAAAGTATTTGCTACTAATTACATTGAAAACAAAAAAAGTTTTTCCTAACAAAATCTATTTTCCGACCGATCAGTCCCATGCCGGCTGTAGGATATAGTAATCTGACCTGACCAAATTTTGCAAAACTGTTTGTAAGCACATAATATTCATAATTCCTGAGCTTAAGAACTCCATCATTGAAATCAAAAAAGTTTATTTTACTATGACCTATTTTACGACCGATTGTTCCTATGGCAACTTTAAGATATAGTCATTCATGTGGAAAAATTATTCGATATACACGAAAACGTTTGTTTTTCTTACCTCCATCGATATTACTCAGTTAATAACAGTTATTAAAGACTTTTATTTTATGCCACAGTAAATAACGGGTTTTCGAAGTCTTTTGAAATAAAAATAATTTAAAACTGTTTTTTCAAGACTCAAGTCAATAAATCTGTATTAGAAAAGACTTTTATATTATTACTCAGAACTTTACAATTATGTAAGACTTTTATTTTATCACTTAGAAAATAAAAGTTATCAAAAGCCTTTTTTTTATCAAATTCAGTAAATAAATCTTATTCAAGGACTTTTATTTTAAAACAGGGATTAATTCCGAAACAAATATCGGTTACGGAACGTACTGAAATGAGAATATCGATTAAAGGTTCTATTTTGGTTTTCGGTTCCAATACGGAACTTTGTTTTTTATTTCGGTATACTGGTACGTACCGGTACAAGTATAATTTTTTTTAATATTAAAAACAGGAGTTAATCCCGAAACGAATATCGGTTCCGGATCCGATACGTACCGAAATGAGAATAGCGGTTGAAGGTTCTATTTCGGTTTCCAGTTTATTTTGGTTTTCGGTTTCGATACGGTACTTAGATTTTTATACCGAAATACCGGTACAAGTGTAATTTTTTTAATATTAAAAAATTTAAATTATTTCAAGATATCCAAAAAAATGAATGGATGTAATAGAAGTACAACATTTTATTCTGAGAATATGCCATTTAAAAAACTTTCTTTTTAGATATACCGATATCTCGCCTTTTTTATTTTTGGACGAATAATTTCGCTTCTGTCCACGCTTCTTGTGGTATCCCAACACTCAGAGAACAAAATCTATAATTAAGGAATTCTCTATTCTTAAGTCGCCCTTAGGTTCATTTCTCATAAAGCTGATAAATATTTCTTTAATAATGGTTCGAAATAATCCGCTAAAAAATCCGCCGTATCTCCGTTAAAAATAGAGATCTTTAGCGATTTGGATAGATTTGAACCCTTACTATAAGACTACGGTCCAATATAGCTCATAATACGCTGGTAACATACTCAAAGGGGTATATCAGCTCTTAAAATCACAAAAACATATTGGAACATAAAATCTGCCTTAGCTTTTTCTTACATTAAATTTTTTGAAATATTAAAACAGACGTTTTTTAGGGCGAAATTTGATTAAATCATTTTTAATTTTTTTTTTAATCAATTTTCTAACATTTCTATATTCAAGGGAGGATTTTTTTAAGACTTATAAATCCTTTACTTTAAATTAGAGGGATAATATTTACCAAAGAAAAGTTTTTCCGCTTTTTAGAAATTTTTTTCTATATCTTATTTATCTTAAAAAGAGAATATGATTCTGGATATTCTTTAAGGGCGAATTTCTAAAATGTAAGACTCTTTTCTAAGTGTATATATTGCTATTTTACCAGTTGAAATATGTATTTGTAATAATCATAAATCAATAAAATAAATAATGTGACCGAAAAAATACCGGTATTAGCGTTTCGGTATGATTCCGGATTTTTTCGGTTCCTATTATAACGGTTAACAGTTTTCGGTTTTTAAAAAAATTTTAACATCGGTTCCGGTTTCGATACCGGTACGGTTTATTTTGGTTAACGGTACCGGTTACGGTATTATTCCCTGTTTTAAAATAATAATATAAAAGTCTTTTAAATTTTTGTAGCTTTAGCGTGAATGACCATCTATTAGATGTACCTTATCATTACCTGCGATAAATAAAAAAAATACTTTTATTTTGTGAATAAAAATTATAAGACCAGATTTACACGATGAAGCAAACTTCATGAAGTTTCTCAAAAGGCTTTTGTTTGTGGGAAAGAGGTGTGATGGGGTGGCTTGACCCTCTACGACTGAACCGAACTTGTTAAAAGAGGTGCGATTTTCAAACGGCTTTCAGCTTTGGGACCCAATGATTTATTTTTGTTCCTACACAACAAAAACACATTCGCGATATTATAGTTTTTTTTTGACGCCAGAAGAGCCTGTTAAAGCCCTTAAAGAGCACGCTTTAGATCTGCATTTGTCACCCATAGCTCCAGATGGACAAACACCTTCGGCAATTCACACAGACACGAGCCGAAAGCATGCCGAGCACTTTGCCAACGGAGCAAACAATTTTTCAGTTGCTGGCCAGTGTTCGATGAAGTAGGTCAGAGCTGCTTTGCCTCGGATTTTATTCGTACACCAATACACTCTCCACTTTTTGACAAACGCTGCTTTAGATGGACAAGTTCTGAGTGATGGGAAATTTTTTAATGAAATTTGTTTAAAATTATTTTACACATTTAAAATAAACAATCATAAACAAATTCTTTACTTAATAAAATTATTATTGTCTTTTACATTTGTAATTGAACCATTAATCAAGTGAAACCCTTTGCCTACTCCCAAATTTGTTGTTCTAACTAAGTTAACCCAAACTCACACGCCGAAAAGGGTTTCCTGAACCTTCACACAAAGTTTTTTAATTAACTCGTGTTGCCTCTGCCCCACCTCCCCCCCGCCAATTTCCTTTCTCCTTACTCTTTTTTTGTTTTTCAAACTGATCCGATCAGTGGCAAGAAAACACAAACATTCAGGCCCAAAGTAATTATTGGCACATTTATGCAAGGTCTCGCTCTCGTCGTCCCTGTGCACATGATATTTTAAATATATAATTGCCGGCTAAAATAAAAATCATCCCCCGCTACCAGCTTCGTCACCTAATTGCGTGCGCCCAACAAAAGCGAACATGGTTCGTTGAGTTTTGGTGGCCCAAAAAACATTTGTAAAAAAAGAAACTTAAAAATTGCAAACACGTCTTCTTCATTGTTTACAAAATGTCGGCCGGAAACAGGCGCTCCAGGCTCTGGCTTCATTTGATTCCCCATTGTTTTAAGCGCGCAAGCCTTCGAAAAAAAACAACAAAAACAAAAAAAACGACACAAAGTTTAAATTTTAATTAAATCATGTTATATAGAATGATACGCGCGGGAGCAGGAGAGTGTAGGAAGTGGGTGGCCACTTGGGCAAACAGTCAATGATGATGGCTGCGATAAGCGCTCCGTTGGGTGTGCTCAGGCAGCACGAAGGCCGTAAAAATTTGCCTTAAAGCAAACATTTTGAAGGATGAAGCGAGATACGAGCAGCAATTGTTGTGGAAGGTGAAGATTTAATGCACTCGAACAAAAAAAAAGTATATGCATATTTAAGGATGTGTTTACTTGACTGCTTAACGGAGACTCACTTAATAATTGCACAACTGGGAGAAAAATAAAAGATGATTGTAAAAAAGAAACCAATACCCAAGATTCATTTTGTTTTGCTCGGACTGCATTAACTGGGTGACTTATAACTTCTCGAAGAATAAATTTTTTACTATTGTAAAATTGGGTGGGTAAAAATATCAGGGACGTTAACAGTTATAACTTTTATTATAAAAGTCCACATTCAAGAGTTATTTTTAGAGTCTTAAATAATTAAGCTTCATATAACAGTTATTAAGGACTTTTATTTTTTTACTTCGCAGAACATTTTATTTTTTTTTAGAACGAAGTTCTTGGGGTCAGGGATCTAGGATGGATCTATGATCTCGGATCTGGGATAAGGCAACTGGGATCAGCTATCTGGGTTCAGGGATCTGAGATCAGGGGCCTGAGATCATTGATTAGGGATCTGGGATCAGAAAGCTGGGATCGTTTATTAGGGATCTGGGATCAGAGATCTGGTTGTTGGGGTCAGGGATCTGTGATCTAAGATCTGGGATAAGGAAACTGGGATCAGGGGTCTGGGATCATTGATTAGGGATCTGGGATCAGGGACCAAGGATCTGGGATCGTGAATCTGGAATCTGGTTTTTGAGGTCAGGGATCTGGGATGGATCTGTGATCTAGGATCTGGGATAAGGTAACTGGGATCATTGATCAGGGATCTGGGATCAGGGATCATTGATTAGGGATCTGGGATCAGGGGGATCATTGAGTAGGAGTCTGGGATCAAGGATCAGGGATCGAGAATCTGGAATCTGGTTTTTGGGGTCAGGGATCTGGGATGGATCTGTGATCTAGGATCTGGAATAAGGGAACTGGGATCAGGTATCTGGGATCAGAGATCAGGTATCTGGGATCTGGGGCCTGGGATCTGGGATCAGGGATATGGGATCATTGATCAGGGATCTGGGATGGATCTGTGATCTAAGATCTGGAATAAGGGAACTGGGATCAGGGATCTGGGATCAGGGGTCTGGGATCTGGGATCAGGGATCTGGGATCAGGGGGATCATTGAGTAGGAGTCTGGGATCAAGGATCTGGGATCGAGAATCTGGCATCTGGTTTTTGGGGTCAGGGATCTGGGATGGATCTGGGATCTGGAATAAGGGAACTGGGATCAGGATCTGGGATCAGGGCTGGGGGATCTATGGGATCAGGTATCTGGGATCAGGGGCCTGGGATCTGGGATCAGGGATATGGGATCATTGATTAGGGATCTGGGATCAGGGATCTGGTTTTTGGGGTCAGGGATCTGGGATGGATCTGTGATCTAGGATCTGGGATAAGGTATCTGGGATCATGAGTCTGGGATCATTGATTAAAGATCTGGGATCTGGTTTTTGGGGTCAGGGATCTGGGATCAGGGACCTGGGACTATTGATTAGGGATCTGGGATCTGGTTTTTGGGGTCAGGGATCTGGGATGGATCTGTGATCTAGGATCTGGGATAAGGTATCTGGGATCAGAGTCTGGGACGAAGACTGGGATCTGGTTTGGGGTCAGGGATCTGGGATCAGGGACCTGGGACTATTGATTAGGGATCTGGGATCAGGGATCTGGTTTTTGGGGTCAGGGATCTGGGATGGATCTGTGATCTGGGATAAGGTATCTGAGATCATGAGTCTGGGATCATTGATAAGGGATCTGGGATCTAGGGATCTGGGATCAGGGACCTGGGACTATTGATTAGGGATCTGGGATCAGGGATCTGGTTTTTGGGGTCAGGGATCTGGGATGGATCTGTGATCTAGGATCTGGGATAAGGTATCTGGGATCATTGATAAGGGATCTGGGATCTGGTTTTTGGGGTCAGGGATCTGGGATCAGGGACCTGGGACTGGTACAGGTACACTATTTCACACTATTTAATATAAAATAATAATAATAAAATATCTTTATTTTATTATGGAAGAATTCTTATTTTGATTCCGATTTTTCTTCGTAAAGAGCTTCGCTCGTACCATGTGTTCCATGATACACACTTCTTTTTTTTTTGACTCTGAATATAACAGTTATTAAAGACTTTTATTAAATTACTCAGTAAATAACAGTTGCAGAAAGATTTTTATTAAAAAGTCAATAACAGTTACTAAAGTCTATTGTTTTATAACTCAGAAATAACAATTATTAAAGACTTTTATTTTATTATTTAAAAAATAAGAGTTATCAAAGGACTTTTATTATTAAAATCAGTAAATAACACTCAGTCAGAATTTTACATAAAGAAAATATTATTTTATTCATGTTATTAAAACGAGCTCTTTTTGACACGACTGTTATTTACAGGCGTCAAGAAGGCAGCTGAAATTATTCACATGCCTGTAAATAACAATCGTGTCATTTTAAAAATATCTTCATTAAATTGGAAGTTAGATTTTTTTTTAATACAAAACCGAAAAAAATATTAAATATTATATTTATGTACTGAATAAACAAAAAATTATAACACAGTACGTTTCAAGCCTGCGTGAATTAATCTACAGTTTAGGGGTCAAATACCCCACTGTGCAACGTTACCTAATGCTGACCACTTTAGTTTCGCTTAAAATACCTTCGATTGGATACACTTACGAGTGATTATTTTAATATTGATCTAAAATATAAATAGAAGGCCATCTAAAGATACTCCCAGAATTGTACATCATGAAGATCGCAGTGCAGCTAGTGGTAGTAGCAGCCATGCTGCTTCCATCCTTATTTGCTAATCAAAACTGCTATAAAGTTTTTCCGGTCTGTATTAATTGCATTTATTTTAGACTAAAATTGCGCTTTAACCCAATGGCACTTTATTTTTATAAGAAGTTCTGCCGTGGAAAAGTGTATTCGGCTTGTATCAAATGCATTTCTTTTCTCAGAAAGAAACATGGTCGCAATAGCAGAACAGCAGGACATGTTAATCAAAATCAATCGCTAAGATTCACAAATAGTACTGCAACACAGCAGTGCTTTGGCACTGCCTTGCTTGCGCTATTTTAAACAACATAATAAAAGCAAGAAAGTAAGACAATATTGTTTTTTTTATATTTGTAGCCGGAACTAAGTTCAGACTAATCTAAGCAAATCACAAAAGCTTAAACAGAGTAACGCTTGGCTGCGTAACGGCAATGGACAGCACCTTACACCGTTTGTGTGGCGCCACATTTGAAAGTTATAGTTAAATATATACAGTCGAACTTGACCAACTTGATAACTTGTTTTAAATACTTAAGAAGAATCTAAATTATAAGGATGCCTATTTATGCTGCAGATAGTAATTAGATCAAAAGATTGGCCAATCCTGAGTTCCTGTTTTCGATATTAAGTTTCCATTGATTCCAAATAAACTCTGGTGCATATCTATATGTGTTCGCGTAGTCAGAGAGAGAAGAGTAACAATTGGTGATTTGAAATGAAAAGAGAATCAAAAATAAGATAAGCAAGAAACCAAACAACAACGCTAGCAATGCAAAATTAACCGTTTTCGTTTTATGCTTGGTGCATATCTTTAGCCGCACTGTATAATATCTCATTCTTTGTTTGGTTAGCGATGCATTTGGTGGTCCCAATATATTTGATAATTCAAATTGACATTATCTTTGTGAAATAAAAAGAAGAAAGGTCAAATCATTACCAATTGCTCATTTTGACAAATTAGTAAACAAATTGGTCCACAATTTTGGGTAGAATCAAAAAGTTTATGGACGAAAAATAACCGGAGGACGCAAGCCTAAGCTAAGTAAGAGAGACGAACGTCGATTTGTGACCTCGTTGCAAAGCGCTAATCAGTAAGCGGCTCAATGTGGCTTGCAGGTGTCACGCTGGACGTTTGCACGTGTTTTAAAGATTTTGATTCTCTTTTTATTTCAAATCATCAATTGTTACTCTTTCCTCTCTGACTACTCGTACACTGAAAAAATTGGGTGCGGCTATAGATATGCACCAGAGTTTAGAATATAAATCTGGCTTTTTTATTACTGGGTTGACAAATCACTGAAGGATATGGGCAGCACTTCTAACTTCTGAATTCGTGGAATTCATATATTAAAATTGTCACGATGTTTGTAACGCATAAAAGGAAGCATTTTCGACCCCATAAAGTATATATATTCTTGATCAGCATGACGAGCTGAGTTCATTTCCGTCTGTCCGTCCGTCCATCCGTCCGTCTGTCCGTCTGTTTCTATGCTATCTCCTCCCTCAGTTTCAAAGCTATCTCGACCAAACTTTGCAAAAAGTCTTTAAATACACATAGGCTGCACATTTGTCGGAATCGGCCAGATCGGATGACTATATCATATAGCTGCCATAGGAAGGATCGGTCCAAAAACTAGTTCTAGTGAGAAAAACTTTTTTGTTTTCCATCGTAGCGTCACCAATCTTGGTAAATATTGGTTTTATATGCTTCCACATAATTCTGGAAAAATTGATCAAAATCGGATGACTATAGCATATAGCTGCCATAGAAACGATCGGACTAAAAGCAAGTTCTAGTGAGAAAAACTTGTTTGTTTCCCATCCCAATTTTGTTATATGTTAGTTTTATATGCTTCCACATAACTCTAAAAGGTTTTATCAAAATCGGATGAATATAGCATATAGCTGCCATAGGAACGATCGGTCTAAAGAATAGTTGTAGTGAGAAAAACTTTTTTGTTTTCCATCGTAGCGTAACCAATCTTGATATATATTAGTTTTATATGATTCCACACAATTTTGAAAAGTTCTACCAAAATCGGATGACTATAGCATATAGCTGTCATAGGAACGATCGGTCTAAAAACTAGTTCTTGTGAGAAAAACTTTTTTGTTTTCCATCTCCACGGAACCACAGCTCCAATCTTGTATATATTAGTTTTATATGCTTCCACACAATTCTGAAAAGTTTTACCAAAATCGGATGACTATATCATATAGCTGCCCTAGGAACGATCGATCCAAAAATAAGTTCTAGTTAGAAAAACTTTCTCGCTTTCCATCAAAGCGTCACCAATCTTTATATATATTAGTTTAATATGCTTTCACATAATTCTGGAAAAATTGATCAAAATCGGATGACTATAGCATATAGCTGCCATAGGAACGATCGGTCTAAAAACTAGTTCGAGTGAGAAAAACTTTTTTGTATTCCATTGTAGCGTCACCAATCTTGGTATATAATAGTTTTATATGCTTTCACACAATTCCGAAATGTTCTATCAAAATCGGATGACTATATGATATAGCTGCCATAGGAACGATCGATCCAAAAACAAGTTCTAGTGAGAAAAACTTTTTTGTTTTCCATCGAAGCGTCACCAATCTTTATATATATTAGTTTAATATGCTTTCACATAATTCTGGAAAAATTTATCAAAATCGGATGACTATAGCATATAGCTGCCATAGGAACGATCGGTCGAAAAACAAATTCTAGTGAGAGAAAAACTTTTTTTTTTTCCACTTATTTCGTTAAAGAAAATTAAAAGATATTTTTTTCTCTACATTTAATTCTATTTATATAGTTATTTTTATAATCAAACTTTGAATAAGAACCATTTCCTCCCTTTCTGAATTCTAGAGCTTAAGTTTTGCAATTTCAATGTCAGCCACAGTCTATTAATTAAAAATTTGTAAAATTAAGCTTCTCAGAGTAGTCCTTCAAGGGTAAGCTTGACAGAATTGGCAGTTTTTTTGCCTTTTTTTTTTTGCCATCACTTTGCTACAGTTGTTGTCCCAGGCAACAGGCACTTCAATTATTTTACATATATGCCTCATATTTGGGAAGATGTTTTATGTAGGTGGAAACCCTTGGCTAGAACACTCCATTCATACAGTTTGACAAGCACTTTTTGTTTGTTTGTGTGTTTACCTTTGAAATTGGCGCAGAGTTTGCACTCTGAAGAAAAAAAAAAAAGGGACAAGCTTTTATTTTTTTTTTTTTCGGACTCGAGGGTCACCACTTGAGAGCATACACACACACACACACACTCCGCACAACAACAACAACAACAGGGAAAATTCCGTCTTGTTTATTTGCGCTGGCCAAGTGGGAATTTGAATAATTCGTGCAACGCACTGAGAATTGAAAATTGAACGTTAATGCGTTTGTAATATCCCACCCCCTAAAACCAACCGACTAACTCGACTTCAAGTTTTAGGTACCCAGAATCTAAAATGAGCAAATAAAATGCACACAGAAAAAAAATCAATGTCAGAATGACTTACGTAGAATAAAATAATTTTGATAATATTTATATAAATTTTGTTCAGTGCATTCAAACTCACCTGGTACTCCCAATTCTGCAGCTGGCGGCGGCGTTTGATTGACAGCCGCACTGAAGCGCGATGATAGATTCTGCAACTCCACCTTCTTGGCCTTGGATATATTAAAGAGTTCACTGGTTGAATCCAGTCGAGCTGCTGCTGCTGCTGGGGTTGTCTCCATGCTGTTATTGGTGGAGCTGCCCAGCACCTGGGCCAGCTTTTTGCCCAGCTGTAAAGCCATTAGCTCATCCGGTGAGCTTTCTGGCGTTACCAGCTGATCCGGCTCCTCGTGCTCGTGCTGATCATGGTCTATATTTAGGTATGTGATGCGTGTTAGGCTTAGGCAGGCGAGCTTATCCGCACGACAACGTCTCTGCAGTTCGACCACTGCCCGTGCTGTACTGGGCGAAAGTGTGTCCGCCGATGCTACACTTATCTCACTCAACGGACGTTCCTTATTGGCATTGGCTGACGCTGGCGGCAGCTCAACTTTTGGCGATTTAAAGTAATGATTCGAGATGAGCAACTCCTCGGCAGGATCTGTGAATAGGGAATCATTGCTTGAGCAAGACATGGATAGGGATTGATGATGATGATGATGATGACGCCGCTGTTGCTGTTGGTGCGTCAATGTGGAGCTGGAGGCATAACAGCAATCATCGCTGCTGCAATTGTGAAACTCAACGGAATCGGTGTAATCCAAGCTAACGACGTCGTCTGGCCAGCATTATTGTAAGAGTAAAGATCAAAAAGTCAGATAGATTCGGTTGGATATGAAGAGAGAAAGAGATGGGGAAAACGCTACTAATAATACTAGGCAACAGGACTAAGCAAAATTTGAAATAAAAATTAATATACCGTTTGTGTTTTAGCTATAGCTTTAAAGGTTTTTGTGGAGCCTGAATCAAATGTGTATTTGAATAATGAATATAATGATTTAATTAAATTAAAAAACAAAAAAAATAGTTCCTAGACTTAAAACAAAAATCAAAAAATTGTTTAAAGTTGATGGGACTTGCAGAAGTTGCCAAAAACAAAGCTCAGGTCTTCGAATAGTGTAACCAGCCCCAAGTTTATTAGAAAATACCACAAAATTCAATGTTCGGCATAATTTACTATTTAATATGGTCACACTGTGTTTTGCAATCCACAAAATGGAATATCTGGCCCTCATTATCTAGCTCAAAGATTTTATTTCGGTTCTCAAATTATTTTTATTTTAATTTATCGTATCGAACCGGTAAAAGAATATTTTATGAAGATTCAAAAAATTCAATTATTCAGAATCCAAAAAACAAGTAAGAATACTGGAGTCGAGTATACTGATTACAAAATACCCTTTACTCTTGATTTTGAAAACCAAAATTCTTTTACTTTAATACCCAATCCGTTCTCATTTTTTCCAATCTTGAAATAAGTTCACTTATTCAAAAATAAACCATCCGTTCTAAATCGACGAACGAACAGAGAAAGTTCGTCTTGAAAATGACCGACTGTCTTTAAAATCTAAGCTTAAGCACGACATGTTAACTTCCTACATTGGTTGAACTGTCTAAAATGCCTGTTATATATCTTAATGCTACTCCGCTACTGGATTTTTCCAACTTAAAATGAAATTGCTCTGATCAAAGAAGATAGAAAAACCATTACTCGACATACACCGTCAGAGTGTTTAACAGTAGAATTAAAATTCTGGAAAAAAGCACGATGTTTTGTACCTTATTAATTGGAAGAAAATTCACCTTTCCATGCGTGTTAATATTTGCGGTTCGTAGATCAATCATAACAAAAACGATCCGATTATGAATCGAATCATAACGGGTGAAGAAGACTGGGGTTGTTTACAACAGCGTTTGTCAAGAAGAGCGAGGCGAAAAAGTAAGAGTGTATTGATGTGCGAATATAAGGCAATGCAAAGCGGCTCTGATCTACTTCATTAAGCGCTAGCCAGCGACGGATTGGTTTTGCAGATTTGTTAATTCTCTAGGCGAAGGGCTCAGCATGAAGTCGGCTCGTGTCTGTGTGAATTGGCGCTATGGGGGATTAACTCTGGTTTACATTAACGTTATGCGAAAGCGAAAATGGATTAAGAGCCGGCTTATATCACTTCAAAAGCCAATATGCGCCAGCGAAAGGTAATGCTATTTGTTTGTTGGAATTGTCTGAATTGCACACAAAATCAAAGAGAAGCATTCCGTATAAGTCAATCGGAAGGGCGTCCTTTTCTACCATGACAACGCATCTTTGATCTGAATTTTAGTATGATACTCATCAGTATAGCCCCTGGTAAATTCAAATTTTCATTGATTCCATCTTTTCAAAATTATTTTATCTTTCTATGTACTTCTGTCCCAGATTCATTAAACTCCATCTTTTCAAAACCAATTTTGATGAAATCCCCTGAGTCATTAAACTGGCTCCGTAGACGTAATCAATAATGCTATCAATTTGAGGTCAATCCCTGAAACTCTTTTACAGTTTCAAGACCGGTTCCGAACCGGTTCAAATCGGATCAAAAACTCAGAAAATATTTTAGCACCAAGTCTTAAAATTTGGTGTTTGGGATGATAATAACCAGTTCCGAGCCCAGTAAAAGTTGGTTCAAAAATGGTTTGTTATGCATATCTGAGACGTTTTTAATCCAGGAACTTGAAATTTGGCGTGTAATATGGAATTACACGTTTTATTGCTTCAAGACAGGTTCATCCGAATCCGATTGAACCCGTTCAAAAACTTAAGATTATTAAAATGATTGTCGAATTATGTTAATTCTTATATATAATATAATCCGGCAGAAATGTTCCTACACTGGAATGAAAGTGTAAGTTTACTCAGGGGTTCCTACTAATCCACCGCCCCTGAAGAGTAGTACGGGGGTATAGCTAACAATTGGTGATGATAAACAATGTTGATAAACAATAATCTTAAATAGTGTTGGAAAACAATTTTGAACACAGTGTTGCAAAACAATGTTGAAAAACAGTGTTGGAAAACAATGTTGAAAACAGTGTTGGAAAAAAATGTTGGAACCAATGTTGAATACATTGTTGGAAAATAATAGTTTGAAAACAATTTTAAAATTAGTGTTGGAAAACAATGTCGAAAACAGTGTTGAAAAAAATGTTTATAATCAATGTAGGAAAACAATGTTTAAAATCTGTGTTGGAAAACAGTGTCGAAAACAATGTTAAAAAAAATGTTGGTGAACAGTGATTGGTGAAAACCAGAGTTGGAAAACAATTGGGGTTAAAAAAATGTTGGTAAACAATACTTAGCGGGCTAAAAGTGTTAGAAAACCCTTGCTTTCGGAAAGGTTGGTGGGACTTGCCCCTCTACACCTCTTTCCTAGTGTGCTTGTCTAGAACACTTCAAGAATTTGCTTCGTCACATTTACTACGATGAAGCAAACGTCATGATGTTTCTCAAAAATCTTTTGTTTGTGGGAAAGAGGTGTGGTGGGTTCGGCCTTTTGCCCCCTAACAAACAAGACGCTTTCAAAACTGTTCGCCTCATCTGTAAATTCACGATGAAGCTTACTTCATGGTTTCTGCTAAAGCTTTTGTTTGTGTGAAAGGTGTGGTGGACTTTACCCCTGAAGCAAGCTTTTTCAAAACCATGAGTTTTTCTTATAGCGTGGAATTTAATTGCCACGGTTCGCCAGGCGATTGCTTGAAGTTTATGCTCTTTCCGTATGAGCGTTATGCGTTACACGTTATGCGTTATTTTGAAAATGATTTTTACCCCTACCAAAAAATCTTCCGTACCGAAATTAAAGATGTTTCACATCAAAAAGGCCTAATTTGGCATTCTTTATAGTTTGTTGCCTAGTGTAATATCCATTTGAATGAGCTAGCTGAGCAAATATTTCAAATTATAGAAAGAAAAAAAAGCCTGTGGACTGGCTGGCTTTAATGATTTATGTCTGGGGGGATGGCTCATTCACAAAATGCGACATGTGTAAAATAAATAAATTAAATAAAAGTAAATAAAGACAAAGCGCCACTGGAACGCTCTCTCAGAGAGAGAGAGAGAGAGAGAGAGTGAGAAAGAGCGAGAGCCAAGCTCACTCCTCCTCACTGGAAAGCCAAACAAAAAAAAAAAAAACAGAAACTGCCGCAAAATTATGAAAATCTATATGGAAAATGGTCTAAAAGGAAATCCCAGCAAAAGGTGAACAAATGAAAATGACAAGCGCTAGAGCAGGGGGAAAAAAGAAAAGCCCCAAACAAACAATAACCAAAACGAAACTGGTTTTGGTATGGGTTCTTACTTTTAACTTCTTTCTCTCTCCATCTCTTTCTTTCACACACACACACAAATTGTTTAATTTGTTGTCCGAGGGCAATTAAAGCAAATTGAAAGCAAAACAAAAGAAAGAAAAAGCCGAAAAGGTTTTGCGGAAAGCACCTGTTGATTGTTGTTGTTGTTATTATTTGTTGAATGTGTAGATAGCAAGGTGTAGCCAATTTTTTTAAGCACTTTTCCTAAACACAACTTGGCACTTTTCACATGTGTTTGTATGTATGTATGTTTGTTTGTCTGTACCGACGACGACGACAACAAACGATCTGCGCGGTGGCGAGTTCAAAGCGTTACTAACAAAAACTTGGCTGGAGCAGAGCCAGGTTCTCTCTGTCCCTCTCTCTCTCTGTCTGTCTGCTGGAAAGCCAAAGAGAGCCAGAGAGAGGCCACTTTGTAAGCGGGTGGCTTATAAGCCAAGGCAGCAGCTCGTATTACATATGAAACAAAAGCAGCAACGTTGACGCCGGCAGCAACAGCAGCAACTGAGACTGAGCTTACCCTCCCCCTCCTCCACAACAACAGCGGTAAAAAGCTGCTCAATGAATGCCGCATGATCTTGATTCTGTTTAAGCTTTTCTGGCGTTGGTGGTTTTGGTGCTGTGCGCTTGCGCGGCTGCTTTGTGGTGACCTGTTGCAGTTGTTCTGTTCTTGCTTCTTCTGCTCTTTCGTGGTTGCTTTGTGTGAGAGGCTGGCAGAGCTGTGCTAGACTGCATTGTTGTTGTTGTTGATGTTGTTGTTTTTTTGAACGCGGTGGCTTGCTGGGTGCTTGATAGAGAAAATATTGCATACTTTTAGGCTGTCTCATTTTGATGGAATTAACTTGGGGGAGTGCATATGTGCCGTTGATATGGAATAAATTTCTCACAAATTGTATTTTATTTAACACAACATTTTAAAGCTGGAATAACGGTTTAAATTACAATTATTGAGACACATTAAGTGACATTCATTTGTCCTACCTTTTATTTTTTTTTATAATTTTGAATTTATTTGGAAAAAAACGACATTTTGGAACAATGTTACTGGGATTTAGGGTACGTTAAATAACACACATTTTTTCACGCAAGATATTAACACAAAGAAAATATACCAAGCTGTAAAAAATAATTCTTTTCAGACATGAAAATCAAAAAATTTACATATGGCAAAAATAATTTTTTAACACGAGCATTTTGACACGATTGTTTTACAGGAATGTCCATTATATTGCCATCTTGACACCTGCAAAGAACAGTCGTGTGAAAATTTTTCTTAGTTACATGAAAAATATATTTTCCCATTTGAAAATTTTATGTTTTTTTTCTGAAAATAAATATTGGTATACCCTTGCAAGGGTATATTAAAAGTATCAATGTTTGCAATAGAAGGAAGCATTTCCGACCACATAATATTTATATTATTGATCACACCAGTAAGCTCAGTTCCTTGTCTGTCCGTCTGTCCCCCTTTTTTTCTATGCTATCTCCTCCTTCAGTTTTAAAGCTATCTTGACCAAACTTTGCAAAATGTCTCTAAATACAAATACGCTGCACATTTGTCGGAATCGGCCGGATCGGATGACTATATCATATAGCTGCCATGGGAACGTTCGGTCCAAAAACTATTTTGGGGAAAAACTTTTTTGTTTTTCCATCGTAGCGTCACCAATAAGTTAGTTTATATGCTTCACATAATTCTGAAAAAATTGATCAAAATCGGTGTCTATTGCTATAGCAGCCGTTCAGTCGTTCTAGTTCTGTGAAAAAATTTTTGTTTTCTCGTAGGACCAGTCGGGTATATTTTAGTTTTATATGCTTCCACACAATTCTGAAAAAATTTATCACAAATCGGAATCCTATAGCATATAGCTGCCATAGTTTTTGAACGATCGAATTTCTAAGAAACTCGTTCTAAGGACGAAAACTCTGATATTTGATATTAATGGTAGCGCCTTTAAAAATCTGCAAGGGGTATTTAAAACATCGGCGTAACCGATGTTAGCCTTCTATTTTTTACATTGATGTTATTTATCATAGCGTGAAAATAATTTTTGTGCATTTTGCGAACACCCATTTAAAATTTGCATGCCGCCTAAAAGTAGGCAAATTGGTTCATTTAGTAACTACACCAATTATAAGGCATTCTTTTGGGGTTGACAAAGAAACATTCAAGCAGATCATTAAAATTTAATAAAAATATATAAATTGTAAACAACATTAAACTACACACACACACACATAGTTAAGGAGAAAAAGAGAGTATGAAGTGAAATGGCGTTAGTCAAAGCGTTAGAAGTTTTACAACTTTACATGAAAATGTACAAGCAAAACTATTAAAACTAATTGCCATAAATATTAGCGGCCAGCCACGTGCCATACAAAACTTTTCCTTTACTGCACAGTGGAACAGAAATCGAATTATTGTTATAAAAGTCAGTTTCAAATAATGACTTTTTTATGGGGTAACTTTTACTTTTCATTTTTATTTTTTAATCAAAATCTTTTTTAAGATATTTTATTTTTATGCTCAAATTTAAATTTTTTGCTGTTCAATTTTTTTGCTGCAATTTTAAAAAAGTCATTATTCCGGGATTAAAAAAATTAAATTTTGACAGTCTGCCCCCTGTGCCCCTGTTAGGTGGGTGTTAGTGTGTGTGTGTGTGTGCGTGAATGGAAAGAGGCGCTTAATTGAGCACGTTGCCCAGGCTTTTGGCTGCATTTGCTTAAAAACTAAACCAAAACAGCAACGACCCCCGACCCCTACCCCTACCCCACGCCATCCCTGACCCCTTAGGGGGTATGCCTTTTTGTAAGTATTTGCTTCTCTCGACTTGGCCCACATGAATTATGAATTTATGCATTGAAAAAAGGCCCAAAAAATATATGTGAATGAATTGGTGGGAGCTGCTGTTGGGCTGGTTTTTGGGGATTGGGTGGGATTCTATCTCTCGCTGAAAGGGAATTTTTGATAGGGAGCTGCGCGCCTTGGCACGTTTAAGATTTTTCGTTGATTTGATTTTGGACTTTGCCCCGCTGCAATGCAATCGACATGGCTGGTGGGCGGAGAGCCTGGTTGTGGGGAGAAAGCATCTCCCTGCCGTCTGTGAATTGCTTTTTGATATGCCTCATCCTTGAACGCGTTTTGCGCGCATCTTTGTAAGCAGAAAACAGTACAAAAAAAAAAAAAAAAACAGAAAGATGTAAACGCTCGCGCAAATTTCGTAGGTATGCTCTTTTAAACAGAAAGATATGCAGGCTAAGTGATTTAGAAGGGATTGCCAGCTCTTTGAAAGATATTGCTAAAAAAATGGTTCCAGATGCTTAGCCATTAGAAAGTCTTAAAGCAAATTGTTCTAACTGGGAATCTTAACGTTAAACATTAAATATATGTCTGCTATTTATAATGGACCATTCCTTGTAAAAATTTGATCCCAGAATACCTAGCATATCTATCCTGAACATTATTCAATAAAATTATACCCAAAAATGTACTAAAATTTCAATAAATACAGAATTATAACAAAATATTGCCTAGCATTAAAAAAAATACACAAAAATATTATAAATTCCAGGGACCGTAACAGTTATAAGTTTTATCAAAAAAAATGTCAATATTTAACGGTTATATTTTGAGTTTTTCAATAAAACGCTGGAAATACCAATTATTTTATTATTATTTTTTTATTAATTATTTATTAATTTATTAATTATTTTTATTACTCAGCTCATAACATTTATTTTTGGTTTTTATAAATTTTTTTACTAAATAACTTTTATTTATAAAAGTCATCAATAAAAATTATTCAGAGACTTTTATTTTTAAACTCATAGCATAAAGCATTTAAGTCATTTGCATATATCGCATTTAAAGAGCAACTGAAGACCAAAATGTAAACTAAAACTTGATCAGCTCTGCAAGAGTAAACGACTCACTCCTTAATGAAATATTGCGAAGAAAAAAAGTTTGCACTTCCCCATTTGTATAAACTGGCATAGGTTGTCAAGAGCGTGCCCACTACTCAAGTAAGTGTAGAGAGATAATTTTCTGCACTATAATTGATATTGACACACTTGAGATATTATTTGCAAAACTCATTTCAAAAGATTTTACAAATAAAATTAAATAAAAAATAAAATTTTAATTTGATTTTAATCGAACTAGTCAAGCTTATTAAGATTATGTTTACAAGTTGTTCCTCAATGGCTCTATCATTGCGATTTATGCAAATGACTTTTATGCTATGACTTTAAAAATAAAAGTCTCTGAATAATTTTTTTATTGATGACTTTTTTAAATTAAAGTCATCAATAACTGTTATCATGTGAAAAAATTTATAAAAATCATAAGTAACTGTTATGAGCAGAGTAATAAAATAAAAATCATAAAATAATTGGTATTTCCGAAGTTTGAAAATTGAAATTGAAAATTAAGAAGATTTTGATCTTAACTAAAAATATTTAGGAACTAAGAGGATGTTTTTATTATTTCTTAGAATTTGTTAAACATATAATAAATATTCGGAGTGCGAATAAGATCGTGGCGTTTTTTTTTTGTTTAGTAAAAGTTAATTTGTTTAAACCAAATATGCTTCATTATTATCGACAATGATTCAGCATTTTTCTGGTAGAGCCATAACGCCATCGGTAAAGAACTTCTGTGGTTTCTGGTTTAAAAATTAAAGTGCTATGTCTGGTCTGGTCATCAAAGAAGTGTGTGGTCGGGCGTTGTGATGATGGAAGACAACACCTTTTCAATTAATCAATTCGTTCACTTGCCTTTCCTAGAGAGTTATCTCTTCACAGTTGTCCACAGTAAAGTTGAGAATCAATCGTCTGACTAACTGGAAGTAGCTCATGGTGGACAATTCCCTTCCAGTCCCACTATATACAATTACCGAAACGAAAGCAAGCGAAACATTTCCGCGCACCAGATTTTGAAAAGTACCTTCACCGTATACTACAGACATACACAGATCATTCGGTTGTTGTTTGAAAAGTTATTTCTTTATATGGGTGTCGGCACTAACAATAAGAATTGTGTGGGCACCCCTGATTAAAGCATTAATTTTAAGAAATGGTTTTCATTATAGTTAAAATATAAATTTAAATAATTTTTTTTTTCATAAAAAATCGGGGATGCAAATTGGCTATGAACCGAAACAAACCAAACCGTTCCGAACCGCTTTTTAGTGCTCGTAAACCGAACCAGGAACCAAAGCGGCAATCTTTTGAAAATGCTGAACCGAACCGAAAACCGCCTATGAAAACGGTTCAGTTCGGTTCAGTTTATCGATGAGTTTAATGATGTAAAGACAACAATATTGTACTTGAGAATATATCTGTCCTCTTTCCGTTTTCGATTCCGATCAAATTAAGCGGTATTGGAATTGCTAAATGTTAAAAAATAGATTTTCTAATTCGACGAATAACTTCAAATTTCCATTTATATTCATCCGACTGTTTTGATGTCAAAATAAAATAACCGTATTGTCTAATCGATTCTTGAAAAGAAGAACCTTTACCAATTCCGATCGATCGAATTCGGAAACGAGAACAGAACTGCATAACTTTATCAAAGGAAGTAGGAAATTTCTTCGTTTATTAAAACTTAGCTGTTGCGTACTGCAAAGTTCAATTTCTCTTTCTAAAGTTTTTAGAGACATTAGTACGAATTTTTCTCGTTCGGGGAATATTCTGACGCTTACTTTAGCTAGGTCTTCCGATATTTTGATTTTGCAAATACGATAATAGCTGGGAACTTATGGACAATTGTAGTAAGATCAGCTTCTGATTACCAGATTTCTGTCTGTATAAATAATATATTTCTATTAAGAGTTGAGTTTATTTAAAAGGAGCAGGTAATAATAGTAACGCCCGCAGGGCTTTATGTCACTTTTTGAGGTCTATATAATACTAGGAACGATCGGGATCGCAAGCGATCGCAAGGGATCAGGAAGGGACGGTACGGGATGGTCTTGGCTTAGGAAAGGATGGGATTGCATCGAGTTTTCTTTCTCACATTAATATATTATATTTATTTTCATAATGAAATCAGACTTTGAGCCCGATATTTGATATATTTCATTAAATTATTTGCATGTGGAACAATAGCTTTAGTTTTAAGTCCGGCAAAATCTGCAGTAATGTCTGATTAGCCAAATTTTTATAAAAATTTGCACAAATTATTTGCATTTAGAGTTTTCTAAGCCACATTTCTCGAGAGCATTACAGCGTCGCTTACTTTTCAAGTCGCTTTTCTTAGGTTGTATTTCAATTTTTGGTGGGTGTTTGAGTTTTCTTTTTTTTCAGTATTGGGGCGCAAGTCGGCAGCCTGCAGCTTTTGAAGTCAACGCGCGCTTTTTTCTTCGTTTTTTTTTTAATAGACAGTTTTTGAAGTGGGTCGGTTGGTTGGTCGGGTTTGGTTGCTGTGTTGAGTTATGATGCTGAACGTGCTTGCTTTGACTTGCTGCAAGCAACAGCGGCAGCCTTCTGTGTGTGTGTTTTCTTTTTTTTTAAGTTGTATATATTTTTAAAGGTTCGCCATCTTAAAGATTTCACATGAATAACTAAAATCTATAAATTTTTGATTTCACTTTGGCAAAATGCGAACGCAAGTAAAAATATTATTTTGCCCAGGCAAAATGCCAATAAGTTACGAGCAACAACAACAATAACAAACAACAATGAAAGCGGAAAAGTAAACTAAAGCTGAGAAATTTCATAAAAAACTTGAATGAAAAGTTGTATTTTTTTTTTTTTTTGTTTAGTTTTGAAAAAACTTGGCCCCGAAAAATTCTTACTTAAACTACGCTTAAATTGCCCTAAGGCTAAACAGGAGGGAAAGAGAAACAGAGAGAGAAAGAGAGTTACCAAACACAAGACAGGGTTGCCAGGGAAGTAAAAAGTTTTGAAACAAAATGAGAAAAAAGGAAACTAGAGGAACAATAGGGGAAAAATGTACACTCAGAAAAAAAAAACAATTCCAAAGTTCTAGTACGAAAAGAATAGACTTTATGCCGTTTTTTGCTTAAAATTTCAAGTACGTTTCGTTCTAGATAAACATTACTTATAATAAAACAAGTAAGAGCGCTGTAGTCGAGTGCCTAGACTACGAAATACCTTGTACCCTTGATTTTGTGTGTTTTTATACGCATATATAGCGGTTTTGCAGAAGTAAAGCTCCCTGTATTCTTGATTTTGTGTGTTTTTATACGCATATATAGCGGTTTTGCAGAAGTAACGCTCCCTGTATTCTTGATTTTGTGTGTTTTCATACGCATATATTGCGATTTTGCAGAAGTAACGCTTCCTGACCCAAAACCCCTGTGTTTTTTAACCGATCTTATTGGGTATTTCATTTTAGTAAGATATTAGGCCATCTAATGGATTAATTCCTCCGATTCAGTACCTTAAAGATGATTTGTTTACGCTCGAAATATTGAGAAAATTATAATACATTTTTAAAAAGTGATTTAAGTCATTCGTAGTCTTAGGACTTTGATATGAGGGTTTATATATTCGGTAGGTTCGGTTGAATGTCCAATTAGTAACCTCAAGAACCCGAAAAGACTTGATTTTAAGTAGATAAATTCTTTTTTTTAAGAATTTAAATCGAATATTTTTCCAAAGAGTGGAAGTCCGGTTTGAACTTTGATATGAGGGATCATATGTTCGGTAGGTTCGGTTTAATGTCCAGTTAGGAACCCTAAAAACCCGAACAGACTTAATTTTAAGTAGACAAATTCTTAATTTAAGAATTTAAATCGATTTTTTCAAAGAGTGAAGATCCGGTTTGGATTTCGATATGAGGGATCATCATATTCGGTAGTTTCGGTTTTATGTTCAGTTAGAAACCCCGAAAACCCTAACAGACTTGATTTTAATTAGACAAATTCTTTTTTTAAGAATTTAAATCGAATATTTTTTCAAAGAGTGGAGGTCCGGTTTGGACTTTGATATGAGGGATCATATATTCGGTAGGTTCGGTTTTATGTCCAGTTAGGAACCCCAAAAACCCGAACAGACTTGATTTTAAGTAGACAAATTCTTGTTTTTAGAATTTATATAGAATATTTTTTCAAAGAGTGGAGGTTCGGCTTGGACTTTGATAGGAGGGATCATATATTCGGTAGGTTCGGTTTTATGTCCAGTTAGGAACCCCAAAAACCCGAACAGACTTGATTTTAAGTAGACAAATTCTTGTTTTAAGAATTTAAATCGAATATTTTTTCAAAGAGTGGAGGTCCGGTTTGGACTTTGATATGAGGGATCATATATTCGGTACCAAAACGCCAAAAACCCGAACAGACTTGATTTAAAGTAGACAAATTCTTGTTTTAAGAATTTAAATCGAATATTTTTTCAAAGAGTGGAGGTCCGGTTTGGACTTTGATATGAGGGATCATATATTCGGTAGGTTCGGTTTTATGTCCAGTAAGGAACCCCAACAACCCGAACATACTTGATTTTAAGTAGACAAATTCTTGTTTTAAGAATTTGAATCGAAAATTTTTTCAAAGACTGGAGGTCCAGTTTGGACTGTGATATGAGGGATCATATTCGGTACTAAAACACCAAAAACCCGAACAGACTTAATTTTAAGTAGATAAATTCTTGTTTTAAGATTTTAAATCGAATATTTTTTCAAAGAGTGGAGGTCCGGTTGGACTTTGATATGAGGGATCAAATATTCGATAGGTTCGGTTTTATGTCCAGTTAGGAACCCCAAATATCCGAACAGACTTGATTTTCTATAAACAAATTCTTGTTTTAAGAATTTGCTGTGATAAAGTAAACTATCCTTCAAGTTCTAGTATTTTGAGATTAAAAGAAAAAGTAATAAAAATGAGAACTTGGTACTTGAAACAAGTATTTTCGACGTTACTTTTAATTTTTTTTTTATTTTCTGAGTGTAGTCATATTGAAAAATGTTAGCCAGGGTCAAAAGAGAGAGAGGAAGAGTGGGGGAAAAATTCTGACAAACTAAATTCGATGATGCACTACAACAAAAACAAACCACAAATAATACAATTCAAAATTGACTTACGAAAATCTATTTGTTCGGTGCTGGCATCCAATTGTTCATGCTCCACATCCGCACCGACCACTAGCCCACAGGTGCTCAATGCCATTGTCGAGGCATGTGGTGAGGCTGGTGGTGGTGATGTTGCCGCCTGCAGAAATGCCTCCCGTATGCGTTTCTGACCCACCAGGCGAGTAAAAACGCGCACCCGACTATTCCGACGCTCGACCAGTCGGCCTGGCGTTGACTTTTCATCGTTGGCCGCCGATCCAGCCGCTCGATTCTGTGAGTTGCCCATGTTGGTAGCTGGCTGCAAAAGAAGTTTACAAAAATCAATTAAAAAAGTTTTCAATCAGGCGCATTGTTTGGCTTGATTTTATTTTCTGGCTGGGAAAGTTTTTTTTTTTTTTTTTTTTTTGCGAAAATGTTGCAGAAATATGAAATGAATTAGTTGTCCAGGTAGCAGGCAGCAGGAGGTGGGCAGGTGAGGTGGGGTTGGTTTGGTTGACAAAAAGTTGCTGCTGCTTTAGTTGTTTGATTTCTGAGCGGAGAAGAGGTTCATTTTGTGGACGCTCGAGGCCACCGCAGTTTTTGCAATTTTTCTATTTCTCTGGCGCTGCAAATTGAACTTTTACTTTTCAAGTTTTGTTGAGAATTTTATGAAAATAGTCATTAAAGGGAGATTTGTAAAAAGTCGGTTGGTAGAATGGGGTTAACATTGTTAGACAGTTTTGAATGGGCTGGGAGAAAATAAAGGAACTTTTTTTTTGGTTGTATTTGAGAAATGTTTGAAGGTATTTATACAAATAATTCATATTTTTATGGCATTATTTGGACATTTCGTTTAAAGGTTTTGAATTAAAAAAGAAAGTTTAACTACTGATTAGATTTATTTTTTCTTTAAAGGTAGGGAAGCAGTGGGCACAAAAATCTATGAAAATCCCATTAAAGGAAAATATATATGTTTCCTTTTTGTGTTTGATTTGAAATCTTTAGTTCAATTTATCAGTAGAAGCGCGTTTCCTTAATGCATACTAAATTGAAAAATTGTGTATAATTAGAGAAAAGTCACGAAAAGAACTCCCACTACTTTATAATCTTCCTGGAACACTCAGCGTTTAAGTAAAATGAATTTCTTACTAAGTACCTAAACTTGGGATCTTAGACTAATTACGTCAATTAAGCTATGAAAATATATTCTGATTAAGCATTTCAAACTTTTTCCGCGAGCTACTTAAATTCTATTTTCGATATTTTTATGTAATTTTTGACAGCTGTGACTACGTTTATGCACAAATAAAACATCATGATTTTTGCTCTTTCAAGTATGCTATGTTTTTATTTTTGTATACCTTTAACTGGTCCGACAATCTGAGTAAATGTACAATGTGGATTATGTATAATGCTGCCGTATCTGTTTCTAAATAAATAAATCTAAAAAATAAAATAAAGCTTGCATACTTTGAAGGGCAAAAGCATGATTTTTTAATAGCATAAACGTAGTATGTGGTAGCTAGATCTCGCGTTGGAGCTCGTATCTTGGAGCCGAAAGCTACAGGTAAAGAGCTTGCGAGCAGATTCTGGCTCCTGGCTGTTTATATTTAGCTCTCAGCTCAGAGCCGAGAGCTGTGGCTCAAGAGCCGGAAGCCGGCAGCTAGCTATCAGCTACAAAACTGGGGCTCCTAGCTCATAGACGAGAGCTACTAGTAAAGAGCTGCGAGCCAATCGATGCTCCCTGCTCTGGATCTGCGGCTCCCTACTGAATTTGGCTCGTCTTCGATTTTATTCGATTTCAATTAATGGATCAAAGAAACTATATCAAATTTTGTGTGAAAAAACCGTGGTTCGTCTGGAGCAAATTTTAGTCGATGCTTTATGAACAGCAGTCAGCGTAGCAGTCAAAACTTTATTAAAGCTAAAAGGTGCTCCAATAATGGTACTGTGGTACTTTGTTATTGACAATAATCTGCATTCGATTCTTTTCCGCCATATTTTGTGTCATTGTTATCGTGACAGTATAGGATTTAAGATATGAATCGCTACAAGAAAGAGAACGCATTCAAATTGTCGAATTTTGGATCTAAAATTCTATGGTGAAAACGCTAAAATTTGACGTTTTCAGCAGAAGAACTTGCTTCCTGATCAATGATTTATTCCTTGGTAAATTACCTAGCCTACTTTTCTTCTTGTTTTCAATATGATATTTACATGGAGCTTTTCCAAATGTCAACTTAACACAAGACTCCCGAAAAGTATGCTAAATAATAAGAGTAGTTTTGTTAAGCTGATCAATGATCAAGTGTTTCTGCTGAACGCGTCCATTGATTCACCAAAAATGGGGCCGAAAGCCGTATGGCCATAAGATAGAGCTTCTACAGGATAGGCGCTGTAAACATTTCCGCAAAATAATTTTCTAAACATAATCCTATTGTGTGGCCTTTCGAGTTAAAATATTTGGAAAAATTCCGAACCATTTGCGTTTTATTCTAAATTAAAGAACCACACGTCTTAATAGAACACCCTTTATGAACTTGAGATTTAGTGAGAAGGCAAGTTATACGGAGACCGAAATTTCACTGATTCAAGGTTGGTTCCTTACAAGCTTAACCGGTTTAAAAGTGCTTCAGAACCATATCTTAGAAATTATTGAAGCTATTTATGAACTTAAAATTTCGTGTGAAGGTTAGTTAAACTAAGACTGATATTTCACTGGTTCAGTTATATGGAGACAGATATTTCACAGTAAATATATTAATGTGAATGTTTTTTTTTGCTTCTTTTTCTGAAATTTTCAAAGTATATTCATGTCGATCAGGAATAAGTTAAAGGATATGCCAAAAGTGGTCAGAAAACTTGACTGAAAAAACAGCGAAAACGCAACTTAAAAAAAAAAAAAAATTATTCCATTTTGAAACAACTTTTTCTAGTTACATACATATATTCAGAATCTGAAAAAAAATATTCGGATCAAATATCGATTGGCCCTTTCCAAGAAAAAGAATAAAAACGGATTTTTTCTTCAAAAACCCGTCTTTAGATAACTCTTAGAGTTGTCCCATATTTTTTTTCGAAAAGTTTACTTGAAAATGTAAAAAATTTGTCTTTGTATCGTTTTAATCCGATGTTCCGTTCAAAAGTTATGATTTTTTGGAAATTTTAAGTCTTTTTCGCATTATCTTTTAAGGTATCCCATTTTAAGGTATTCTTATCTATATATAGTCCTTCTAAATAATAGCGATTAAAATTTTATTGGAGACAAAAAAAAAAAATTGGCGCGGCTGAGTTGATATGGAATATCCCATATATAAAAGAGTAGAACCTGACTGACTGACTAACCGTGACCGTCGCACAGCCCAAACCGTTAGTTATAGGAAGCTGAATTTTTTACAGTAGCTTCATCTTATTCTGAAAGTGAGTACTAAGGCGGGGTATCAAATGAGGGAAATGTGGAAAATTCACACAAAACTGCTGTATAAAATTTTTTTGTTTATCATCCGATCAGCTCCAAACTTATTTAAAAAAAAATCTAAATAAAAATTCAACAATGACGGCATACCAGATATTCGGAAAATTTATCCCCTTGGGTTGAAAACGGATTGAATGGCCGAAAGTTTAGTTTTCAAACGATTAGCTTCTAAATTCATTTTCAAAGCTACACATACAGAAATAGGACCTTTATATTTTCGAAAAACCTACCGGAAAATGGCCGGGAAAGTGTTATTTAAAACTTAAAACGATGAGCTCCAAACATATTTTGCAAAGCACTACATAACAAAATATTAATCACATTTTGGAAAATCCTGGCGAAAAATTCATAGGAAATATTTTTCATTCAAAATATTTTTGTTAAATTATTCCATTCGATTGGGCTCCAAATCTTTATGAAAGCTCAAACTATCAACTTCCAAAGCTTATATTGAAATTTCATAAAAATTGTATTCACTTTTGTTGGAAAATTTAAATTTTTGCACGATTCGTTTCAAACTCATATTTCAAGCTGCACATACAAAAATATGAAATGCATTGCATTGAAATTTTGGAAAATATTCCACGAAAGTTGCAAAATGGGCTGAAAACTGTTGTATGAAACTCTTTTGGTTTTCATCTGAACAGCTTCAAAAATTATTAAAAAAGCTCTACATAGCAAAATATTATCAACAGGATTTAAAAAATTTGTTAGATTGGCGGAAAATTGTTAGAAAAAATGTAATTTGTTATTTATGTTCATTTTCCGACTTCGCAGGGTGATTTTCAAAATTTTAAAATAACGTTGTTATTATTGTATTATGTTGGACCGTAAGAACACGCTTGGAGCTCATCAAAAGAAGAACAAAAAAGTTGCATACATCAGTTTTCCGATAATTTTTCGACTTTGCAGGGGGATTTACTATAATTTAAAAACCCGTTGCTAATAGTTGGTTCTTTACATTATTTTTATTTTTACCCAAGTGAGAGCGAAGCCGTGGGAATAAGCTAGTTTAAATGTAGGAATATTGACAGAGGCCGTCTGACTTATTAAATTTTTATCTAGAGCCACAAATAAAGCCCATTTGCTGTTTATTGACCTGGCAATGAAAATAAATGCGCTTATCAAAAAATAACATTAAGTAACAATTTGATCGTGCTTCCCATTTACACAATAAACAATAAACCTCACTGTTTCTCTTTCTCTCTCTCTCTCTTTGTCATTCTCTGCTTATCGCTTACAAAAACAAATAAAAAATTAAACATTTAAATTTTTGTTTGTGCTTTAATTGAACCACATTTAAAATGCTCTTTTGTTGCTCTGACCTCTCTCTCTCTCTCTCTCGAAGTGTGAAGTGTCCATAAATCACAATAAAAACAAATTAGGAAATTTTTTATCGAGCCACCTTGGTTTTATTATGCAAAAGCCCGCTGAAGACGTCGAAAAATGGTCGACTAATTGAAATAATTTGAAAGGAAAAGTGGGGAGAGAGGGGGCCTGGCGAGACATTAGAGAGGTGTTAAAATTTTGGACAAAATTAATTGGTAGCAATAAATTGTTGGTTGTTCAGGCTGTCCACGTGACTCATGTTTTTTATTTTTTTTTTTTTTTTTTTTTTTTGTGGGGTGCACATAATGAGCGCTAGAACATTTCAGTGTGTCCTTTGCTCAAATCAGTTTTCAATTATGACAAGAGAAACAGAGAGAGAGAGTGTTAGAGGGGGAGAAGCGACACACATTTTCTTAATTGTGTCAAAAGCGCAATTTTGTGCAATTTGTGAAATGAAAGTGAAAGCTTACGCACACACACACACACACACTAATACACAGAACCTACCCACTTCCGGTGCAATTTGGTATACAAATCTCTTTACGCGTTACGGGCGCGGTTTTCGTTCCTTTCGTTTTTTGTTTTTTCGTTCTTTACACTAATGCGCCAAGTTCGTGACAGCCTCTATTTCCGCTGCCCCTTCACTTCACCACCAACGAAAATCACTTTAATGCACTTCCCCACCAACTAATGACCACATTTTTGGATATTATAATCTCAATATATTTGGCAATTTCCTTTAACCATTACTTAGGCGTTTGCGTTTTCTCATTATATTTCGTTATTTAATTGCAACAAATGCCACTGCAAAAAACTGCAACTGTCAAACACTCAGCTTCGTACCAACCAAGTGTCAAATGCATTGGCATAAACAAAACGAATAAAACACGAGCACAAACCGAGTCGCCATCAGCTGTTTGCCTAGGACAACAAATCGTAGCGAGGCCAACACAAGCAACACAGCAGCGGGAAAAATCGATGGCATACTGAAAACGCAGGGCAAATACGAACGGAGTGAGCCGCAGTTTTTTTAAGCACTAGAGAGACCCACAGAGAAAGAGCGAGCTACTACGGTTACTATGCTATGAGTATGATTTCATATTCAGGGGAGAGCCACTCAAATGGGTTGCACGATAACAGCTGAGCGAACATTTTGTTGTGGTTGCGTTTTTGGCAAGGGTTACGGTTTGTTCAATTTTGGCAAATACCCTACAGTTTTGGAATTAAACAAACTGTATAATCAAAAAATGTATAATATACACATAAATACCTTTTCAGGACATTACAAAAAATTAAGCGCTAAAATTGAACGCAAGGGCGCTGCAACCACATCTACTACAACAATTTTTTTTACTTAAAGTTTTCTATTCCAAAATAAAAATAGAAATTAAATGCACACATAAATACAAAAATATGTAAATATTTTGTAAAAATGTCTTGTATTGTAATGTAAAAACGCCCGGTGACATAACGCCCAAAATTTACACAAAAAAATGTGAGTTCATACAAAGCTCTCACCTTCATTTTTATTTCAAACTTTCAGTTTATAAATTTTTTGTGGTGCCGATTACGAAAACCATGGTAAAAAATAGCGTAGATGTATTTTTCAAGGTCAAAACCGTTAAAAACCGGAACAACTATACTTTTTTGCAGATATCTCAGAAGATATTTATGTTATAAAATATGTTTCACCATAAATGGAAGATATTGTGGAAACGCATGTTATAATAAGTGAGTTTTTAGATTTTGAGAAAAATTTTGAAAAAAATTTTTTTTTAACATTAATCGCGGCGATTTTTCTTAAATTTTTTTCTCCTGCGGCGCCTTTCTACAAATCAACAAAAATTTCTTATACAGATTTTTTTTTATCGATGTTTTTATTTCTCCTGTTTATCAGAATTTTCGTATTCTCTCACCTTAACCATTCATTGCTTTTCATAGTATTTGAACTATAATCTGGATTTCGTTGACCTTTTACATTGTTGAGAAATTACAACTCTTTTCTTATGCATTTGAGTGCACACATCAGTAGAGGACAATCCCTCGATAAAAAATTTAGTGGAGGCATTCATGCCATCTCCCCCTTGTGAAGTAATACTAGCGGTACTTCCCGATGGGGCAAACTTTGATTTTGAATAGGGGTGTTTTGCTGGGTTGGAAGACCGAGTCCCACACTTTATGGCTTTTAACGCTTTCCCCCTAAAAAAAAAAAAAAAAAAAAAAAATCAGTAGAGGACAAATCCACAGAGTAACTACAATTATCAATATAGCACACATAATGCTAACTTCTAAGGATCAAACTCTTGATTTTGAACAATTGTTGCGGGGTTGAGCAGAACAATGATCGATCAATGATCGATTTATTAAGCCAAGCATCGCTCAGTGGTCGTCATTCAACCAGAAATTAAACTTTGGGAGCTACACTTGCTTACTTTTCAATGAGAATTGTACAATTTTGTAATATCGGGCGTTATGACACTCTTAAAAGTGAGAAAAAGTGTCGTTCTGTAAACGGGAGCTATGACACTTTTTAGAGTTTTGATAGCACAAAACGTCTGTCGATGTGGAATTCATAAAGATGACTGTATTTCTCACAGACGACATAAACTTTTCTTTTAGTTTTAACGTTGTAGTAATATGTTTAACAATGTTTTTCAACACTATTTTTACTTTTATTTTTAACACGTTGTATTCAACTGAACATGGTTTTCTAACACTCTTTTAAGTACATTGATTTCTAACACTCTTTTTATAACATTGTTTTTTAACACTCTTTTTAGAACATTGTTTTCTAACATCTTTTTAGAACGTTGTTTTCCAACACTCTTTTTAAAACATTGTTTTTTAACCCTCTTTTTAGAACATTGTTTTTTAACCCTCTTTTTAGAACATTGTTTTCTAACACTCTTTTTAAAACATAGTTTTTTAGCATTCTTTTTAGAACATTGTTTTCTAACACTCTTTTAAGAACATTGTTTTCTAACACTCTTTTTAGAACATTGTTTTCTAACACTCTTTTTAAGAACATTGTTTTCTAACACTCTTTTTAGAACATTGTTTTCTAACACTCTTTTTAGAACATTGTTTTTTAACACTCTTTTTAGAACATTGTTTTCTAACACTCTTTTTAGAACATATTTTTTTAACACTCTTTTTGGAATATTGTTTTCTTACACTCTTTTTAGAACATTCTTTTAAAAATTGTTGCCCAAGCATGATTTTTCAACACTATCTTCCAACTTTGTTTTCCAACTTTGTTTTCCAACTTTGTTTACCAACTTTGTTTTTCAACTTTGTTTTCCAACTTTGTTTTCCAACTTTGTTTTCCAACTTTGTTTTCCAACTTTGTTTTCCAACTTTGTTTTCCAACTTTGATTTCCATCACTATTTTCCAACACTATTTTCCAATACTATTTTCCTCCACTATTTTCAATATTGTTTTATAATACTGTTTTCCAACACTGGTTTCCAAACGATTTTTTTAAAAAAGTGTGTTTTATCCAAAATGTAGACGAATAGTTACACCTTTTATAAAAGTTTTACAAACAACAATTTTTTTATGTAAATCAAAGACTTACTTAAAATTAAAAAAATTTGTTCAAGCGGCGATTTAACATCCTTTAGATCAGCGGTGCTCATGAAATTTGAGTTTGGGAGCAGACCAACAACAACAACAGAAAAAAAAACCCTTTTAAGCAGTGATCCACGCACAGTGTGTGGTTCATGATCGTCTGTAAGCCCAAGTCTCAGTCGCACACACTGCGCGAATTTTGTTTTTTTTTCTGCTGCGTCTGATTTTGTAATATTGCGCCAAGACTTGCATGCATTTTGTGTTTGTTATTCCTTCCGAAGCGACGCAATTGCCTGTGGCAATTAGCAAAAAAAAAACTTCTAGATAGCTGAGATGTGTAAGAAAAACTACATTTTACTTTGTAAAGGCCTCATTCCAGATGGCATAAACATTTATTTCGGCACTATGCGTCATATAAATAAGACAGCTTTTCTAAAGCATTCAGCTTTCAAAGCTCTAGTGCCGAAATAAATTTTTATCTCATCTGAGTACAGGCCTTTATTTTGCCAAATTTATTTTCATACAAGTAAATTTGAAGCTTAAACCCAACCCACTTTTTGTGCACTCAAAATGCTAAAATAATTGTTCATCTGTCATCTAAGTATTGACTCATCATCAAAAGATTTCGTTTTATACCCGCTAATCAAAATAATTTGTTTGGTCAATAAATTTTTATTGCTTGTTATACATACATATATGTATACGATCGTCATATACCATAATCCGTCACGTTTACGAAGTGTTTTTTTCCAGTAATTTCTTTAAATTTATACATTTATCTTGGGTAAATTATTTTTAGGAAATGTAGTTTTAGCAGTTAGTAATTTGTTTAATTGTTCAATATTATTTCACATTGTCGACTCTTCAATTACTCAATCTCATCTAGGGTAGATCCCATTGCCAGTCTCTCATACCCAACCTGCATATTGCTGCTCATTAGCATTTTCGAGCATTTGGGGACTTTATTTTGGGGTTAGACATTGTGCATTTGCAATGATTCATTGTCCGGGCACAATCAACGAATACAAATAGAAACCACCAGGCAATTGCAATTGTGATTTTATGTACTTTTACTGGTTAGACGGTGGGCTCTTAAATATTAATAGATCCATGGCCAAAAATTTGCTATCAGTTTAAGCCGTATAAAGCATGCAAATCGACATGCATATAAATATAAAAAATGACACATTTACTCATTTAAAAAGCAGTGATAAAATTGTAAGGGGGGGATTGCTACGATTTTTATATATTTTTTCAGACTCTGCTGTAATTTCCACAACAATGATGATGATGATGATGGGGGGGCTTTTGTGTGATTTCATTGCGCTGGCTCGCTGTTGGACAGCAGTTTTATGGTGATTTCTTTATGTTTGGGCAATTGATAAAAAACAATAAGTGTAAATAAAGCGTGCAATTTGCGTAAAGTGAATGCTGTATACGCTAACATAAAGGAAACAAAAAATAGAATTAAAAATTAACATCGGTCTGATGAAGTTCAAATACCCTTCAAACTGTATAAAGTTTACTAGACTTAGAAGGAAAAGCAAGGGAAAGGTATGGTATCAGGAGATCTATTAGGTGGGAGACATTTAAGAACGAGAGCAATAGTTTAAGTCGGAAGGTAATGAAGCTTTGCCAGTTTTAGCTGGCCCTCTTCACCTCTTTCCCACAAACAAAAACTTCATGAAGAACTTCATGAAGGAAACTTCATCGTGTAAATGCGGACTAAGTAAGCTGACTTTAAATGTACAATAAACATATACATACGTCAGATACATATATTGTGGTTTGATCATAAGTATTATTTATACCCTTACAGAGGGTATTATAAAAATGGTGTGATATTTGTATCTCAAAGAAAGAAGCATCTCGAACATGCTTTATGGAAAGCATATATATTCTTGAACAGCACGACAAGCTGAGTTGATATGGTCATGTCTTTTCTTCATTACGATTGATGCTGTATGTCTGTTTGGAAAATGTTAAACGTTTACTCCCACGAAAGTTTTTCCCTTACATATAAAAGGATATGTTTTTTTTTTTTTATAAACCTAAAAAAAACCAACGGCCACTTTTGGCCTAAAAATATTGAGATGAGCTTTTGGGCGTTACCTTTTTATAACTGTTGTTGATCCATATCGCCGCGCCACTTTGTGATTATTTTAGTCACAGTGTCTGTAGCATTATCAAATCACTCTGACTTCAATTACGGGACCGTGACTTAATTACCGTCGGGTTGTCTCTTCAACTTGGTGTGGCTCACATCTTTATGCACACGTTCTTTTCCGGGCATTCGTCTAGGATATTATTTTTTCTCACCAAATTTTCAAGTACTTCTGTCTCTTTCATATTTTTCAAATGAAATGCAAAAAACTTGATTTATTTGGTTAAATTCAAAATGAAGCCATGTTTAACTAAAGTGCAACTTTTCCCCTGTAGTCAAGTCGTGCCATTGTCTCTCCGTTACGTACAAATAATACCGCACTGGTTTTAATGCTTTATAGATTAAATTTTATAAAAAATCTTTTATATACATATAGGCGCATAATTTGTTGGATTCGGCCAAATCGAATGATTATACCATATACTGACATAGGCACAACTGGTCGGAAAAACGGTTCCAGTGTACAATTTTTATGTAGACAGCAGATTTTGCATATTTTTAAATAGAATTTTGTTCCGTTACGTTTTTATAGAACCTTTTTGTGATTTAAGCAGGCTATTTTATATATAGGATTAAATTCTACTTGAAATTATTAAGGGATGGTAAATCCAATAAGCGTAGTCTAGGGTATAAAATTAGAAACTGTTTTTGAACACATTCGAGTTGGTCCTAATATTTTTGGTCCATACTCAAGAATAGGCCTGACCAGAGAGATAAGCAGTTGTTTTTTTTTTTAGAATCAAGAGATTTATCATTAATCACTTAGTCATAAAAATAATTCGTATTCGATGAAAAGGTGAGTATTTACACTTATCATTGTTAAGAGGCAGACTGTTTATTCAGCACCACTGATGAATAGAGTTTAAGTCCTTTTGCAAGGGAAGTGGAGACAGTGAATCCTTATAATAAAGGCAAGTTAAAGATCGTCAGCATAAATGAGAATAAGAAAATAACATTTAAAATATTATTTACAAATAAATTTAAAGGGAAAGGGTCCAGATGACTAACTTTGTGTTGAAAACATCGAATTAAAACTTTCTCTCTACCACCGATTACGCAAATAAGCATTAATCCAATTAAGTAGCTTGACCAACAGAAGACAGAAAAGGAGCATATCCAGCGCTTTCTGCCGCCCTATTAGAAGATAGAGGTTAAGGGAAACCAAAATCCATTGTAAGACTTGTGGGTGGGGGTGGCAACTGCTTATACCACCACCTTACCCCCGATGATGGCTGTTTTCCTAAATTAACCAAATTTTTTTTTTAAGTAAGAACAAAATGTTCATGAATCATGCCCAAGCAGTTCATAAAGCGAGCACAAAAGGTTTAAGAAACAAGCCTAAAATGTTCATGAAACAAGCACAAAATGTTCATGATTTGAGAATAAACGTGCTTGATAGACTTTTGTTAACGAATGTTCATGATTTTGGTACTTTTAGAACGGATTTTGTGCTCGGTGAATAATGAATGACTCCTTCCAACAGTTGGGAAAGTCACCAGACAGTCAATAGAGAGGCTTAAGAGTTTTTGCAGGGGAATGCAGAGAGAATCAGCAACATTTTTATGCACGCAATAAGGAATATTGTCAGAACCTGGACTAAAGATAACTCAACCGATCTGAGACATAATATCAGCAGAGACCCCCGAATCAAAAGGGGAGTCATGAGGGGATAGAGTGCATAATGGAGAATTGTTGGGAACGAATTGAAATAAAATTGGATTTTATAACAATGTAATAAGTGACAGTCTATATTATAAGAAGTGACAGGACCCATCTAATCATAATAAAAGATATCATTGGATTCTTTCATGAAAAATTGGGTATAGGGTATGCATGCTAAAAAGTGATTTCTCATGTTATAAACGCAATGTTATATGGACTGTCAATGTAAAGGACTACTCAAGTACAATAAAGACGACCACCACCGTACGGTCAAATTTACTAAAATATTTCTTCTTTTGTCTTTCAGTCTCACAACAATATTTGGCACTTTGTAGTATGTTCCCCTTTTCGTTTGAATAATTGTTTAGATTTTTTCCGGGCAAAAAAACCTTTTTTTGATAACACATGTTTTTTTTCAAAAAAAAAAGACTGACCATCTTGAACGGGTTTCCCCTAATTCGTGCCTTAGGAATCGAACTGCATCATTGCTTTTTTGAGTTATCACGTTGGTTTAGTACAAACTTTTTTTTAAAGTTTTGAACGAAGTTAAAATGCTTTAGTAAATTCCAAAAATATGATATTTTATTCTCCAATATCTTAATAAATAGATTTAAATATCCTCTAATTTAATACATTCACAGTTTTTCGATATAATTGCGCATTCATAAGTTATAGATCAAAAGCTAAGAAAAATGTACACATTTTTTTACATTTTTATTACCAAAATAACATTAAATTAGGAAATACTTAATAATAAATCAAGTTATTGTTGGAGAACAAACGAGAAGACATTACAAAAGATTTAATTTTTTTTATTTATGTTTCTGCTTAATATTTGGAATTTTTTAAAATTTGTTGTAAAAATTAATGTTCTTAAAAGGTTGCAATTATTTTACTTTTCGACCATAACTTTTAAAAGCGCAATGATGTCGAAAATCTGTAAATGTAGTAAATTAAAGGACATTTAAGTCTATTTATTCAGATTTCACAAAAATCAGAAATAATTTTTTTACAATTTAAAAAAAAATTTATATGAAGACATCGTTATAACTCATAAAACTAATGATGTAGTTTGATTCCAGGGCCCAAAATAGGGGAAAACCGTTAAAGTGTAATTTACTTGGTTTGTAAATACAAGAGCTATTGTATGCTCAGGCGATATGGATGGGCAAATTTTTCAATATATTTTTCCGGCAATGTTATTTTGAGTTTTAAAAATTTATTTTCTGACCACAACATCGATAACTTCTAATATATTAGTCTTAGAGCATATAGAATGCGTACGTTTGATTTTGTTGTAATTATGTGCTTTGTCCCTTGTTTAGGTGAGCTTAACCTCAAAGTACTTCTGTTTCGTGGAGTAAGTTTGGTGGATTGCCGTGGATTGTTGTAATGGTTGTTACAATTTAGTTCATTGAAGTATCCTCTCTACAATAGTTTTATTGGTTTCAGCTTGATTTTGCCCGAATCCATATAAAAGCACTATATTTTTCAGGCAACTTTAATTTTAAGCATCAACATTGTGATATTGTGGGAACTGTTTAATATTTTTCTTCAATATGTTTAATGCGACACACAGCAAAATTAAATTTTCAATTAATTTTATTTTTGTATAGGATGCCTCATCTATATCTTTTATGTTCTTTGGTGTATACTGTATATTTTGCCCAACCCATGTCTGCCAAAGTCCCCAATTCAGCGTAAAGTGTATACAAATCGCATTACTCTTTATGCTGTTGCTTTTGTTTTTTCGAACGAGGCGTTAATTTTTTTTGTTGTTGCCTTTTGGACTTTTCGCACATTTTTGCCAAATATATATTTATTTATTTTTGTTTTGTGGGTCATGAGTGTGTCAATTGAACTTAAGCATAGTTGTTGTTGTTGTTGTTGCTGTTGCTCAGCTGATAAGCGGTTTACTTTGATAAGCACTTCACTTCAGTTCTTAGATCTATCGTAAGTCACGTACTTAAATCCGCTTAGATTTATGCGTACGTAACTCATTAGAAGACTAGGCGGAAGGCAAGTGTTTTAATTAGCAAAGATTTTGCCATTTTAATTGGACTAATGCATTTAGAAAATCCAACAAAAGTTGACACGAAACTTGCAAGTCGTTTAATTAATTTACACGACATGTCGAGGAGGAAGCAGCAGCAGCAGAAGCAGAAGCAGGCCTTGGGTATGCATTTTGACACATTGTTTGACAAATTGCCAGGACTCGGGGGGACATGAAGCAAGGATAAACTGCCAAAGGAGTGACAGAGAAAGGTAACAAAATCATCAAAGCCAAAACTTGACGGCAAGTTGTCGTTGACAAAGTTTAATGCCAAAAGGCAACAAAAAGCTTGCTAAGCAAGCACACACACACACATATGCGCAGGTGCAACAACAACAACAATGTTGCACAAACTCCACTTCCTGACAACGCGCAAAATGTCGCCCGCAACGCGGCGTATGAGCAATGTCAAGTCACCGCCTGCAAACAACAGCAACACCAAAAATTGAAAGCAGAGCCAGCTGCCACAGCATCCCAAATGCGCTCCAGGGGAGCCGCTACTGCTACCATGCTTCGACTATGCCATGACAAAGTCAGTTATGGTCAATAAAAAGCAATGTGCCAAGCGACAATGACTACGATGACCCAGCGACGTTGTCAGGCAGGTCATCCAAGCAGCTGATGTCGCTTTTGTGCCACCTGCCAGCGGCTGATAGTTGAACAAATCTAGAGATGATGCCGTGAAATTGTACAGGTAAACAACTGGAAGAAGGCGTTTGTTTTTAGAAGTGCTATTTTACTGTATTTTTACTTGTAAGATGTTATGCTAGGTTCACATTGGGTCCTAAAATGACAAATGCCTGAAAATTACAAATGTTTTGCCTTGAAAATGTCAGAAAATTTGTCTCAAAATGAGGCCATGTAAACCCAGCCTTAGATGTTGCTCGGAGATTTGCCTATAACATTATCCCAAAATATCTGAAACGCTTTAGAACTACCTTATCTTTGCATGAACCCTTTCGTGTCCTCTGTTAATATTAAACAATCTTTATCGAGTTCCTTAAAAGAAGAAAAACTTTTGTTTAGTAAATATCAGACCCTCTAATCAAATGTGATGGATTTTGGAGACTTACAAAAATCGTCCCTTATATGTTTAGAGACCCTGCTTTTTTTAATGTGTATTTTCGTTGACTCATGATTTCAAAATTTTTTAGTACCCTACCTTAAGATATCTCGAGTTACAAACTTTATAGTCACGGATTAATCAAAGGTTATCAATTCCAATAATCTAGTCAAAGACATTTTCCAATCGGTTTAGTAGTTTAAAGTAGAACCAAAATATTTCGAAAAAATGATTTTTTTCTCAAAAACAAAAATTTGATATTCTAAAATCTGTAAATGGTTGAAAATAAAAATCAAAAATTGTTTTTCTTTTATTATTACAAATTCCTTACAAAATATTTGACGAAATTTTATTTTTAAATTGTGTGAAAAACTAGGTCAATTTGACTTTTTACGGTTCATTAAAAATTTTTTTCCTTGCTTTTGCTCATTGTGAGTTCCAATAGAACCAAATCACGAAAAAATTTGGGAGCATGGCCAAAAACGAAGAAAATAAAAATTTTTTAATAAATACAAAAAAATGAATTTGACTTTTGTACTTGTACTCATTGCTTCAGCTCCTTTTTTATCCTAGATATTCTTTACCATGCCTTATTTTCTTCGTAAGTGCATTCGTAGAACAAAGAAAAAACAATTTTTTTATCAGTCAGCCTTTTACGATTTTGAAATTTCGTTTTTGGAAAAAATCGATTTTTTCAAATGTTTTTGCTTGTAGTTTTAACTACTAAACCGATTGGAATGATCTTCAACTAGTTATTGTTGTACCCTTTAGTTATACCTTGTTTGACACTCTAAAGTTTCTACTCGATATGTCATAAATGTAAGGGTACCTACAAAAACTAAAATTCTAACTCAAAACGTATCCATACAAAAATTTTTTATTTCATTTTGAGCTCAGCTTCCAGTACATCATACAAAAATAACACTTCAATGTCTTTTTTTTTATTTTGTAAACTAGTGTTATTGAAATGTCGGAGGAATGATAACATATATTTTAGAAATTAAGTTTTCGGATTTTAATCAAAATTTCGGCCTAAGAAAAATCTGTTTTAACATTTCGAAAAATGTAATGCAAGGAATATCTAAGGCAGATTTTATCTTTCAAACAGTTTTTATGTTTTTTAAAGCTGATATACCCCTCTTTGAGTATTTTACCAGCGTACTATGAGCTAGCTATATTGGACTTTAGTCTTATACTGGGTTAAAATCTATCAGAATCGCTAGACTTATATTTTTGGCGGAGATACAGCAGATTTTATAGCAGATTTTTTCGAATAATTATTAAGAAATATTTGCCAGCTTTATGAGAAATGGCCCTAAGGCGAGATTGTCTGGGCGACATAAGAATAGAGAATTCCTTAACTCTAAATTGTTTTTTTCTGAGTATAGGGATATCACTGGAAGTGTGGACAGAAGCGTTAAGCGAATTTGTTCGTCCATAAAATAAAAAAGCCCAAAAATCGGTATATTTAAAAAAAACGTTAAGATCGCATATTTTTAGAATACAATATTTTAGTTCTATTAAATCCATTAATATTTTGGATATCTTGAAATAATGATTTTAATTTCTGGAAATAAAAAAATTATTCTTGTACCGAAATAAAAAATTCTGAGTACCGTATCGAAACCGAAAACCGAAATAGAACCTTTAACCGAAATTCTCATTTCGGTACGTACCGGAACCGGTACCGAAACCGATATTCGTTTCGGGATTAATGCCTGGTTATAACAAATGATTCAACCAAATACAGCGAATTTCTTTATCTTTTCAAATAAAAATTTTGTAAAAACTGCTGATTTTATATTCACGCACGAAACACGTACGATACTGTGTTTTTCTCAGATCCTTGCTTGCTTTCCACACTGTAAAAAGGCTTAAAAAATTAGTTAGCCTTAGTGGAAATAATATCGATATATCTAAAATCGATTTTTGTGTTGAAAAGCGATATATCATTATCGAATATTTTACTAATGCCATAATTCGCATATCGAATATTATTTGAGGATTATTTTGGCATTCTTTTTAATTTCTGGATAAAATAAAATACATATCATTGTTGATCCTATAAAAATACGACTTGTCTATATAATTTTTTTAATTTTTGGGATTAGATTTGTACATTTTGATCGTAGACAGAATTTTTGCTTAAGAAAAAGGTTTTTTGTTTAAAAATATCGATAATATCGTTTATATCGATTATTATGTCAACATAATATCAATATCATAAAACGACCTGTTTATTCTCAAAAAAGCTATTTTGTTATAAAATATCGATAATATCAATTAAATCGATTATTTTGTCAACATAATATCAATATTGAAAGGATACCTTTTCAATATCGAAAAAAGTATCGAAATAGATACGACTCAAATGACAACTTAATTACATAAAAAAGCATGTTTATTCTTAAAAATAAGCTTTTCTATTATAAAATATCGAAAATATCGATAACATAGTTTTTTTTGTCAACATTATATGGTCGTCCATCTATTATAATCTAATTTAGTTTATTACTCTTTGCATTATCGATACATTATCTAACCGAGCGTTATTAAGCACACATTGTTATCGAAAAGATTCTAGTCGAAGTCTGTCCAGATCGAAACATTGAAAATAAGTTAAAGTGAGTGTCTTTTGTCTCCCACAATATCAGTATCGAAATAATACTTTTTCAATATCGAAAAAAGTATCGATATAGACATTTTTTAAACATCCGGCACGTGGGTCATTGTATACTCAAGCAAAGATATTTCAAAAGCGGCCTTAAAGAAGCAAACATGCATTTTCTTTAGTATCCACCTAGATTTGAAAATCATGAACAGGAGAAAACGAAGACTTCTCGAGCGCTAATAGCTTTAAGCACTAAATTATCTTATGGGGTTTTCCATTCGGTATCTTCAACTTGGAGAGTGACTTTTACTTTCGTTTGCGTGCCCTTGGCTTGCTCAGCTCTATTTCTCGCATATCGACTAATAATATTGTAAAAACACAGACCAGATTACGTACGTCAACTCATACAGATGCACTTTCTATTGCCTTTGATGCTTGTGCTTGTGCACAGGACGCTTACAAATGGGCGTGGCTCCGACTCAGTCAGCCAACAAAGTTGATTTACAATCCAAAATGGCGTGAATTCAACAAAACCAAATTTAGTTTTTTTTGTTGCCTGCTTTTAGGCGGCGCTTTGGTACACGCAACTGTCCGGCATATGAAAATTGTTTTAAATTACAGCTGCGGTAGGCTTATTGTGGCCACGCCCCCCACTTCCCCTCCCGCTACCACATGTTAGCCTAAATATGCCAGCTGCAGGATGAGAGAGCATAATTCCTGGTATCCAGGACCACCAAAATTATCTGGTTACCAGCATTTTGCTCTGCGATGTGCATTTTGTAATTTGCAAGTTCTAAACCGGAATTATTCTAGAATTGATTAAAGTCGGTAAAATTTTAATTCTTTTTTTTTTTACAGGTGCTTTATTTGCACTTTTGCCACGTAGAGCACAAACTCATTCCCACCCGTTTGCAGTGTGCTGCAACTTTAATTGCTTTGGTGGTTTGTGCCAAATTAGATTCTGCGGTTTTGTCGCGTCGCCATTCGGTAATCGGGCGAGAGGATGTCCGTCTTGGACGTGGAACACTGAAAGCTGAGGCATGCACATGACGCCTGACGGTGATGCCCATCAATTGAAATTGTCAACGAGAGCAACAGGGAGAACTTCGTTGTAAAGGTGTTTAAGTGAAGGATTGCGGGACGTTAAATTGGAGGATATGTGTGTTGTTTAAATACTGGTGTTCATTTCCTTGTTATTTCAAAAAAGGAGATGCGCAGTAAAGCGGTTGGAAAATTTAATCTATGGAAAATTTTCTAAGAAAATATTTTCCACTGAACTGGATGACTAAATATTTGGCATAAAGTTGACAAATATAGACACAGAGTTGAAACTTAGTGGACTTCTTAACTAAAGCAAGAATAACATGTGGGACACATTTTGAACCGATCTGACTACACCAAACAGGGTCGCCCATATGGGCCCACATTGCGGAATTTTCAGAAATTTTTTTATTCGACAAAGCAATTTTTTGAAAGGAAAATTGTTTAATTTACAAAAATACTAAAAAAAGACTGAACTACAAAAGATTTCTTTTCGATTATTGGCAAGTTATTGCTCCTAAAAATAGATAAAACTGACAAGGTATTAATAGTAAATGTTAAAGCATGGTACCGGCATTAATCGATTACGGTATTAACTCCAAACAAGAAAATTTCCGACTAGTCTTTACACTGGGTCAGTTTTCAGATAAACTAAATACCCATCTCTTCTCTTGTGCGAAAATTGAAAAGCACACAAGCCAGCAGATTGAGAAAATTAAGAGATTGGCCCTTTGGGCTGTAAAGACAGATATTTATTTATTTTTTTAAATTTTAAATACCCATCGGGATGCTCATGGGATTGCCACCTTGAGCGACTAAAACAGCTGATTGAATTCAGATGGCTATGAGCAGAATAACTTTTTGTAATTATTCCGCCGCTACCCATTGGAATGTCAGCTGCAAAAAATGGTCGATTGGCAAGATTTGAAACCATCGAGCCCATGACTTCTGCATATCATCCAAATATGCATGCATTTTTCAAATTACTTAAAAAAAAACACTTTTACTAAATTCAAATGTCAACAAACCAAAGCAACAAAGCAGTGTGACCGTTTGAGATTTGGTCATAATCGTTGGTATTTTGGTGTTCAAAGAACGACACTGAAAATGTATCTTACCCCGAGCGTAAGAAGTTGCTAAGTTCCCCTTACCGGAATTTAGCTGGTCTGAGTACTAAGATTAAAGGTTCAATTTCAGTTAAAAATTTATTTCGGTTCTCGGTTCCGATACGGTACCCGGATTTTTATTTCTTTATACCAGTAAGCACCGGTACAAGTATAACTTTTAAAATATTCAAAAAATTTAATTGCTTCTGCTCCAACAAATTACGGGAATTAATGGATTTAAAAATATTTTTCACGCGTTTTTTAACACGTGTCTTATGATTTGATTGCAGTAGCATTATAGCATAGAGTGCATTTTCTTAATAAATACTGTACGTTATGTTATAATTGGGGTCGATTTTTAAAAAATAGTGATCTATAGATTTCCTCTTATTTTTGGATGAATAATTTCCATATAAGCTTCTTAATGATTTTGATAGTTTGAAACCCTTAATAAATGAGTACGTTCCAAGATGACCCTAAATAGGGTCGTAAAATACTTAAAGGGATATAAAAGACATAAAAATTATCCATTACATACATAAAATCTGACGTAGCTTTTTTTCTAATATTTCATTTTTATAAATATCAACAGAAAACTTTCTTTAAACTCAAAATAATATTTCTAAATTGATGGTAAATTAACAAATAATCTTTTTTAACATTTCTATTCAGATTTTTCTAACATTTCGATATATGAGCAAATTTTTATCTAAAGCCTGTACGACAGGCAGATAATTTGCCGAAATTTTTTTGCAAATTTGTCTAAGTCGCCATTACCTTAAATTTTTTCAGGACTTAAAACCGAAGGCTTTATCTGCACATCAAGTTACGAAAAATTCCCTATTTTGGCCTATTTAGCAAAATGTTCATAAAAATTTGTGCCAATAATTTTAGCTTGTGGGACCTTAGCTTTAGACTTAGAAATCCGTTTAATTTAAAGGGTTTTTATTATAAAGAGTTAGAAAATTTTATAGAAAAATTTTCTAATCATTTCATACTTGATTAGTATCCCCAATTTTAAGAAAAACATTTCTTAATATGGGAAAATTCAAAATCTGGAGGACGTGACATAATAAAATATATTTTTTTAAATTTAATGAGACGAGTTTTAAAAAAGTTTTTTTTTTTTTTATAGAGGAAGTAATTCAATAGCACGATGTTTACAAAAAAAATTACAAGAATCGACCCAGAGGATTTAAAAATATAATTAGAAATCGGACCAGGCTTGACGTTACATAAAACGGAAGTGAGTTTGGACTTGTATAACAAAATTGCAAACCTGTTTTTGGAATAATATAAGTAAACAGGGATGCAAACCGGTTGTGAACCGAACAAAACCAATCCGTTTCGATCTGCTAATTCGTGTTCGTAAACCGCATCAAGAACCGAAGCGGTGTTCTTTCGAAAAAGCTGAACCAAACCAAAAAGTCTATGAAAACGATTCGGTCATCGTGTTTCCAGTTTTAATGGAGTTTAATGATGTAAAGACTACGAATTACTGTTTATGTAGAATATTTTTTAAAGGAATTCTAAAGTTAATGCTAGTAATACTCCGTTAATTCAATTTAACGTTGATAGAGATAGTAGTTCGCGTTCTTCTCATTCAGAGAATTGACTGAAGCTTACTTTCGCTTGACCATCCAATATTTTGTTTTACTTCCATTTAATTCTATTAAATAAATAAATAAAATAAATTTGTGACTTTAAATACAACATTCTAAACAATCCAATATAGTTTAAAGATTTTTTTAGGAACGTTTGTACCCAAATTATTTGTGCCACATTTTTCTGAGTGTATATTAATTTGTATTCTTCTAAAATAAAATATTCCCATACCTTATTCCCCCTCTCAAGTCACAATTTGAGTACCTGCTACAAATTTATGAGTGCCTCTTTGTGGACTCACACCCTACCATCTTGACATTTGTCGGTCAGGCTGCTTAGCTATTTGGCCTCATTCTGCTCTAATTGATGTCACTAGGTGTCACTGTCCATGGTCAGTTCAGTGCACTCTCTTCTTTATGCTAGATATGGCCGGCGGGCCAATAATTAGGCCCGTCTTTAGCCTAAGCCAGCCCCCCCCCCACCCAAGTGTGGCAAATACACGTAGAAGAAGCAAAAGAAATAAACGAGCAACACACCAACCGGCACGGGCGGACAATTCAAGTTAAAAATGATAAGCAGCCGTAAATAAGGCCCCGGACCAGGCCTTGGCTGTTGACTCTGCTCATCCAATGTAATTAGAGAGCATTAGGATTAGACTTACAGGAGCAAAAGAAAGAACCCAGCACCAATAACAGCAACAAACTTGAAGCCAACTAGCCACAGGCAAACTTGTAGAAGTCAGTTTGGGTTTGTGGTCCACTCGGCCGGCCCGTGGAGTAAAAATAAAAGAAAAACAACAACTTTTTGCAGAAATAAATCAATTTCATGGTGCGTACAGTGAAGTTTTTTAGAGGGAGGGAGAGTGGGTGGACTAGGGACAGAGTCCATAACGACAACAACCAGCCGGGGAGGAATGTCAATGGCCCGCGGCTGGGTGAAATGTTTTGTATGGTTTGAATGTGGAAATACACGTACAAATACCCGTATGTATATTCAAATATTCAAAAGATACGAGTCGAGATTTTGGCCATTTTTTTTGCACAATTTTTTAGCTGTTGCTGTTTAAGCTGCAGGCGGTTCTCAGAGTGTAAGTTAAGTCCCGAAATGGCAAATGTACAAACAAAAATAATAAAAAAAGATAAAGTAATCTATTAAATTTCGAATATTAAATGGAAAGTTTGAGGACGAAAACAGTGAGGTTCAATCTCTCAAAGACTTCAAAGGACGAAAAGATATGGTGTCACGTTGGCTTAGCTGCTCGTTGGAGAATGATCACATTTATGCCTAAACTACCAAACATTTTTGTAGCTTATGCAAACACTTGCTTACACATTTTAGGCAGCTTACAGAGTCTGAGAAATGTACAACGCTATCAATTTTCATTAGAATCTCATACACTGCACTTTTTGCATTACATCTGTGAATTCACTTGTCGATTTATAGCTTCGTGTATTTGTGTTTAATTTTCTTGTGGTTAGAAACTATGCCTACGGGCCGCGTACATACAGGCACGAAATTAAATTGCATATGAAAACAACACGGCAAGCGCTTGTCTTTATCTCAAAGCCTTAAAAAAGAGAAGAGGATTAAACAGAGGAAGAAAATTATGAAGAACAAGTAAAAGCTCTGCAGTCGAATTTTCAGTGAAGTGAACAACCTTTTCCGAAAACTCATCCACTTCCACATATACACACAAACTTTCGTCACTCCAATTGCTCCCAACCAACATGCTGAAAGCATTTAACTTGCACAACTACCGTGTTATTTTACCGATCTTGTATGGATCCTAGTGAAATTCTCACGAGGTTCAATCATTACAACCTCGCTGATGAGTATATCTTGAATTTCCGAAATTTTAAACGCATTGAAATATTAATTTCCGAGCCCCTAATGTTGATATATTCCTGATTAGGACGACGAGCTAACCCGATTGAGCCGTCTGTACGTCGGTCTGACCGTTTGTCTGTTTCAACGAAATCTAGACCTTCATATTTAAAGCAGCTGAAATTTTGCCCAGGGTCTTCTTTTTACTGCACGCTGCTAATATCTCTATCCGACTATATCTTATAGCTGCCATAGGAACAAGAGACCTGCACGAGTAAGTGAAATAGTAATCGAGTAATACTCGACGAGTATGATTACAGACGAGTATCATTACCTAGCTGTCAAATTGGCACCGTGGCACAGTAACATCGTAGGAACCGCTCCGTTTTAAAAATTTAACTCGTTTTTATTTAAGTCATGTTTAATATTTGATTTCCTCGAGCCATTAAAATCCACAACCCTCTTAACCGCAGGAGACACGGATTCGATTATGCTTTTTACGTTGGAAGCTTATCCTACAAAAAAAAAATATTAGGAAAATTCAGGGACCGTAACTGTTATAACTTTTTTGGATAAAAATTTTGAAATAACAATTATTTTCTAATTTTTAAATAAAAATTTAAATATAATCGTTATTCTATGATTTTTAAATAAAAATTTTGTTTTAACAGTTAAATTGTAATTTTTATATAAAAATTTTTTGAATAACAGTTAAAACTAATTTTTATTATTATGAAAAATTTTTATTATAATAATGTTTATAAAAATTACTTATCTAGTAGGCGATTGTAAATTATAGAATATCTTTGATAGAAGAATACAAGATTTACTTAAACCTACTAGATTAGTAATTTTTATAAAAATTTGTATAATACAAATTTTCCTAACAATAAAAAGTAATTTCTATTATAAAATTACAAAATAAAAATTAATTTAAATTTTTATATTAAAAATTAGTGTTAACTGTTATTCAAAAATTTTTATATAAAAATTAACATTTAACCATTTAAATTTTAAAACAAAATTTTATTTTAAAATTATAATATAACAATTTTAAAATTTTTTTGTGATAAAAATTGCAAAAAAAAATGTATCCCATTTAAGGACTCGCCATGTACTGAAGAAGATTCATGTACTCCATTTTATCAGGGGATCCATATTTCGTAGTAATTTTTTTCACTTCCATAAGGTCCCTGGGAAAATTACAACTTCGGATGATACTCATGGGGAAATCTGTGTGACTGCTAAACACTGTATAGGTACTTGACGATGAACTTAAAATCAGCTTAGAACATAAAATGTTAGCTTTTTTAAACAGGTACGGTATTTATCTTTTAAAGGAAGGACCTAAATCAAAAACCTTTTTTCATATTTGAGGCATCGTTGAAAACGTCGTCTATTCAGTCTGGACGAACTAGGAGAATGTGAATAAAGCATAGATGATTCACTAGTGGACGATAACATGTTGGAATATAAAGATGTTTAAGAAACATACAGACAAAGCTCTGACTGCTTTTTTACCAGAACAAAAATTTTAACGTGGTGGAAGATGCACGGAAAGCGATTTCTCCTGGTTGAAAAGTTTGCAAGACATTTATCATGTGTACCGGTATCTATCGCATACTTTAGTTCCGCTAATCGAGTCTTGAAAGACCGGCGAACAAATTTTGAGGGCTTATGCTATTGGATTCTATTCTAAATAAAATGTGGAAAATTAAGTACAGGCGTAAAATATTACCGACAAATTGGTGATAATTATCATTGATAGATTATTCTCTGACTGATACGATGCCACGATGCCGATTTCTACTCGTAATCTTGAAATTGATTATCTGTTACATTAAAAAGTAACTGATGATTACGGCATCGTGTAATCACTCGTTCCTAAGCTCAGGAATTATGAATATTATTTGCTTTTCGACAGTTCTTTAAAATTTGGTTAAAATCGTATGACTATATCCTATAGCTGCCATACAACCGATCGGGAAAAAGATGTTTATTATTATTATTATTTGTTTAGCGGGCTCAAATTTTAAAGCCAACATTCAGATTCATAATGATTTTAAATTTATAAATATCTTACATCTATGTATATTGTATATATAAATTTTCTATTAGTTAAATCAGTTGGATTGTATTAAACGAGTGTATTAAAACTTCTGCACAATCGAAGTTAGCTTTGTACTCTCTTTTTTTCTAACCTAATTTAGTTAGTCACATTAGTGGTATTCCTAAAACTGATAGATTTTAAAAGATTGTTCACACTATGTTATAAAAGATTATCTTAGATTTTGAAATAAAGTTTTTTAGATAGATTGGGGGCTCTAAATCCAAATCAGAAAAAATTTTTTTCAGCCAAGAAATAGAAAATTTAATTTTATTTTTTTTTTTTTTTTTTTTCGAAATTTATTGAAAGGCAAAGTAAAAATTTAGTTATATTTTAAAATATCCGTTGTCACAAATTAATGTAGATGACACCGCCTTAAGGCTGACTCAGAATACTTGAGAGTATCCTTAGTTAGTTGAACATTAAGTATTCCGATTTTCTAGATAACTAAAGGAAAATGCGCGTTTTTCTAAGGGTAAGGCTAGCTTTAGTTTCAATTTCTTCTTATTAGAGCACACGCACACACACACACACACTCCGATGCACACTTAACAAGCATTTATATTTATTTCTATATAATTTTTTTCATCTCTCGCACTCTGCGCGTCGTGCAAATTTATGAAGGGCACTTCAAATGGTCTCCACCCCCTCCCCCGTCCCCCTCCAACGCTGCGTAAACGACTCTTCAGTAGCGGCAGCCGTTGGCATTTGTCGACCTGGTCGCCAGGCACAGTAAACAAGCGACAGCAGCAGCAGCGGCAAAATGGCGAGCAATAAAAATAATTGCAAATTTCGAAATTTAAGTGTAGGCGTGTGCCATGTTTAAAGTGGCAGTTGCGGCGCCACCCTACCCCCTCCCCCCCTCTTGCTGTGGCTCTACACAAACAATGGCCAACGAGGCGTATGCTTAACGCGGTGTAAAATCAGCGCGATGCGGTTTCTTTTTTTTTGCCAGCGCCATTTTTTTTGAGAGAGAAAAGAACTTGTGTGTGTGTGAGTGTGTGTGTGTGGTTTACAATCTGTTTCGCAACTCACGTAAAATATAAGGTAATTTGTGGAAATTTGATGTTTATCGTAAATTGTTTTTTATTTGCGCAATGTCACCATTTGCGGTTTGCCAGCAGCGCACAGACATAAATACAACAAATACAAACACATTCACAACAATTCGCATTCACTCGGGCTAGCCCCAGGGCCATAAAAAAAAGTGGCCAATTTTTTAATTGTACATAAAAACAATTGCAACATTTTTCAATTTACCTGCATGGTGGTGTCCTCTGCCGTTTCGTCCGTCTGGCTCAGTTTGCTGCTGACACGTTTATTCCACTGCCGCAGGGCCAGACATGTTAATACCACTAACAAACTGGCCGCCACTTGATACACAAATCCAAAATTCTCTGCTATCATTTTTTAACCTTCTAACTGGACACTTGAAAAATATTTATAAAATTTTGCCAATAAATGCTTTAGCTACTAGCTTATAAAAAAATATGAAGTTTTTGTTGTTGTTCATTTATTTATCTGTATAATAATATCGTATAATATCCATTTTTGTTTGAGTTACTTGCTAAGTTTTACAATTTAAAATTAATTGTTTTCATTTTTTTTTTTTTTTTTTTTGGTTTGCCATCAATAAAAATTCAGTGAAAATGTTTAAAGACGCCTGGCGCCTGAACATTAGTTGTAGTTTAGCAAGTTCTAAATAGTTTACATTTAAGTTTAAGTTTTACTAAAGATAAATTAAATAACAGAGAGATCAGTTGGACAGTTCAACTTAGTTTTAGACTTAAAACTTAACTTACAATATAATTTTTTTGTTTTTTTTTTTTAAATATTTTTGTAAAGACTATTTTGATCATTTTTGTTTTGTTTTTTTTTTTGTTGGATTAAAATGCTTTAACTTACTGCTAAATATTTTAAAGTTTAAGTTAACTGTGCTAGAATCAGGACAATTTGAAGACAGAAAAGATTTGAACCAAGTCCTGATACTTTATACTCTTGATTTTGTGTGTTGTCATACGAATATTGTTAGGAAACAGTGTTGGAAAACTGTGTTTAAAAATCATTTAATATTTGTCAGTGTTGGAAACAATTTGAAAAAGTGTTAGGAAACAATGTTGAAAATATGTTAAGAAACAGTGTTGCAAAGTAAGAGCGCTGACTCTTTATACTCTTGATTTTGTGTGTTGTCATACGAATATTGTTAGGAAACAGTGTTGGAAAACTGTGTTTAAAAATCATGTTTGGAAATAGTGTTAGGAAATAGTGTTGGATAACAGTGTTGGGAAACAATGTTGAAAAAGTGTTAGGAAACAATGTTGAAAATAGTGTTAAGAAACAGTGTTGCAAAGTAAGAGCGCTGATACTTTATACTCTTGATTTTGTGTGTTGTCATACGAATATTGTTAGGAAACAGTGTTGGAAAACTGTGTTTAAAAATCATGTTTGTAAATAGTGTTAGGAAATAGTGTTGGATAACAGTGTTGGGAAACAATGTTGAAAAAAGTGTTAGGAAACAATGTTGAAAATAGTGTTAAGAAACAGTGTTGCAAAGTAAGAGCGCTGATACTTTATACTCTTGATTTTGTGTGTTGTCATACGAATATTGTTAGGAAACAGTGTTAGAAATCATGTTTGTAAATAGTGTTAGGAAATAGTGTTGGATAACAGTGTTGGGAAACAATGTTGAAAGCAGTATGGGAAACAGTGCTGGCAAATAGTGTTGGAAAATAGAGTTGGAAAATGATGTTGAACACAGTGATGGACAAAAATTTTAAAACATCTGTGTTCGAAAACAGTGTTGGAAAACAATGTTCTAAACAGTGTTGGTAAACAGTGTTGCTGAATACTGCTGAAAAACAATGTTGGTAAATAGTGTTGAAAAACAGTGTTGGAATACAGTGTTGAAGACAGTGTTAGGAACAATGTTGAAAACAACAATTTTGAAAAACAGTGTTCGAAAACAATTTTAAAAAACAATGTTAGAAATAGTGTTGGTAAATAGTGTTGGTAAAAAGTGTTGGTAAATAGTGTTGGTAAATACCATGGATGCAAACCGTTCGGAAATAAGGAGTGGTTCGGTTCTGTGGTTTACTGAGTTTTTAAACCACTGGTTTGGTTCATAATATAGTGTTTGTAGCAATCCGAATCGCGGTTTTGGTTCGGTTCAGTTGTTCAAGGTTAATATGGTATCACGCCAGATCTGATAAAACTTACCATATTTTCATTTGTTTTTTAAACTAAAAATTCATTTAAATAACTTCGACTTCAAACCTAGAAATCAGGTACAGTACATATAACAAATTATTGCCTTGCTGATCTGATCTTATTTTAAATGTACTTAATATGAAAATACGAATTTGAAGGCGGCTTCCATCAGTTCAAGAAAAAGTCAATATAAACTATAACATTTCGAAAACGGTGCGTATCAATTGGATTACCAGCTAAACCAAGCAAAAGGAATAGTTGTTCTATTGTCTGAAGGAAAATAATGCATAATAATCTCTCTATAAACGTCAAGTAGAGAACAGTGTTGGAAAGCAGTGTTTTAAAAACAGTGTTGGAAAATAGTGTTAGAAAAAACTGTTGGAAAAAACTATTGAAAAACGATGTTGAAACAGTGATGGACAACAATTTTAAAAAACAGTGTTCGAAAACAGTGTTGATAAACAATGTTAAACACAGTGATGAAATACAGCGTTGAAGGACTCCCCAAAAAAATGACTAAGCTATTGTGTAGCTGCGCGTTTAAAGAATAACCACACAGAATAATCACTCAAAACTTCTCAAAAAATACAAAATAAATGTCACCTTATTCACTGATTCTAGCACAATCCCCTTAATTGTAAATTGTTAATTTATATTTATTCCATATTTAGCTTTTTCACATTAATTGAAATAATTGTACATTAATTTAATTAATTTTTGCTCTGCATTTACTATGCCGTATTTTTCTGCTTTAATTCATTCTGTGTGTGAGTGTGTGTTGGTGGTTTTATTATATACAATTCTCTTACAATTAATTATGCATTTAAAATGTATTTATTTTCTATAGAATAGTTTTTAATATGCGTTACTTGTTATTTCATTTTTAAATTTTTAATTGGCATAACAAAATCTCTTTTTTTTTTACGCATAATTTGTTGAACAAATATTTAAAAAACATTGCCCCATCAAAAATCGACAAGTTGAGACAAAAAACTAAAAGCCTCAATTATGTGGAATTTAAATGTAACATAACAAGTTGAAAGAGCTTCTAGGTTAAATGTATATATATATTTTGTTGCTGTGCCTGGTTTTTTTTTATATATGTATATCACGAGTGCATTACATGTAGAGTGAATAGAGACAGATTTATTTAAGGTGTACAACAAAAACTAAAAAAAACAAGAAAGTTAGTTAAACTTTCGGCTGTGCCGCACTGAAAATACCCTGGGAAATTAGATTTTGGCTAACTTTCAAAAAGGTTATGGCAATTTATGGTAAATACACTTCCGATCATTGAAATAGACTCATTGTTTTTAGTTGTCGACCTTGAGCTGGCTACTCCCAATTTCCTCATTGTTTTTATATAGAATATATAAATCGGTTAAAAACCCAACAAAAACTCTAGATTTTTCATCAATTTAGAAAAAATACACTTCCGATCATTGAAATAGACTCATTGTTTTTAGTTGTTGGTATAGCGACCTGTTCTTATTTATTTAAGAAATTGCGTCGACCTTAAGCTGGCTACTCCTAATTTCCTCATTGTTTTTATATAGAATATATAAATCGGTAAAAAACCCAAAAAAAAACTCTAGATTTTTCATCAATTTTGAAAAAAAATTCTTTAAAAAGTTTTTACCAAAAAAAAATTAAAAAAATTTTTTTTTTATCAATTGGGAGCCTATAAAATTATATATTTTTTAGGCTCTCAATTGATAAAAAAAGTTTTTACCACAGCAAAATAAAAAAAAATTTTTTTTATCAATTGAGAAAAATATTTTTTTATGGCCAATTGAAAAAAGTTTTTTTTTTATCAATTGAAAATAAAGTTTTTTTTTAATTTTTCTTAGAGTTTTTTTTTTTTATCTATAATTGATAAAAAAAGTTTTTACCACAGAAAAATAAAAACAAACTTTTTTTTTCAATTGAATAAAAAAAAATTTTTACCACAGAAAATTAAAAAAATTTTTTTTTGTATCAATTGGGAGCCTAAAAAATTGATTTCGTTTTCAAGCTTCTTCTTAGGCTGTGGCCTGGGTTAAGGTGTATATCAGCCTTTATTATAAAACAACTCCTTAATTCAGTCAGACACTAAATCCATAATGGACTTTAAAATATGCAATTAAAGTTCGCTCCAGGCGCTTTCAATGGCATTTGTTAATAATTCGACATGCGTGGATTTGTTGTTGGGCCGTTTTATAGGGGTTTAGGTCTGAAGAGTAAGGAGAATGGTTACATTTTGCTGCTTAATTCATTTATTAACCACTCGGGGCAAAATGCCAAAAATTACCTTTGAGTCTATTCTGGTGATCGACTAAAAAGCACCGTTTACAGGGGGATAGGTCTGAAGAGTAAGGAGAATGGTTACATTTTGCTGCTTAATTCATTTATTAACCACTCGAGGCAAAATGCCAAAAATTACCTTTGAGTCTATTCTGGTGATCGACTAAAAAGCACCGTTTACAGGGGGATAGGTCTGAAGAGTAAGGAGAATGGTTACATTTTGCTGCCTAATTCATTTATTAACCACTTGAGGCAATATGCCAAAAATTACCTTTGAGTCTATTCTAGTGACTGACTAAAAAACACAGTTTATACGTACCATAATTGTGAGCTTAAATAAAACCAAAACCTCTTAATTCTCTTTAATTGATCGGAAGTGCTTACGTACCCTGGAATTGCAGGGGATATACCAAAATACACAGAAATTTAAATCCAACCATTTTGTAGCTATAAACACAAAATGAAAAAGTTTTTTAGTTTCCATTTAAATGGCACAACAAAAAATGATTTACAACTACGCATAAAGTTTAAATTGAATTGTATGTAGAGAATGAAAATGTAGCCATAGTCAGGCATCAATTGGATTTTGTGAAATAGTTTTGCCAGGTATTTATTTTGTGAAATCAATATTTAGTACTGCATAAATTGAAGGAAAAATTAATTATAAATACTTGTTTGGTAGCCTTTTCATATCTAATTGCTTATTTAGTTTGTTGTTTTCTTTTGTTTTTATTTTGGGTATGTGTTAATACTTCTAGACACCCGCAGCTTTATATATAAATTGCAATTTTTTTTGTCTGTATTTCTGTTCTATTTTGTTTGGTTTTTTCTTTGGGGTATTTTAATATTCATATTTGTGGTTTGTTTGTTATTTCTTTATTTTTGTTGCTCACTTGGGCTATTGTTTTTTTTGGAATACATTTAAACTTGGTTTATTTACAGTTGCCAATTAGTTAGCAGAAGGCTGAAAATAAATTGAAATGCATGTCAGCGCGCTTTGATTTTGCCAAAATTAATTTACAAATTTACACAATCTAATTTGAAAACGGGGCGTTGCCCAATTGTTAATTTGTAATTAAAATTTTGCGTTATTATAAAGAACAATTGAAATTAGCAGTGCAATTAGTTGATCATTTTATGCATTGTTATTTGCCATTTGTCGCATACATCAGGGGCAAAAATGCTTTCCAATTTCATGCACGAGTGCAGACGAGGAAAAACTAATGAGCGACCTTTTCTATATATTTTTTTTTGCAATTAAAAGGCCATTTTGTGTGCGCTGGCATAACTGTTTATTTGATTTAGCAAAATTTCCATATTTTCATGTTGAAAACCAAAAAAGAAAAACCTCCATAGGTGGTTTTTGTGTTTGGCTTTTGGTTTTACATTGATTTGACCAGAAAATTATGGTTGTTTGCATTTTGTCGCCTGGCCTCAATATTTTGGCCACATTAAATATTATATATTTAAATATCAAATTAAAAACAGACAATTGTTAAGTGGGGGAGGGGGAGCAGAAATTCGTATACATTGAGCATCACAGTGGTTCGGTGACTAATTATGGGTTTACATAAATTTGGACAATTATTTATATAGCTAAATAAATAGGCGAAGATAGTTCAGTACCATTAATGGAAAGAGTTCAAAGAGAAGCATATATTCTAGAATATACGTTCATTAATAAATAATTGAAATACTATATATTATGAGTACACTCAGAAAAAACAGGCCTGTTTGAGTTCTAGTACAATACAAACGGAATGGAGTTTAAGGACATATCCTTTTCTGAACCTATATTAAATTTGCATCAATCTTGAATCTCTAAAGCTAAGGATTCATACGCAAATAATTTGCCCAAATTTATATGAAAATTTGGCTAAATAAGCCTAATAAGAAAATGTTTCGTAACATTTTGAGCAAATTATTTGCGTGTGAATCCTTTGAATTAGTTTCAAGTCCTGCAAACTTTAAGGTAATGGCTATTTGGACCAATTTTTATTAAAATTTTGTCAAATTATTTGCCCGTGGTACCTTAGCTTTACACTCAGAAAAAAAAGCAAAGAACTTAGAACTTGAATCAAGTATTTTCGTACGTACCGTACTATTGACACCGTTTATACACTGAAAAAAAAATGGGGAGCTATTTTTGAGTTCAAAAATTAATTTGATCCCGACCTTTGAATTTAAGTTTCATATACGAAAGACTTGGAAAAATCCCAGAATACTTGTGTCCATCCGAAAATGCTTTTTTCATACTTGAAAATCAAGTCCAAGTATTTCGGTATTGGTAAATTCGGACTCAAGTCAATACTTTCGTACTAAGTATAAGAAATTTAGTGATCGTCCTACTTCTGACATCGTTTAGGATTGTTTTTCATGAAAATATCTCGGGTTTTTTGTTCTGTGTACTTATTTCAATTACAAAGTTCTTGTTTTTTCAAAATATCCCGATTTTTTCTGTATACTTATTTCAAGTACAAAGTTCTTAATTTTTTTTCAGAGTGTAAGCCATTTTTAGGTCTAATTTTTAGCTTTGTACTTGAATCAAGTATAAATGTTGTTAATACTAAGGTAAGTACGAAAACACTTGATTTAAGTATTTTTTATATCAAGTTCGATTGTTTCATTTTCGAAATACTTGATTACAGTTTTGTCAAATATTTAGTACATTTCGAACTATTTAAAGATCTTTTTGATTATTGTTTTAGATCGAAATATTCTTAAGCCTATCCCGACTAACTCTTAAAACAAGAATTTTCGTATTAGCACATAAAATAGCAAAACAGCTGATTAAGCACAGTGTTGCCCATTTAATAGCTTTTTAGACTTTTTTTAAGGTTTTATGGTCACACTTTAGCTTACAATCCATTTTCATGTCATAAACTTGAATATGGTCTAGAAAGCAGTCTTAAGCCTTAGTGAGTATTTTTGCTTAATTCGACACATATTTGTTTAAGGTGGAACATAAGTCTAGTGTGACCAGATATATTCCAAAACTACGCCGAAACTTTAATTTCGTGGTATTTTTTAACTAACGGCAGTGTTTTGATTTGATAGAAGCTCGGCAACTTAATTATTACTTATCCCTAACGTTATGTATAAGCAGCGTATAGTCGAAAAGTTAAAGGTAAAAGCTCATCTTTACACAATTTTGGTAAAAAAACTTCTCGTTAAAGCACATAAATAGAAATAATTCAGGACTAAATCGACCTAAAAATAAGTTTTTAAAGATATAGTTTCGAAATTTACTTAAAATAATCCGAAACGACCTAATATTAAGTATTTTGGGATTGGGATTCCATTTGTACTTGATTCAAGAACAAAATACTACATTTTTTCTGAGTGTACAGTACGGGATTTCTGGAACTGAGTATAAAATATGTCGATATATATTAAGGGGGCAACCTTAATGGCATAAAAATTAATTTCAGCACTATGCTTTATATTTATTGTGCCGAAATAAGTTTTAATGTCATCAGGAAAAAGGCCTTAAGATATTAAATATTTTGATATTAAAAACTTCACCAACATACTAGAATAGGGTTGCTCACGAGTGAGTAAACAAAAATGAACAAGTGAACATGTGTTCTCCAATTGTTCTTCTTGTTCAGTGACTCTTGTTTAGTGACTCTTGTTTAGCTTGTTCGGTGTCTATTGTTTGGTGACTAATGCTCCGTGACTATTTCTCAGTGACTTTTGTTCATTAATTCTAGTTCAGTGACTCTTGTTCAGTGACTATTGCTCGGTGCCTTTTTCTCAGTAACTATTGCTCAGTAACTCTTGTTCAGTGACACTCGTTCAGTGACTATTGAACCGTGACTATTGCTCAGTGAGTCTTGTTCAGTGATTCTTGTTAAGTGACTCTTGTTCAGTGACTCTTGTCCAGTGACCTTGTTCAGTGACTCTTGTTCAGTGACTCTTGTACAGTGACTTTTGTTCATTGACTAATAATCAGTGACTCTTGTTCAGGGACTACTGATCAGTCACTAATGCTCCGTGACTACTGCTCAGTGACTATTCCTCAGTGACTTTTGCTCAGTGACCTTTGTTCAGCGACTTTTGTTCATTGATTCTATTTCAGTGACTCTTGTTCAATGAGTATTGTTCAGAGACTATTGCTCGGTGACTGTTTCTCAGTGACTATTGCTCAGTGACTCTTGTTCAGTGACTATTCATCCGTGACTATTGCTCAGTGAGTCTTGTTCAGTGATTCTTGTTCAGTGACTCTTGTTCAGTGACTATTGTTCAGTGACTCTTGTTCAGTGACTCTTGTTCAGTGACTCTTGTTCATATATTGATAGACTATTGCTCGGTTTTGTTCAGTGACTATTGCTCAGTGACTATTCATCCGTGACTATTTCTCATAAGTCTTGTTCAGTGATTCTTGTTTAGTGACTCTTGTTCAGTGACTTTTGTTCAGTGACTCTTGCTCGGTGACTATTGTTCAGTGACTATTGCTCAGTGACTGTTCTCTTAGTTCGATTAATCACTACTCAGTGACTGTTCACTCTATTGTTCTTTCTTCTTCAGTGACTCTTTGCTGTTTTTAAATGTGTGGCAACTCTGTTTTCAGCAACTTGTATGGCAGTCCCAACTGTGATTTTTACTTCAGTAGTTAAGTAATTGTATAATTTCAAATCAAAACGTCCCGGAACAACTGAGGAACTGAACAAAAGAACAGAAAAATAACTGAACAACAGAGCAACTGAACAACAGAACAAATACTTGGAAAAAAGGAACAAGTGAACATGTTCAGTGAAATGAACAACCTTTACCCAACTCTACCACATACACGAGCAACTATTTTTTTTCCAAGATATTTTAAGTGTTGAAAGTTGAGTCTCTAAAGATTCACTAACTCATGAACTAGTTGTCGAGAGTTCTTTAAATTTCGACAAATTTATTAAAGCGCCATTTATACGATGCGTGATTATTGTTCAACTTTTCTCAGTAGTCGCTTTCTATATCTTTCGTCTAGTTTTCATTGGTGAAAGGTGTAAAAAGGAGCTGGAATTTTATGGCCTCTAAGAAAAGTTGTGACTTGTTGGAGATCAGTGCGTTGTGTGAGTCTTATGTACCGGGGAAGCCTCGGACTATCCAATAAAAAGTGTTTCTTTAAAACTTGAAAACATCTGGCCACCTTTACCAGCTATTGGAGCCTGGGAAATGCTATTAAAATTTTGCTGTTTCGATAAGGCCTTTCTCTTGTGAAAAAAAATTAAAATTCCTTGGGGGCGAAAAGTTAAATATTTTAGAAAAAGTTTGACGAAAATCTTCTATGTTGTAAGGAATATCTGGAGCAACGTTTAATATTTTTACTTTGCTTCTGTATTCTTTATCTACCTGGAAAATATTTCCAGACAATTTCTTGACTTACAATCAGCTGACTTCAACTGAGTTTGAAAGAACAGTCTAAAAAAAATCAAAATATTTTGAGCTATCTACCCTTTGATTAGGTCTCCGAATCACTGCTTAGCTTAACTTTAAATCTAATTAGTTTTGAGTATTTTCCCATATATATAATATTTAATTTTTGTTTTTATGTTTTGAAATGTTAGTTAAGTGTTTACATTTAGTTTGATCTATTGTAACATTTATTTTCTGTTTAACTTTTTTAATTTGTTTTATAATATTTTCCTGTTTGGTCAAAATCGGGTTTTTTCGGTTTGTGGTTTCAGAGTTAAAAGACACCTAAAAGTATGCAATGGATTTGTTTGGCAATAATTTGTAGCATATTGTAGGCCACTTAAATTGCTAACCAAATCGTTTATGTATTTACTTACTTAAATGCTTAAATGTCAAATATGTTTTGTTGCTTGTCTCTGGGTTTAATTTGCCAAATCCTGTATAATATCCGCTGCAAATGAAATGAGTCGGAAGAAGGAGGAGAAAAGAGAAGATTTATGTTAGTAAACATTTTTTAGTGGAAATTGGAAGCTTATTAATAAATAATATGGAAATGTGCAATTTAAATTAATTAAAATGGGGGGAGGGGGACAGTGCATTGTACACATAAGCTATTAATTTGTATAATATGAAGAGCCAAATTAATGTGTAGCCGGAAATGGGTGAGCACGTTTTCAGGGCATTTGGTTTTGAATACCAAATATATATATATATATATTTTTTTAATTTTATATTTCTAAGCTTTGCCGCTCCAAATGCATTTGCATTCAATCAGCGTAATGCCACTTCAATCTGCGTATATATTAAAAAAAAAAGTGAATGTATATATGTGCATATATTTAAGCCGCCTGCAGAATAAAACTCGAAACTCAATTCAAATGCCAAAACACTTCAGTTGAGGTGAGCTTCAGTGCATTTTATATTTCTACTGCAATCTATGTGTGTGTGTGTGTGTGTTTTTGTATGAAAAGTCAACTCTTGTCAACTTTTTCACGCTTTCTATGTGTGTATGTGTGTGTATCTTGTCTCGTTGATTTGGCACCACACTTTTGCACTTTGTCTGGCCTCTGACAATTGCAACTTTTGCATAAATACATTTTCTGCATTCACTTCACACAAAAAAAAAATGGAGAAAAAAACCACGCTCTTTCCCTCCCCTCTCCATCACAGCATTCCACTATTGAAAATTGTTCCATTTTTCTGGCAAAAAGTCATTTTATGAAAGTCTTCAAAATAATAATTTTTTTTTAAGGAAGCAGATTTTTTTAATGAGAAATTTTGTTTATACTTAAATTAGAATGGAGGCAAATTCCTGTTGGTGGGTCAAATTATCAAAATGGCAATGTTAAATCAGATATGAAATAACAGTATCTAGGCGTAGCATTTACGTTACTTCGAGTGTGTTTTCTCGAAACGACGTTTTTGGTTCTTGTCAGTGGAGGCCAGTTCAAACAGGGATTTGGTTTTTTTTATCAAGCAGCACAAAAAAAAATGGCATTAATGCCGTTGAATTTAAAAAATATTGAAAAATATGATTGAAGTACGGGCCAGAATTACATAACATTCTGATCATAACCTCATTTACCGTTTTCATTTCCGATAACCGGAAGTCCGGAAGAAATTTATAATTATTATTCGAGCAATTGTTAACAATTTTATCAGTAAAATGCCCGCTTGTAACTTTTGGTTTGCTTTTTCATCAGCGGCGCTATTTTGTGGCACCTTCAAAAAAAATTCATTTTACAAATTGTTTTTACTGTACTAAAGGATGTTACTTGTACACCGTATAATTATTTAAGTTCATCGAGGCATTTTTGTTTACTTAATCCACGCCAAAAAATTGTGAAAAATAATTGCACGAAAATGTTTACTGTTGAATTACATTTTTCTGCCGAAAAGAATTTCGCAAATCAATGTAAACAATAAACAAAATGGCCGCACAACAAAATGTTAAATATTAGCTCAAAGCTATAAATACCAAATTTTTCAATGCAAATGACAAATGTGTTCTAATAGGGCTTAAAGTGAACAAGGCCAGAAATAAAAGGAGATTTTTACGCTATTGGCTTTTTCAGTGTACATTTTTTGACACTTCACCCAAAAATGCTCATTTGCCTTCTCACCATGAAGAGACTCACAAACGAACAGCGCTTGCAAATCATTGAAATATATTATCAAAATTTGTGTTCTTCGATGAAGTTCCTTTTTGGCTCAATGGGTATAACAGAATAGCAGAATTTGGTCTGGAGAGTAACCAGCGGCAGTTAAATAGCAGCATAATGCGCCCTGAAAAATTCACTGTTTGCTGTCGCACATTCGTTAACAACTTCATATCTATCATGTGCACCATTTTTTATTAGAGCATCAAAAAATACATTAAATTCGATCTGTCAAACTATAACATTAGTTTTGATTCCTTTTAAAAGGTTGGGCAACTTGCCAAAATAACAGCATTTGCGGAAAATGTTGCCTTAATGATTTCAATTTAATAAAGTGCTTCCGAATGTCATCGATTGCTCTCTAAGGCTTATCCTGAATATGCTTTATAAATGAGAACGAGCCAGAAGTGGTTTGCTCGATTTTAAAGTAGTGAAATGCAATGAGAGTCCCGGCCAGGTTAACAAGATTAAATATGCAGAATTTGAGTCATTGCTCGTAGAAACCATTACAGGAGCATTGTATGGAACTCAATTGATGTGTTTGAGCCGAGCATTACGAGAAAAGACGCGAAAAAGTAATTCTTCAACATGACAATGCTCTTAGAAACTTAGAAACGCTGAAATGGGAAGTTCTTCTTCACTCTCTTTATTGCCCAGACATCACATCTTCGAATAGGTAGTAGTCAGTTCGATGACTCATGCCTAGGCTGACGTACGTAAATGGATCGATTCGTGGATCGCATCAACAGACGAATAGTTTTTTCGAGATGGTATCCAAAAATTGGCAGAAGATTGGAAAAAATTGGTGGCTAGCGATGGACAATGCTTTGAATAATAAGTGTCTAACCATTTTTTCACTCCATACATATATTAAATACTCCATACATACATACACTTTTTAAAAAGTCGCATCTTCAACATCACCTTACATCATTATAATGCGCGTATAATCGGTTATAAAAAGCACAAGTATTGGGTCAAAGAATTTAAAACAGTCATATTTATTGTTGAAAAAGTGCATCCTAGACTACCCAGATGGACATTATAAAAAATGGAGAGATATGCGACATCCTCAACAGACTTGCTAAATGGTGTGGAATTGCTTATGGTATGGGCTACATTTAGTGCTGTAGGCAGGTCATCATTTGTTTGTTTTGAATTAGTGAAAAGTGAGTTCATCACTTTCGCGAAACAGTTCCATGGTCACAATTGGTTTTTTCAATCAAATAACGCTTGCATACTCGTTGTCCGCCATACTAAGGCATAGCTTCCAGAATATTCCGCTGTTACAGAGACCGGCCTTAAGTCCGGATCTAAATATAACAGTGGAGTTAATTATCCATCGAAATAGCAAATATAAAATAATTCTTTGTCAGGGGGCCTCCATCTTTGAACATTTTTCTTCAGATTTTTTGCATAAGTATTATTGCTTGGACTTTCCCCTTTCATTCCCTTCAAGCCATTTTCCAAAATTCGTAATAGTTTAGCAGATATTGCCATCTTAGCAGAGCAATGTTCTTGCTAAAGGGAGTATTTTATACGTTGCTCGAATCTTTAAGCCGTTTCTCTCGAAACAAAGTTTTTGTTTACATTTTGGATGCTCGGCCGGGATTGAACAATTGTAAACAACCCCAATCTACAACATACAACTTCCCCCTCCCGAAGACATTAAAATGATTTAAAATTTTAAAATATTAATTTTCTTCCCAGAAAAGTGCATAAGTTTCCTATAGTGCATTCTCATTCACTTCAAATCAAGTGGAAGTGCAAAACTCTCGCTCTGGCATCAGGCACAATAAAATACTTTTGCATACTTTTATGCGCACGCATTGAAAATTTATCTCCTCACAGTTTTGTTTGTCAAATGCGTTTAGCTTCGCTTCACTTTTGTGTCAGATGGCTCTCGGTTCTGGTTTATGTTTGTTGTCGTTGTCGTTTGTCTGTGGCCTGTTCAAACAATTTTCGCTTCAAAAACTCAATTAACAGGCGATTTTTTGGTGATTTTTTTTTTTCATTTTTTTCAAGCGCTCAGCAAAGAGACATCCAACAGCAACCACACAAAATGCGACATGCTCGTTTGAGCTTTATGGTGAACGTTGATGCGGCAGCTTGTTGTTATGTTTCATTACCTAATAAACATTTTATGAGCGAACGGTGAGAGTTTCGGTCAACAGACAGACCGGGGCAAATTGGTAAATTGTTTGAAAGATGCATTACACACGACGTAGCCAGACCCAACTATGCTTTGTGTGTGTGTGTGTGTGCAACATAATTAACCAGCTCGAAATGGCTCCAATGGGCTGGCAATGAGTTTCCTGTTAGCGTGTACTCTGTTTCAGTGGATTGGTCAACTATTCAAGCAGGTTGGGTTGACAGTAGGCAGCGGATTGAATTCAGTCCTAGCAGTTCAGGGTGGAAGTATTTTTAGAAAACTTTTTGTGATTTTGTGATATTTTCTAAAATTAGCGAAAAACTCAATCTAAAAAGTTACGGGCATGCATACCTCGGTGTGAACTGTTTTCGAACTTTAAGGGCCGTTTTCTTATGTTCCTGTTTTTCAAATCTAGGGTTTGGAAATATAGTTGCTACTTTTCGAATTAATATATCGCTATTTACGAAAATATATGTTGCCTACTTTTGGACCGCATTTTTAATCATATTCGGGTCGTTGTAGACACAAGCATAGATATTTTTTAAGGCAGCCTTAAAGTAGGCAACACGAATTTTCTAAAATTAACGGAAACCTAAGCCCAAAAAGATTCGGTCGTGCAAACCACGGAGTGAACTTCTTTCGAATCTTAAGGGCCGTTTTCTCATGTTCCTGTTTTAAAAAAAAATAAATATATGTTGCCTACTTTTGGACCGCATTTTTAATCATATTCGGGTCGTTGTAGACACAAGCATAGATATTTTTTAAGGCAGCCTTAAAGTAGGCAACACGAAATTGTTCAAAAAGCAACTAGATTTCAAATCCATGAAGATGAGAAAACGGGCCTTAGAGCTTTAATAACTTGATTTTAAGAATGAAAGAATTTTAAGAACGATTCATTCTAAATTTAAGTACATTCTGTAATAATTTTAATTTTAAGTATTAAACACTATAAATTCCATTTCGTTCATCCCAGAATATTCACTAATGTTTTTTCTTTTATTTCAGAGGACTAAGGCTGAGCTTCTCTCACTCTGTTGCCTTTCTTTTTCATGGCTATTTACTCCTTTTTACTCAACTCAAAAGAGTATCTCCTGTTTACCCCAAATATCTGCACTTCTGTTACCCGTGCTGCCCACCGGTGAAGTCGGTTAATGTGCCCGTTCCTCTTGCTTGTTCCCATTCACCTTCATTGTTGTTGTCGACACAGTCGTTGGCTTTTGCCGTTGGCCCATAAAACATGCTTGGCCGCAGAAGGTATGTTCCACTGGATGTTTTAGCGAAGGAGGGAGTGAGTACCTGTCCTCTCTGTCTCGCTGTACCGTATTTATGCCTATGAATATTTCATTTAATTGAAGCGCATTCATTACCGACCACAGCATTGGGCCACGCCCATTCATCCTACCATACGCCACACTTTTGGCGTTGTAATTAAAATAAATTTATTACGTAAAATGTTTTGCCAAAAAATTTGTCGAAAGTTGCTGTTGTTGTTGTAGCCCTGGCAGGAGGTGCAATAAATAATGGTAGAGCGTGTGTGTGTGTGTGTGTGGGGGAACAGGGAGGAGTGTGTGCGGAATGTATTGCTGTATGTTTAATGATCTGTGCCTGACCTGGATGACTCTGAGAGCACGGAAATTGATGCGGTTAATATGTTGCTAATTGTTAAATTTCTTATTTTACAAAAATAAAACGATTGTCAGAGTTTTAGTAGGTAGGGCAGGGAATTTATAACTTTTTGGAGCGAACTTTTTGGGTATACAGAAAAAATAGTGGGGTAGTATTAGATTGATTTCATGCCGACCAATGGATTGATATATCCAGTATAAGTCAAACTTGAAATACTTGAAACAAGTACAGAAAACATGGAACAATCTCACAATTCTTGTATCAATCCGAAAAGCCTAATATCAAATTTAGATTCTACTTGCCAATCAAAAAAAATCCTAAACAACCCCAATTTGTAAATGTAAGTTTAAGATTTCTTAAAGTCAAAACGTAAGAGCGAAAATTTTTAATAAAAGTTTACAACTTGGTTTACATTTCATATTGTCACTCGGCTTTTGAAAATTTTGAAAATGTTTGACTCAAGACAAAAACGACGCTCTCTCTAACTTTAGAAATTTGTTTTAAATAACTATTACACGCGAAACCAAAAAGTCACCCAAAAAAAAGCTAAAATAAATTCGCGTATTGTTGAAATAAGCTTATTTGGAACTAAAATCAGCTCAACTGAGCTAAGGAACGCGGCTAAAAACAAAATGATTTGGGATTTGTTAAATTCGTAGCTCGATCAATCTTCATTGGACTTGGGTTTGATGGGACAAACATGTTATTGAGTCGACCTACTCGTTCAGGATTGATTTTTGTACGGATATTTAGGATTTATTTTCGTGTATTTTTTGTTCTTTAGTGAACTTAAGTTTAGTGAATTAATCGTTCTGGAATCAAATTTTTTTTATACAGTCAATTAAGAAGCTGCTGATAACGCGTTCTTTGTTGAATTAAAAACAAAATGAGTTAAGCACGAACTAATCAAACAATTACTAGGTTTATGCACAAATAAAATAAATTTTCCTAGCTAGGGAATGTTTAAAATAAAATTTTTTTTTATAGCCTTAAAACTTATTATTTTTGTAATACTGTAAACTGGTACGACAATCTGAGTGAAAGCACAATGTATGACTATAAATAAATAAATAATTCTTTATATAAGTTTAATAAATTAATCAAATATTTTATCTATATATATTAATAGACTTTCAGTTGTTCCAATCAAATTGAGATATTTGATTGAGTATTTCTAGTCGAAGATTTTTTGGAAAGGAAAGTTTCTTAAATTAAGAATTGAGTACTTGAATATAATTTGAACACAATTTGCACTTGATTAAATAACAAAATTCTTTATATTTTTGTACCAGAATTGCAGGGGAAAATAAATTTTGGGGGAATTGCAAAATTAAAGCCCTACACTCTCTCTCTCTCTCTCACTCAGTCAGTCTTTCTTTTTTATTGCACAACAGCAGCCACAAATCGCCAATTGAATTGCTCTGATTCGGCGAAAACTCAAAAGCATAGCATACTTTCAAGCGCACAATATCGCGAAATATTTTTGTTTGTGCCAACAAAGCCAAAAAAAAAAAAAAAGAAAGAAGGGAGACGACGTTGACGGTGAACACTTTAAGCTGGCACTGCAGTTCCACTTGAATTTCAAGCTGTGTTAGTGCTATTGTTGTTGTTGTAGTTGTTGTACGTCTGCCAAAGCATTTGAAAAGAAAAAGGGCAAAGGAAAAAAGCAAAAGCCACTGCCAACTATTTTTGGCGAGCATCTTCATCTAAGGTTGGTTCCTGCCTGTTTTGTTTTGTTTTGATTTTATTTTCCCTGAGTTAACATACAGTTATTGTTGTTAGTTTTGTTGCCTTTGTGGCCAAAAATGCGGCACATGGCCTGCTGCAGCTGCGTCTCTCGGACTTGGCTTTGTTTTAATTGAAATGTTTTTGCTGCTTGGCCTAAGCCGATTAGAAGCAGTTCATAATGTATGCTGGTAAATATGAATGCTCCACACACACACACACAAAAACAATTGAGCTGCTGTGTGTGTGTGTGGTCCACCCTGGAGGCACCGCAATAGCCGCAGCAGCCCGTTTAGCTAGCAGCTGCTTTCCTGCCGCTTTTGTTTGTCTAATTGAAGGAGCATTTAGTACTGGCGCCCACGAGAAAAAAAATAGACAACAATAATAATACCACGAATATCTTTGTATAACAAAAATCACGCATACGCCGTGTATGCGCTTACAAAAGCTCTAACCATCTCACAATGCAATGGATTTTTTTCCCATGCCATTTTCTATCTTACTTTTATGTTATGGCTTCGCATAGCACTGGCATGGAATGAGCAGACTTCTGAGTTAATTTTTTGGTTTTTTGTTTTTTGTGTTGGAAGGTAGTTTGAGAATTAAATTTTTGTTGTGGTAAGATTTTAATTAGCTGCTGTTGCTGGAATGATAAATGTTTGCAAACTGATGTGGCTTGGGTATAGAATGAAGGATAAGAAGTGAGCTTTGTAATTCTGCTGCTATAAGTAGGAAGGAAATTGTTAAAAAATTTATTGCTGGCAAACCATTTCCCAAATCTGGATAGGGAAATCTTCAAACCCAAAAGTCATCTAATAAACAGAATCAGGGAATAATCTGAAAAAAAACTAATCATCTGTTCAAACTAACTCATTACCCATGAAAAGTAATTTTCACCTCTGAAAAAATAGGTTTTTGGAGTAAGTGTCAAATTGTCCCATAAACTTCAATATGTGATTTTGGATTAAGCAGGCTTCACCTTCGCCAAATAAACTGATAAAATGTTTAGAAATTCACTACTACTAAAATGTCTAACATTGAAATCCACCAACCGCTCTACCATAAAGGTGATGATTTATTTTGTTAAAATTTCCATACATCGAGAAATATCTGACTTCAGAAGCCAATTCACACATTTTTTCCTGCTCTGACGAGTGGGACAGAAAAACCCATTGGCGCCTACTGTGACCACAAAAGATTCCTAGAGGCAATTCCGCCATATCTTGGAAAGAAGAGCTGATGAAGCTACCCCGAAAACAGTTTTGGAGTCAGTGCCCATTAGAGCGACCATTTTAATGCATAATTCGAAAATCACAGAGGACGTTCCCTTAAAGGATTCTTACAAACAGAAAATTTATATTTTAAGTTTTAGTGGCCGTGACGATGCCACAAAGTTTTAACCATAAAATGCTCATACGTCTAGTAAGCAACATCAATATTTCAACAATGAAGACAGTGACATGGTTTATTTCCATTTTGTTTAGAGAATTTGTTTAAATATGAATTTACGCTGCACCTCAACTACTGAATCTTTAGCCTAGCGGGTAGAGCGTCATGTCAGAACGCACATATGGGAGACAATGGCACTATTTTGATTTTTTTGTGTCATCCCCTATTTTTCCCAATCTATAGCTTAAGTCAGAGTTGCCTTTTGGAAGTATGCAAAATAATTTTTGGAATTCCAAAAAAATTTACCACTCGAATTTTTTTTGATTGGGATAATTTTTATTCCCATCTTTATTAAAAAGTACGCGGTACGTATTTTCAGGGTTTTCCCGAAATATGTCTAATTCACGAGTTAAACATTTTTTGCAAAATTGAAGATTTTAAAAAATTAAATTATTTATAATTGCTTGATACGGAAAACTATTGGTAAGAAAAATATGGAAAAATCTGTAAAATTGCACCCGATCCCAAACATCTTAGTTACTCACACTTTAAAATTATCCCAATTTTATTTGTCAACAAAATCGCTAAAATATAAACACAAAATTAATTGCACAAAAAGGTATATTTTTTTATCATTAATTTTTTTTCTCAAAATGTCGTCTTGTACCTAGGAATTTACTGTATAAAGCTGTAAATGGGCACCTGAATAGTTTCGGAGTTATGCATTTTTTTCTCATTGATTTTAATTATTTGGATGTGCAAAAAAAAAATTTGGAAAAAGAAGATATCTTTTTGTATACGAATTTTCGCGATTTGGTTGGCAAAAAAAAATTGGCATAATTTTAAAGTGTGAGTAAATAGAAGATTGAGATCTGATGCAATTTTACAGATTTTTTCCATATTTGTTTTATCAATGGTTTAACGTATCAAGCAATTATAAATAATATAATTTGTATAAATCTTTCAATTTAAAAAATATTATTGAACGTGAATTAGTAATTTTTCGGAAAAACCCTAAACATACGTACCCCATATTTTTCACCAAAGATTGCAAAAAAAATTATTTCAGCCCAAAAAAAAGCGAGTGAGAAATTTTTCGTGGAATCACCCATATAGAGGAAAGGCAACACTACGTATAAGTGATAATTTTTTACTGAAATCAAAAATTTTAGAGCCTGGTCGCGCCTATTAAAACTTAAATTGTTTAGCTTTTTTTTACCCACGTTCAACACACAATGGATTGGGAATAAAAAGAAATCATTCGGTGCTAAACCAGGGCTGTACGACAAGTTCGACATTTTGGACTGTCAAAAAGTCGCTTGTCTGACATGATGTGTGAGAGCTCGCATTGCCATAGTAGAGAATGATTTGTCTTCTGCGGTTAATTTTTTGAGTTTCTTAGAATTGACCGTTCTACGTTGCTCAACCGAAACAGCGAGCATTTGATTCGTACAAGAACAACTTTTGTCGGATTTTACTCGTCTTGGAATAACCACACTGTCGATACCTGTTTTTCGGCTCATAATGCGTATGATATATATAAATCGTAACCTGTGACCTTGATATAAACGTCTTTTAAAGCAACGCAATCGTATTTATTAAACATTTCCTTGCACCAATCCACACGAGCAATTTTTTTTAACTATTGTAAAAAAAATTTGGAATCCTAAGCGAACGAATCGTTTGTACGGCAAAATCATATGCTGGTAGAAGGAATGTTTGATGCGTCAATCTCACGGTATGCCACATGACGATCTTGCGTTCAGCATCGATGTTTTCTGGCACAACAGCGTGACGACATTTAAGAAGTTCGATGCTGAGCGAAGTACAATCACGATTGAATTTATTATACCAGCGATAAACAGTGGTTTCTGATGGTGCTTTATTGCCGTACAAAACACTGAGTTCATCGCCATACTTTTGATTAGATAATCCACATCGAAACTTGTGGAAAATAATTCAACGAAAACCTTCGCTTAAAATTTCATTTTTAAAGCCAAATTGATTTTTTCAACTCACTGTAAACAACACAAATAGCGCTTGTACATCAAAACGTTGTGAGACTGTTTATGCTAAAAAATGTCAAACTTTATTTTGGTATTACCAGATTTTAACTATTGGCATAAGTGTTACCAGTTGCCGACATATAAATATTACCGAAGAAAAGTGAAGATTTAAAGGATTTGAAACATCAATGTCTGATGCTTCTTTTCTTAAACATATTTTCAATAATTTCAGCGAGTTGTGTTACATTTTCTTGATACGAGTAATTTCTCTGATTTCTTTATGTGTAGAGTTCTCATATTTGTATAATATCTGAGTTAAATCCAAATGGAGCACAATTTAGGAACTTATGCTCTAGACACCAGTTGGTTAAAAGCCAAAAGAAATAAGATTACTTCTAGCTTAAAAAGTCCTTTTAACTGGATGTTTAGAAAAGTAAGTAAGAAACAAAAGATTTCTGCACTCAATTACAGGCATAAAACCCCCAAAGCATTAACTAAAGGAATCCTCAAACCTTCCACATAAAGACAAAGACAAAAAACTGACTTTAAAGCATTGAATTTAAAGTTTTGGAACCCTCTAGCTAATCAATTGTTGATCTAGTCCCAAGTAGCTATGTTACTATCGTACGTTTGGTTTTCCTTTCAGCTTCAGTGATTCAGTTCAGTTACAGCTGGCAGCGTTGTTTGATTTTGATTTTGTAAAATATTTTGTGCTTTTGCATTTTGCATTATTTTCTTCCCGAATGCAGAGGGTTTTCAGAGTATTTTTACTGCTTTTTCGATTCGTTGTTGTTGTTGTTGGAGCTTAGAGTAGAGGAGGAGCTGCAGATAGTTGTCGCTGCAAGCGATTTGTTGCTTCTGATAGAAGGGGGTGGGGAGGGGATAAGCACAGCATTGAGCTGACTATTTTATGTGCATTTAGCTGTGAGTGTGTGTGTGTGCATAAAAGGATATACAGATGCAAATTGTTTATATTCCATTGTCCTGTCCAAATCGTAGAGAAATTCTATTTTATTTCCCTCGCACTTAAGTGAATAATCAATCAAACTGATTTCCCCGACACACGCTCACTTATCTTTCTCTACAACTAAGACCAAGGGTCAACACTTACCCAGCTGATGCTGATGCTGCTGTTGCTGCTGCTGCTGCTGTTGCAGATCCTTGCGCTGCGGCGGCTTGGGCGGTTGCTTGTTGGACTTCCTCAGTGTGCCGTATCGTTGGGCTGCCTGCAGCATTTCATGCGGCGTGGCTGGTGGTTGGCCAAAGCTCTGTTGGCTCAACGAACTTGTCACTGTGGTTATATGTGGCGGTGGTGTTGCTGCAGCCAGTGGATAACCCGCATAATCCACTAAACCACTAAATGCTGACGGTGGACGCTCTACATAGATTTGCTGCGATTGTGCGGCGGCCAATTGAAGTCGCCACAAGGCTTCCGATTGGGCCAGATCATGGGGATTGCTATAGTTGTTCTCATTCGTGTGTGAGCCGGGAGTGTTTGACCCTAAAAATAGCAACAAAAAAAAAAATGTACTTAAGCGAGTGAAGGAAGTGAAGCAGAAATGTGACAAAATTGTGCCAGAAAGAAAGGTGCTAGAGTAAGGCGTGCTATATGGCTAGTCAGTGGAGAAACATGAAAGTCACAGTGGCTAATTGGATATGCAAAGAACGCCTGGTCATCCTCATCAGGCAGCTGTCCACACGAACCAACGCCCGGCCTGACCCTTACCGCCTTTTTATTGGCATTTCTTCTTCCTTAATCCTTCAGGCTGAAGTTGATTTAATTTTTGGCTGGGAAATTTTAACCTTTTGTGTGAAGTTACAATGGTTTACTGCTGTTAAAGCAATAGAGAATCATGCATTAGTAAACAAATTCTAAGCAAATCGAACACTGAGCAAGACAAAAAGTATTGGGAATGCAAGTAAGTTTTAAAGGATTTTTAAAAGATGGCATAATTAGCACTAAATTACTTTGATTCATCTGGTCATAGCGGTTCGCAGCTGTTCCATACAAAAAATGCAGTGTGGCCATGAAGCCTTTAAAGAAGTGTCCATAATTTCAGCAGGTTATATGGTCACACTGCACCATTTGTGTGAAGCAGCTGTGAACAGGCACTGTGTACTTTATAAACAAATTTTGAAATTTAAAAAAATTTTCTTTGTATTTCATTACGTAAATGTTTAATCGATGTCTAAGAAAAGAATAGTCCTCTCTGAAAGTCAAGAAAAGAAAATAATGCTCCTTAGTGGATTAAGTGCGATTTCTCATCAAGCTAAAATAAATGTGTCCTGGGAAACATACAAGCAGAGCCCAACGCTATACAATAGTGAGTTTGGGGAAGCCAAAAGAAAAAACTACTGGAAATTTTGCGAGTCTATTTAAGACACGAAAGAAGAAGATAAGGCCCGATGGAAACATCTTCCTCAAAAAGGGCAACGACATCTATACAGCAATCGATGAGGAGATAGTAGGACTGCTATTAGACGGTATCACATGTCGATTAGCAGAACTATTCTCATACTAGTAGACAACCAACTCTGCACTTTATCAGCTCGGTAAGATCCTCGATTAAACCATTAAAGGCAAGAAAGCAACTTTAAGTGCCTTCCTGGACAAAGAGAGAGCATTTGATAATACATCCCATAGTGCAGTCAGGAGCGCTCCTATTAGAAGGGGAATAAAAACAATAAAAGGCAGTTGGATATATTGTAAGGTCGCATCTGGAAAATATGCAGTGGCTAGCAATCATATGCAAAAGTAATAAGAGAGATGCAACTAACAAATGAAAAAATTCATAATCTTCCAATAAGACCAGATAGGTTCCTATATCAACAAATTGTTGTTTAAAAACGATCCATTCATAAGTTATTTTTTTTTTTTTTTTTTTTGAGCTCAAGTTAAGGTTAGTTTTTAGTAGTATTAACTGATACGATTCAGATGGATCTCAGATTCCCAACAAAATCTAGAGATTCCCAATTCGGAGTGGTTTGCAGTGGTGTTTAGTCTTAAGCTAGGTACTCAGGCACTTACAAAAATTCTCGCGGCCCATCAATTGTTAGTCATTGATAGTCAGAATTATTTTTTCTACGAATGGGATCGCCACAGCACGGCTTTGACTGGCATATTGTGAGAGTGAAATGCTTAAAGTATTTTAATAGTGAAAATAGGAAATTTAAATGAAGTACAACTTTTCCTTATATTTACCATTGCACGAACTTAATAATACCCAGAAATACGGTTTCAGATGCAAAGTGAATTCCCTTGCTTGAGGTTGTGTTATTTTGTCCAGTATTTTGTTGCGGACGGGAAAAAGTGTCCATACATGGTCATTTCAATGGATACATTTTTGTTCATAATTATGAATTATTTTTTAACATCAAAGTGCAAATATAAATTCTGTGTGTGCGATTTTATTTTTTGAACCCAACCACATCATTAGGAAAACAGGGTTAGGTTTGGGTTCGGGTCCTCGTGATTATTTCCCATGGGGGTTCGGTTCCTGGTTCGGTTCAGACATCACCAGAACTTGGTCCGAACCGGCTCATGAAGGGTTCGGTTTTGACCCATTTCAGCCCTATTAATATTATTTTTTTTACCAATTTATATTTCAAAAAATACACAGCCAGAGAAATTAAGCAGATTGCAAGACTGAAATCGGCTTCATTTTGCTTTTTTTTCTGATCACCCTGCATTCTCAAGAAGACCGCTGTTGTAAATCGAAAATACACTTCTTTTTTCGATGTGTTTGGGGTCTGAGTACGGAGCCTTGACTGACAAAAAAGTCTGGGCTTAATTCATGTTTGATTTTCTGTTTTGACCCTAATAAGTATATTTTTCTTAAGTTTACCATTAGATTTTACAACTTTTCTCTTTAGTTATTTTAAGCAGTTTTATTTTTTTGGCAACTAGAAACTTTTAACAAATTGTATCAACACTGAGGCTACGATTTTCGATCGGAGTGAATACATTTGAACAGATTAAGTAAATTTTCGTCAATCGGAGTAAAATAGAATATGAAAAATATGAACTAGGAAATGGTTCAAAAATTGATCCAACAAGAAAAGAATGTCCACAGGATCAAGAATATCCTCTAACTAGAATATCCTGCGATGATTTAAAAACAAATCGCACAAATTCGTACGGGAAATAGGATTGTTCGAGGAGTTGTAAACTTAGCATGGGGGCACAGTAGTTCATGACTGGACTATAACTAAACTATACTAAACGTCGCGGTAAATTCAGAAGGCCTAATCTACGTATGCTGAACATGTGCACAAATGGAAGGTGAACAATAAACTTTATTTACCTTTTCCTGGACTCCTTAATTTTACTCCTGTTAAGCGAACTATTTAAAGCCCCAGGCGAAAAATTGTTTCTTTTATTCAATTGTATACTTAAAATTTTGCCGAGTTGACTCCACTATTCTTTTCAAGTCATTGTAAACGCCAAAGCATGATGGAATTATACCTGGTGTGGCGGTGACTGGAATGTGTACAGTACAGAGCTTTTGTTAAATGCGAAAGACTAAGACAGACAGACGCTTGCATAAATTGCACACATATAACGTATATGAAAGCTTTTCATAACCGCCACACAATGTTTAATTTGACCTTGCTCTAGATAGAGTGATCGTGCTTCAAAAAGTTCAGAGTAAGTTGGTCACACTACAAATCTTAAAGGTTCTTATTGCCCCCTAGACATAGTAAAAACAAAACCATCCACTTAAAACGTTAAATACATGTGTAAAATTTTATTTCATGAACATAAAAAAGAGTGTGTATTACCCTGACAATTTATTAAGACGAACTATGCAACGGCAACTGGAATTTGTTTTGTTTGTTTTGTAGTTTTTTTTTTTTTTTTTTTTTGGATATTTGATAAGCTTGATGATAAAAACAATTTCACAGTCCCTTCATCTTATTCAAGGCACTGATAGTGGCGCCCACCAATTGCCGTGAACCAGTGACCAATATATCCAATTCATTCTTCATGCCATATTTCTGCTTGCAATATTTGTTGTGCAGATTCTCAAAGAACGAACCAATGGAAATGGTTAACTGAGAATTATCCTTTTTGCCATTCTCCTCGCACAGGGCACGCCAACTGCCCGCTGTACGTTTGGCACGCTGCAACTCTTCCATGCCGTGCCAGACCATGGCATTGGCATCGCCAGTTTCCAAAATTTCACCCTCAAAATAGTTGGGCGTGGGCACAAAGCAGGCCTCCTCAAAGCGCACATTTAGGCGTAAAATGGTAAGCAGATCCTTGGCATTGAACTCGTTGACCTTGTTAAAGAGTAGAATTTTGGGTGAACGATTGCTACGTGTACGCTGATAGAACCAATCACGACAGGCCATCATGCTCTCCAAGGTATCGGCACAGTCCAGATACACATTGTATGAACCCTGTTTGATGAGCTCAAATTGTCCAGGCTGTTCGTAGCACTCAATGCCACGACTGGCTCCAGGAGTTAAGAAGGTGGAATTATGACCCAAACCCACCACATACTGAGGCTGATAGCGACGCAGATAGTCATAGGCCAATTGAATGGCCAGGGAACCATTTAGGCGCAAAGAAAAATTGGCCTCCGACAGGAGCTTCTTATTATTGATATTTCCCTCGATATAGTCATGAAAGACGGGCACACGATGCAGTTGGACACCCAACTCTTGGGCTTTCTGGGCCAATACCTCCGTGCATTCCGGTTGACTGACATTCGTATAGATGCTAGCCTCTGGCTTCATAATGGCCGCCTTATTCCAAGCTATGTCTCTGAGGGAGTTGCTGAGATCGAAGCTCTGCTCCCAGCCTAAAGTACTGATGCCTATGGTGCGAGCATGCGAGGTAATATTGGTGCAATCACTGGCACAACCCTGGCCCACCTCCACAATGGCCACCTCCACTTTGGCACGACGAAAGGCATGAAAAGCCATTACCGTGAGCAATTTGCTATAGGAGGGTGGGGGTTGCATTTCATTTAGTTCGTTATGCAATTGCCAAAAGAGTTCAGTGAACTCTGTTTCCGCAAGGGGTTCTCCATCTATGCGTATGCGTTCACAGCTGGAGAAGAGATGGGGTGAACAGAGTACACCAGTACGTACACCATGACAGCGTAAAATGCTCTCCACTATGCCACAGGTGGAACCGCGACCCTTGGTGCCCGCTATTTGTATGACAGGCAAAGCTTCCAATTCATCCTGATCCAAGCCTGTCTTAACCAAACAAGCCAGGGTTTGTTCTATTATGGGATCCGGCTCCGATTTGTTGCTTTTGGTTTGAACACGTCCAGCTACAGGCTCCAGGCTTTGATAGCTATTCAGTTGAGCTATGGCCTCCAAATAGGCCAAACGTTCGGGTGACTTGACCACAGGCACCTCAGCTATTTCAGCCGCTGGAGCTGGTGGCGCAAAAGAGTCCACAGTCGCCGCCGCCGGGATTCGTGGGCTTGGCCTGCCTTTGTATTCTTTGCACCTTCTGATGATGCATTTCGCGTCCCGCCTGCTGCTTGGCCTGCATTTCCTTCAACCATTCTGCCTGCTTCTTTTGCTGCGAGCCCTGCATACGATTCACCCAGGATTTGCGTTGAGCCTCAGTTGAAGCTCCCTTAATATCATATTCACCGCAGGCAGCTTGCGTCTGCCAAGTGCCCTGACCATTCACCTCACTCGTCCGCGTGGACTTGGGTAACTCAGCCTTGGGAAACGTCTGCGGCGGCAGTTTGGCCTTCTTTTGCATTTGCGGCGATACTCGGGCCATCCACTTGGCTCGCTGATCGGGTATTTTAGGCTTTTTCGTAGATGTGGCTTCTGTAATGGAGGCAGCTGCCACAGTGTTGTCTGTCGTGGTGTTAGCAGTTCTGCCACTGATCACCTGCGGCTTGCCCAATTCCAGTTCCTGTTGAGATTTCTGCTTTTTCTGCTCCTTGACCTTTTTGCCCGCCTTGAAGTTCAACTTGAAGAAATTATTGGAGCATTGTGCTCTAGCCACACGCTGCCAATTGGCGCCACTCTCGCGTGATATCAAACGTATAAGCCTATACATTTTCCCGCAACAATTGGTAAGTGGTAATTAGAAAAGTTAAACGAATAAAATTCCTTTAGGATTTTGCCCAACAAATGGTACGAATTTTGATAGAAAAAGAGAGAAGAGAAAATTTTCTGTTTTTTTTTTTTTAACTGGTGAGAATTTTTGTGTCTTACTTTGTTCGACTAAAACGAGAACTGACTTCCAAATCGGGGAAAGACTTTTGAAGTGATTGACATAACTCAAATTGTTTTTACCCACCGATAAGCCTACTTTGTGGGTTTTTATCTAAATAAATGTATTCATTCAAATACCAGGCGCGGCATTCATTATAATTCCTTTTTATTTGTTAATATTAATACGAAATTGCTATTGAAAAATCATGCTTTTTTCCCTTTAAAGTATGCTAACTTTATTTTCCTTAAGAATTTTTTAATTGTCCGAGATAATTTAAAGTCAGTTGTGGTAGCATCATACATAATCTACATTGTACATTAACGCAGATTGTTGAACCAGTTAAAAGTATACAAAAATATTTAGTTTGAAGGGTACTAAAAAAAAAATATATTTTATTAAATTATTCATATTCATAAACCTAGCATACTTAAGAGGGCAAAAATTATGATTTTTTATTTGTGCAAAAACGTAGTATAAGATGTGATGTGTTTTTTGTGAAATGTTAACACTTGTGTGCCACAACCTGCCACTGCTTAATACAAAATATTTTCCAGGCACTATGTTGGCACCTGAACAGCAAATTGTTTAAAAAACGAAGGGCGTCTTATAGGTTCCATCTTCGCTTCACAAAATTTAAGTTCACGTAGCCGATGTTATGTCTACCGTGTCCTCAATGGTCCAAAAGTCGATTTTTTTTGGCATAAAGTCTAATTATAGGGATATCTGCACGAAATTTGGTTTATAGGCATATTTTAGGCCCAAGACGACTTAAAAAGATTCGTTCAATTTGCACCATTATTTTATATAACTGCCATATAATCAATTTGGCGATTTTAACTAAATTTGTTTTTTTTTTTAACTATTAAACAAAAATTCCGTTTGTAAGTGTATTTTTAGCTCCCAAGATGTCCTACCACATTTGGTTCAATTTGGACCATTATTTCATATAGCTGTCATATAACCGATCTGGCCGACTATCAAACATTTTTTTCTTATTTGGAATTATTTAATTTTTCAATATGAGAATGGTCTGAAAAATTCTTGATTTCACGAGTTTGAGAAAATTTGTGAAAAAAACCAATTGGACTATCGTACAGCGGACACTTTAATAAACAATATTTCATTAACAGTTACGACAATCCACCAAACTTTTACTCCGCGATACAAAATTACTTAAAGGCCCAAAACAAAAACACATAAAACAAAGGACAAAGCACATATTTATAAGAATCTCAACCGAAATTGTATTAAACATACCTTGGACATTATTTTCCATATTTTACTTCAATTGTTTAAGTCAATTTTTCACTCTGTCGCACAAGCTATTGCTACGCTTAGGAGTGACTTAAAAAAAAAACGCTCGACTGGAGCCTCGCTTATAAGGGTTGCTTTTCCGATTGTTGTTCTTGGACTGCTCTCAAACTAAAATTTCGTGCCCACCACCGTTCCAGAACAATGTCCTTCAACTTTTTATGACTTCCAAATTAAAAGATTGATCAAAATCCCATTAAGCCAGGTATTCTCATGAAACATTTTTTTTGCCAGCGGAAATGAAATTTTATTACGTTTTAGGTCGCCAGTATGACCCTTTAACAGAAAAACACCTCTAAATATCAAACGGTCACTCAGCTTTGTCAGCTGTTTTTAGTTTAAATTTGAATTTAGTTAAGTATTCTTAAAATAATTATAAAAACTCAGGTCTAATAGGTTGATATGTGGAAGCAGATCCCAACCATCTTCATTTTTAAACCCTCGAACCCTAACCCGATCCCTAACCCGAACCCTAACCCGAACCGAAACCATAATAAAAACATAAGAAATTCTCAATAATTAATTCAAAATTAAACTTTAAATTAGGGAGATTTATGAGAGCAATAGAAAGCAATGAACAAATATCAAATATAAAATCTATCAATGATGTTATAGATTCCTTTGAAAAGTGTCCAAGAGAACATATATCGAAAATGTTTTCAAATTTTGGAAAGGTCTTAAAAGCGAAGACTAAAAATATTTACGAGCTTTTTCAACATTTAAATTTAAAAAAAAAACTTCAAGAAGATTTAATGCCTACACAGAAGAAAAGCTCCGAGAAATCCGAACGAACATCAATCCCAAATGATGTCAAATGAAGGTGGTCGATCGCGGGTTTTCTTAAATCAAGTACGAAAGTAAGAAAAGACTTTCCAATGCCGAAATTTTTGTCTTAATCCGGTCTTTAGATCGTGTGTGCATGATTTTAACTAGAGATAGGCTAATTTTAACAACACTCGAGATTGATTTAAGTTTGTTTTTTAATGTAAAGAGAGTAGCCGATGAAAAAAAATGTTGATCTCGATCTCTGTTTCTATTCGTTCCATCGCCATGACTTTCTTCACGACCGAGGATTATTTGAATTTTTAAAAGGGTCCGAACTTGATTGAAATGAGTATTTAAGAACTGTTTAAATCCTTTGGTACGAAGGTCGTGAGGAAATTAATTTTTTTGAACTTGTATTCAACTTTTTAGACTTTTAAAATGATTAAAGTCTGCTAAATGTTCTAAATATATATAAATTTATTTTTCTTTAACTAAAACATTTCATACAAATAAATTGAATAAAAAAAACATGCTGTTTTTCGTCCGAGAACCGAGGTTAAAATTCAATCCTGGAGTTCAGAGGATCCAGGAACAGGTCCGCAAACGAAATCCAAAGATTCCTCAGGGGTTCAAACCTTCGAACCGAACCTAATTTAAAATTTTGAAGGTTTGCAGCCCTGTTCGTAATTTTTCGATCGCATTCCGTACTCTTTTTTTGTACCCATCGGATTTAATGGAAGTAACAAGCTTAAAAAACTAAACCATTTTTTTTTCATATTGCAAAAGAAATTGTTTTCAATTTAGCTTGAAAAATCGTAACTTTTAGTTTTTTGTTTTATTGCCGCTCTCTCCTTGAACTTTCTTATAACTCAACCGATTTTGAAGGGATTATACAGAATCAGATTATACAGAATTAAATAAGTAGAAACCACTTAATTCATAAAATTAGTTTTATGACTGTAATATACTCTGTACCTGTCATAGATTGTATATAACTGATAACTTTTAAATGTGGCGCCACACATATATATTTTCTTTAAGGAATTTCTTAAAATATTTTGAATGCGAAACAATTCTGGTTTTTTATGCAATAAGTGTAAATTTGCTCCAGATCAGGTTCCATTTGGACTTGGATAAAAACCCGGAGCGATTCGACTCCAAACCGGATTGAAGCTCTTCTCATTACTTCGCTTTCGTGCTGCTGATCGTTCCCAAAATTAGTGGATCTATGATTACAATAAATACTTTTTTTAAGCCGACTACCTAAACCATTGTGGGAGATATTGAAGATTAAATAGGAAATAAGATCAAACTATCAAATCGCTGACCCAGAGTGCTACAGTAAAAATCCGCCAGTAAAAAAAAGAACTATGCTCAAAGACATATTCACATACCCTCTAGCAAGCTTAGCTCAGTTTGTTCTTCCTGTGTTGCTTCTTTCGTTCGTAAACATCAAATTTAAAAAAGAAAAATATTCGTGTAACAAATATTTAGTAACAACAACAAGAACAACAACAATATGAAAAGTGCTTTGGTGCTTTGTGAAAAGTTGAATTGTTTGGTGCTAGTTACAAAAACAAAAAAAAAAAAAATGGAAAATAAAGTATGAAAATGCTGGTGCATTTTCAGTGCGTGGTGCAGTAGTTTGTGGCGTTTTTTGTGGTGCAAAGTTCAAGTGTCTCCGCCTTCCGTTTCTCTTTTAGCTGGCGCCAGAAGAGATGTTGTTGCTGTTACCTGTGATGGCAAGTGTTGTTGTTGTTGTGGCGGTTTTGGCATTACGTGAAGTTGTTGTAATCGTTGTTGCCAGAGCCGTGGTGGTGGCTGCCGTGGCTGCGGTCACCTGTCCCAAAGTCCTTCCCAGATTGTTGCGCTTTAAGGTGGAGTTGTTGTTGTTGTTGCTGTTGCTGATGGAAATGGTGCTGTTGCTGTTGCTGGTGGGTTGCTTCGTTAGATTGGCGCGTGCTGGATACTGCTGCTGCTGCTGTTGCCCGCTGCTGGCTGCTGGTGTCGCCTCAAGTGGTCCTGCTTTGGTTGCAACCGCAACGACCACGAACGACGGCACCACGGATATGGGTTGAAGATACACACACACACACAAGTGGAGAGTATGTGTGGGTATGAGAGGGTACAGAAATAGTAATTAAGTTGGCGTTGGCGCTTGGCATTTAAGTGCAGTCAAAAAAGGCGGCATAATGGTAGCAACAAAGGCTAACCCCTCCCTCCCCATCCCTTCCCACAAGCGGCCAACGGCGCTGGCCACACAATTAAAATGCATTGTGGGTGAAGTGAATTTTTTCCCTTTGTGCTTAGAGGGTTAGACACAGGTATGCTGGGAGTAGAAACCCCTTTACCATATTTAGCGAACATGTTGCCTTTTCATTTCGGTGCACGGGGTTTTTGTTTCTCTGTTTTCGGAAGGGACAACTTGATGAAAACTAATGAGAGCAAGGCGATAATGAAATGAGAGTTTACAGATTCTTTGAAATGAGTTTCTTGAAGCGAACACCTAAGATTTTATCACAGAGCTGTATCATATAGTTTTTGCATTGATCCCTGGTCAAAAGAATATTGTTAGGAAATTTATTTTAATTTATTTAAAATATTTTAATTGATTTTTCCTCTTTCTGAATTTGTTCAAAGTGTTTCCCCATCGCTTTTCACCCCTTCTCAATCTTTATACACGTTCAAAATTGGTTTGAAATTAATCGGTTCGATTCTTAATTATTCTGACATCTATATCCTATATATATCCAGTGATTGGTTCTCATTTGCTTATCTTGGTACAGTTTTTAGACATCATTGTGCTTTTTGAAGTCATGGTCTAAAAACAAGAGAAACTGACACTTTGTTTAACAATTTTTTTTTACCAAAATCATATTTCAAAAGTTTTGAACTTAATTTAGATAATTTTATGAAGACATTTTATAACTTTTGTGGCATGATGTATTACTCATGGATGTTCCAAAAAATTGGACAAGGCAGTTCTCAAGGACAGTTGCACCTAGCATTACAACTCGTATTCACTTAGAACGCAATGTACCCAATACATATTAAAGTTCTGTATTTTAAACTGTTGAACTGTTTTTGAGCAAAATTAATCAATGAAAGAAAAATAAATATTATGAAATAAAATAATTATTTTAATAACTGTTAATATCGGATAAAAGCAAAAAATTTAATCGAAAAATCGATTGCTGATGAAAGCGAGTCTTGACCTTTTTACGTTATTATCAACTAGGTGCAACATATCAGTCAACTTATACTACCCTCTCTGCAACACTGAAAAAAAAATATATAGAAAAACAAAGGAAAAGTAAAGAAAAAAGCGTAGAAATTAAAGAAATATTTTAGATTGATTTTTCCAATTTAAAGTAATTTTGGTAATAACAAATAGGACAGAAAAATCGTAAATTTCTACAGTTTTTTGGCCATTACTTTTAAAATCGCCATGTTATTGAAAAACTGCAAATGTAGTAAATAAGAGAATGTAGTAATAAAAAAAATTTTAACCATGAAATGTGCAATTTTTTAGAGGCAAAAATAGATCAAAATATTTTTGATTAAAATCCAAAAATTGGTATCTTAAGATTAAAATTCAAACATCGTGTTTGGGTTTTCTGTATTGTTATTCATCTTAGTTTACATAAAAACCAATGCGGTTTGAAAGGTTACTTGATGTGGCCATAGGACTTAAAAAGACAAGTTGTCGCGAATCCTTTAAAAATAAGGACCATATTGAACGATATATTTTAGAACTAATATCTATCTATTCTGAAATGCACAATCTTCTTTATCTTCTTTGGCCCGATATATTAATATAATAACTAATTGTCGGTCTCGGCCTCAATGCACAATCAGATTAGTTGAAAAACACGGAAGTTTTAGAAGTAAAATGATTTTAAGCCATCCAACAGGGGGGCCAGCGTCGAGATTGTGGCGTCGTTAGAGTCGGCTTCGTGTTTGTGTGTGTGTGGATGAGTTTTATGCCTATAAAAACAAACGAAAGTACAGAACATTTCGCAGTCGGGCCACTCAACTGCAGCGCTCTTACTTGTTCGATATGAGGTTATTGGCTTTCCTCTTCGAAAAATGCGATCAAATAACACAAATCGCCTGGCCTGTCCATTTCAATTCTAGGATTTTTTAATACAATTACCAGTTTCGTTTTACTTCCCATTACTACACTGGGAAAATCTCAAGAATATAGTCTCAAAACTGACACCAAATAGTGTTTAAGTTCAACAGCGGTGGAAAAATCTCAACTCTTGAATATATTCGCAATTCTTTTCTTGATTAATCAATTTTGAATAGAGGTGGTTCTATTATATTTGATTAATAATATTATTCCTAAAACTGAGTTGCTTTTGATTTCGAAAATCCGCTGCTTATAAAATAGCCGTAGTGTGGCCATGAAACTCATGATAGAATTAAGGTCTCTCCTCGAAAAAATTGTGGGTTGTAATCCAGCTCGATTATTCATGACCTTTCCTTTAATCGTGCATGAATCGTGCGTGACGCAAAACGCTCAAAAAATTGTGTGCGTAAATCGTGCGTCAAGAGATTTTTTAAGATTTTTTTTGTGAAGGAAAAATTTCTTGCGCGCGCACCTCTACTAGGTATCATCATTGAGCTCCTTTCAAAGAAGAGCACGATAGGGATGCGACTTTCAAGGTTCACACAAAAGCCGAAACACTGCGTCTCGCTGCAAATCGGTGGTGAAACATTGTATCCTGAGCGGTAGCGAGACTTACGTGGCCCATATTCAACCTAAAACGTACCAGCACACTTTTACGTAACAGAAGGGAACACATATCAAATCTGGTAGGGACCCTGATTGGCCTTATTGACAGACATGTTGCCCTGAGTAGAAGAAGACTTAGGACTCTCGGTCAACCTCTCCTGCTCAACCTTACAGAAACAAAATACACGAAGTGTGCGCGATTGAGAATTGGGGAGACTGACGGCTGCTCGAATAGAGCCTCGCTTATAAGGGTGATTTTTTTGTATGTTGTTTGACTTTCCAAATTTAAATTCCTTGCCCACCGCTGCTTTAGATAAATTTTTTCACAGTGTGGTATTACATAATATTAAAATTTTCATTGAAATTAAAGTACCTAATCCCTTCACCTTTGACAAGGTAAATGATATTAGATATATACCTTGATATAGTATATACCTATAGGTACTCCCCCAATCGCCAAAAGCAGTCGAAAAGTATTCGCAAGTATTTGAAAACTTCGGCACAGGCAAAGTTGTCTATGACATTTCCTTCTCTTCTTTTCCTTCGTGCATTTTTTAATTGTCTTTGTTAGTGGAATTTTTTTTTGGAGACTAGCGCACAATAAGTGGCAGCCACTTGACGGCATTCCCAAAAGCTTTGTTTATCCCCCGAGCTAGATAACGGCCAAGAACTAAAAAGGAAGATGTAGTCCAAGTCTGAGTCCGTGTGCCGTTTGCCTTAAAGCCAATTAAAAAAGAAACTTGCCCACGTTGCATTCAGGGGGACAAAAGGCTGAAACGGATAACGGTTTAATTCTCACTTAATTGGAATTACGACGACGACTCCAGGATTGGCCGGCTTGGCGTTTGGCCTGGTGATGATGTCATTTTTGGGTTGCCAAGGCGAAACACACGGAGGCATTTGCATGAGTAGCCCGGTAAGAGTGGGAGGAGAACACGACAGGCTAGATTGACATGAAATGCAATTACGCCGAAAAGCAGGACACAACAAGAGGAGAGCGTCGAAATGGCCGCCATAAATCTGCGCCGAAAAATGCGTCCCTTAATGAAGACACGCCCACTGCCCACACAGCCCACAATTCCACCCACTCATAAGTTGCCTGTTGGCGGCCCAATTCTCTGCTACTTACACTCGCCAGCTCCATGTCCAGCGGCGGACGGCATCACTTGATAGCTGTCACCATCCACGCCAATGGCACTTGTCACATGATACCCATAGCCATTCGAATGGTGTTGCTGCTGCTGCTGTTGTTGTTGTTGTTGCTGGGTGGCTCCTCCATACAGACCCAACATGGTCTTGGCCTGCGGCTGATACTGGCCATGACCATGCGAAGCCGGATGATGCTGCGTCTCATTTAGATGTTGCTGCTGATGCTGCTGCTGCTGTTGCATGTTCAGTTGCTCATCGGGATCGTGCAGGGCTGTTAGGGTTAACTCCATGCCACCGTCCAATTGCTTGCTGTCCAGGCTGCCCGTGGGATAATATGGCGGCGGTGGCGGCAATGAGGGTGGCATTTGTGATTGCTGCTGCTGCTGCGACTGCTGCTGTTGTTGCGGGTCGCCGGCCTGGGTCAGTGAGGGTCTACGTGAGGCATCTAGGTCGTACTCCTTGGCGCCTACAGCGCTGCTGTTTGTATTGGTTGCGGCTGCCCCACCTCCGCCTCCGCCTCCCGATGACTGTTTTTTGGCTGCATGCGAGCGCCGACAGCGACAGAAGGCATAGAGCAGGGCCAGAAACAGCAGGAAGGAGAACGCGGCTATGACAATGGCCACCAGGGCGGAGGTGGTAAGAGTTGAGTTGCTGGGCATGTAGGATTTACCGACTGTGAAAGAGAGCGAGGGGGGGAAAAAAGGAAATTAGCAATGATTGGGCTTTAATAAAGAAATTAGGAACGATTTGGCTGTTCTAATTTACTTTAGAACTTGTTATTTATTAATGTTAAGTTAGTCAGTTTATTGTACCGAAAAATTAATTTATCGAGATAATTCTATTAAGTTTTTTATTGGTGGTAGATCTTCAAGCATGGCAGCACTTGTTCATGGTTTATAAAAAGGTTTACAAAAATATAGCATACTTAAAAGGGCAAATGTTCGAGTAATGAATTCACAGAATGTCACTTAAAAGGTGCTGCTAGATTAGCTTGCCCTCTTTCCCTAGCATCATAACATTAATTTTAAAACAGGGACCAAGTAACTGCCTTATCAGAAACAAATTTTTTCGAGAATAATAAAAATGAGTTTCCCGCATATCAAATATTACTGGTATTTATTTATTTCCTAGAATTCTCATAAAATATTTAAACATAATGGTTATTCTACTGCATTTCGTGTAATATAACACATTTGGATTTCAGTAAAACCGGTTCGGTTCATTCTTGATCCCTAAACCGAACCGGGAACCGAACCCCATTAGATAACTGTGAACCCGAACCTAACCCTGTTTTTTATTGATGGGGTTCGGTTCCAAAAATAAGTTAGCAAGCATAAGTTTTATTTTGTCACTTTGATGGTAAAAAATATTTCATTAGTATGAGGAAACAAAAGATTGGACAAAATTTATACAACCTCCAGAAGGGAATTCAATTTGCTTCTGAGTCGGCGTATATTATTTTGTTCGTATGGAAGATCTTGGCACTGTGAATACAAAGGGAAAGTTGCACTTTATTTAAATTACTAAATTTTTTTAACCAAATCACGAATAAAGTTCATTTATCATTGCACTCTCACAATATGCCAGTCAAAGCCGTGCTGTGGCGGTCCCATTTGTAGAAAAATAATTCTGACTGAATTCTCGGAAATTTTTCTCTATAAGTTAGGGATGAGACAACCCGGCGTGTGTGATTAAGTCACGGTCACTGGCAATTTGGCGATTACAGAGTCAAATGACTTAATCACAGTTACGGACACGCCATTTCAAAATTACTAAATCACGATTCATGTAGAGCTCATCTCTTATTTTTCAAAGATGGCCGTATTTTTTGTAGTTTTCTAGCCACAAAAATCACATTATTTTCAGTCCCTACTGTGAAGAAATGACATTCGCTGTGGTTAAGTTGGCAGAATCGCTTAACTCTTCTAAAACAGACAAATCATTCCCTCGAAAACAGAAACATAATTTTCAAGCCATCGAAATTATATGAGTTCAAAATGAGTTTCCCGCATATACAAAATATTACTGGTATTTATTATTTCTGGAACCCTTCTCATTTAGAAGTTTAGTATAATTTGTGCCCTGAGCCTGCATTGTGTATAATATAGCATAATTTTGCAAACCAACAAACCGAGTTGCAGAGTGGTTCAGAAGGTTCAGTAGACTGACCGAAACAAGGATGACTGGATGATGGTCTGCAATAGCTAATCCTATCCGTCATTTTGGAATAAATATTTCGGATAAATATCACAATTTTTGTTCCTGCAGTCCGCTCAAACTGCGCAATATTGACTTTTTGTAAGATTATGATTCAATATTACATCATCTGAGGATACGCGAATGGGCTTCGTTTTTCGGTGAGACTTTCTATTTCGGCTTAAAGTTCTATTGTACGAAGTGACAAGCAAAAATGGCACGATTACATTAGGTACCTCGCATTGTTCTATCTCGAGCATATGCCGCAAATTTACACGAAAATTGACTCGGAATTGGGAACATTTATTTATTTTATTATCATTTTCGCCTTTTGCGGACATATGATATACGTGGGTTGCTATTTAAGTTTCTGGCCTAGGTCACTTCTAGCCATTTTAGGATCAATTGGCCTTTTTCCACAAAAAGTTTAGACTTTTATCGATTAAAGCTCCATACAACTCTTTCATGTGTGACCACGTTTGATATCGATTAACGATTAATCAAAAACTTACCTCGGCAGAAAAATGGAATTAACTCGTGAACATTTTCGTGCAATCATTTTTCACAACTTTCGACGTGGACAAGACAAGACAAGAGTGCAACTTAAATCTTAAATCTTTGTATGGCAATGAAGCACCCTTCTATAGCACTGTGAAAAATTGGTTTAATGAATTCAATCGCGGGCGACGCTCGCTCGAAGACGAAGGTCGTGAAGGTCGTCCAAAAACAGTCGTTGTGCCAAAAAACATTGATGCCGTGCGTGAACTGATAATGCAAGATCGTCATGTGACATACCGTGAGATAGAGGCATCCTTGGGCATTTCTTCCACCAGCATACATTCGATATTGCATGAACACCTGGGCGTAAAAAGGTTTGTTCTCGTTGGATCCCGCACAATTTGACAATCGCTCAAAAAAGGCTCGTGTGGATTGGTGCAAAGAAATTTTTGAAAAAATATAATCGCTGTGTTTCAAAAGACGTTTATAAGATCGTCACAGGTGACAAATCATGGATCTATGCTTATGTGCCCGAAAAAAATAGCAATCGATCGTGTGGGTCTTGGAAGACGAGCCAAATCCAACGAAAGTCGTTCGTGGAAGAAGCACTTCGAAGCAAATGGTCGCCTGTTTCTTCGCTTGAGCAACGTAGGACGATCAATTCTGAGTGGTACACCACAATTTGTTTGCCTGAAGTCTTCGGAGAAACTCGAAAAACGAACAAGAGAAGACAGATCATTGTGCACCATGACAATGCAGAGCTCTCACACATCAGCTCACACCAGCGCCTTTTGACCGCCCAAAACGTCGAATTGATGGGTCATCCGCCGTACAGCCCTGACTTGGCACGCAATGACTTCTTTTTTTACCCGCACATCAAGGGAAAAAAGCGTGGTCAACGATTTTCGTCGCCAGAAGATTCTGTTGAAGAGTTCAAAAACCATGTTTTGGAGGTGTCTCAATCGGAGTGGAAAAAGTGATTCGACAATTGGTTTGAGCGCATGCAATAGTGCATAAATCTTGCTGAGAATATTTTGAAAACAATAAAACCATTTTGATCATAAATATTCGAGTTTTCATTATTAGGCCAGATATATATATAGCAACCTACGTAAGTACGTCAATCATTCGGCTCTTGTCTATATGAGTTAACGAATGTATTTGGCCACCTGGAAATTTGGGGAATTTTGATCCTTATAATATTTTCTCCCTAAAAAGAATTTCTTTTGTTTAACTATCTTCTACATTTTTAAAATCATTTATATACTTACTCTCTGCATTCGCATAGGCGCCGCAATGTTCATGATTGGAGCGTAGACACAGCTTAACACGCACCACGGGACCCGGTCCAGCTGTCTCAGCCAATGCCATGGTACGATCCTCGCCCAAATGTCCACCAGCCGCACCCAAACTTCTGCCCGATGTTGTGGCTGTGGTATAGTGTGCAGTCCTTGCCATATGATTGATAACAGCCTCCCTAAAGATGGTCTCGCTGCCCGAGGGCAACAGTGTCAGGGTCTCCACAATTTCCCACATGGGTACGGTGGCTTCGCGTGCCACTAGCGACTCCACTACCGCTATAAGCGATAGACAAGTGGCGGCCACATTAATGCCCAATACATGAGAATTGGGATCATAGCTGACATGCAAGGGTGGCGGTATTTTGCTGACCTTGGTGGTGGCCAAGATTTCATTGGAATAACCCGAAGTGCCTTTATTATTCCTGGCATAGACCTTAAACATATAACTCTGATGCTGATCCAAGGGAGTCAACTTACAGGGATTCTCACGAAAGCAATTGAATTCGATCCACTCATGGGCGGCCACATTTGAGGAGGAGCTCACCTGATAACTGGGCGTATAACCATGACCCGAACAATCAGCCATTAATTGTTCTCGAGGAGTGGCCACACGACGATAGCTAATGGCAAATTTGGTATTCAATTCGCCGCCATTGAAACCGGGTTGCCAGTTGAGCACGGCATAATTGTGGGCCACTTCCAGAACCTTAAGATTGGTGGGCTTCTCGGGTTCACCCTTGGGTTGTAAACGTATGGGTGCGCGTATGGTATCCAGGGGATTTACAGCACGACAAATATACTCGCCATAGTCGGAGTGTTGAAGATGGGCTATGCGTAAAATGGAGGTATACACATCATTGTTTTCCATGCGAGTGCTAATCTCATAATGACCATCCGAGGACATGGTCAAAGGAGAAGGATTACTACCAAATTGCCACTGAAATTCGGGCTTGGGATAGGCCTGAACTTTGCACACCACCTCGGCGGATTCATGCAACTCATAGGCCACCTTATTGTACTGATGCATGATAATGGGTTCGTGTTCAATGCGCAAATGCATGGAGGAGTTGGCCGAATTGACATCATTCTCATACAGACAGGTATACAAACCACGATCGCTGGGTAGCAGCTGATTACCATTGGGTCGTGCCTTGCCACGAAAACGTAAGACACTCTGTACCGTGTAAACACCGCCGCCGGACTCTGTGGGCGTGGTGCGTATGTCAAACATCTTGCGTGTGGGCAGAATTTCGGTGCCATCCTTTATCCAACGTATTTGTGGTGAGGGTTTACCCTTGGCACTGCAGGTAACCGCATAATCCGCATCTGCCACCCTTCTAGTCATATGTTGCTGCAACTTGGCCAAGAACTGTGGCGGCTGATGCACTTCCAAAACTATGGTGGCCATTTTACCTATACCCAGCTCATTCACCGCATGACAATGATATCTACCCTCGCTGCCCAAATGCGCCTTGGGTATGGAGTATTGAGGTCCTTGAGCCAAAATCTTTTGTGTATTACTCAACTCCCCGTCCATGTCACGAAACCAGCGAAATTGAGGCACGGGCCAGCCCGGCGGATTGGCCGAACAGCTGAGTGTGACACCATTACCCACATGTACCACCGGTTTATTGGGTGTTATATAAGCCTGTCCCGGACGATGACGTACCAATAGAGCCACCGTCGAATTGCCCACACCCTCCACTCTTTTAGCATTATACGGCTGCATTAGATTCACCGAACGGCATATATAATTCCCCGCATGCTCGGCACGCACCGATACCAAAGTCAACAGTTCGCCGCTATAACGAAAATCCGCTGCTCCCTCCTTTAGCCATTCCACTTGGATGGGTGGCGGATTGGCTGTGACATTGCAACGCACTAGAACCGTTTCACCCTCCTCCGCTTCATGCGTCTTGGATTCAATGACCACAATTGGCGGATAAAGCACATCCAGCAGTATGTCCTTTTCACCGGTCTTGCCCAGTCCATTGTCAGCACTGCAGGTATATTTGCCCGCATGATGTCGATTCACTCGATAGATCGTATGACTGGGCGTGGCGCTCACATATTGGCCATTGCGTGACCAACGCACATTCGAGACCATCGGTTTGGCATCCACACGGCAATCCAGTTTGGCAATATGATCGCGTTCGATGCGCAAAGGGTTCTGTGGTCCCACCTCTATGCGGGGGTAATCTAGGAGAGAGAGAGAGGGAGAGGCTGGTTAGCATACAAATAGTCAATTAAAGCAAGTTGCTTGGTCAGTTGCTCGGTTTGGTCGGACCATTAACTTTCCCCATAACCGTTTTCAATTACACGACGACAGGCAACAGGACATGCTGAACGTTAACGATAGCTCAGCGCGTCGTGACCCATCGACATTTTAAAAAAATAATGCCAATTGAAGGCAACACAACAATCACCACCAAATGGGGATTATGGATTTAAGTACTTTTCTGTGTGGCGTCCACACCGTGCACAGTGGTTTGAAAGTAATCAAATTTTGATGGAAGAAAATAATTCAGATGTCAGGCACTAAAAGAAGTAAGATTTTGATGAGAATACTAAAGAGAAAGCCACTGCTTAATATAATTGCAACCTCACTTGCTTCAGGTAAAATAAAATAAATAAAGGATGTTTTAGTAATTCAGTACTCTTTCAATTTCACTTAAGGGGACTTCTACCTTTGATTTTTTAGTGTAGTTTTTTTTAATTCTGGAGAAAGCCATAAAAGCATTTTCAGTTTGTTTTTGGATTTGAGTTATTAATTAACTATATAATAAAATATAAATTATATATTTCATGGGCTGTTCAGAATTGATGTAATTCTGGCCCGTACCTCAATCATATTTTCAATATTTTTTTTAAATTGGGAAGAATTTATTTAAGATGTAGAGAACCAAAATTAGGATTCAAAAAATAAGAAAAAAAAATGGGAGATCTTAAATTAGGAATCCAGAATGAGGGAAATCATATTTTACTTTATCCCACTATCCTTGGACTCTGAATTACAAAGCAGTTTAAAGCACAATATTTTTGGTGTCCTTCTTGTGCAGCAATCAGCAAAGCTTAATATGGTTCAAACGATACACTTCAAAATAATTTGTTTATTTTAACCATAAATATTAATTGTCACATTATCCAAATACAAACTATTATTATTGTGACTTATAGATACCCTTTCCCACTGGCATAAGCAGGGAACGAACCCATATTTAGTGCCTTCCTCTTAGCTATTGAGAACCCGATTAACCCGTTGTCAGAACGATTGCATTTTCATTGTTTTTATACACTTGAAAGTGTATATTATTTACCAGAAGTTTGTAACGCATAGAAATATTCATTTCCGACCCCATGAACTATATATATTCTTGATCAGGACGACGAGCTGAGTTCAGCGTATCATCTTTCCCGTCATTCCATCTGTCTGTCCGTCTGTCTGTCCATCTGTCTGTCCCGTCTGTCTGTCCGTCTGTCTGTCCATCTCTCCGTCTGTCCTGTCTGTCTGTCTGTGTCCGTCTGTCTCTGTCCGTCTGTCTGTCCGTCTGTCCGTCCGTCTGTCCGTCTGTCTGTCCGTCTGTCTGTCCATCGTCTGTCCCTCTATCATCGAGTGTCTCTGTCCCATCTGTCTGTCTGTTTCTACGAACTAGTCCCTCAGTTTTAAAGCTATCGAGCTGACATTTTGCAAAAGTCTTCTTTTGCTGCTCATAACCCATATGTCGAAACCGGCAGGATCGAATGACTATATGTATAGCTGCCATAGGAACGATCGGTCGAAAAAAAACGTCTTAGTGAAAAAACTTTTTGTTTTCCATCATGCTTCACCATTCTTAGTATATATTTATTTTACATACTTCCACATAATACTGAACAAATTTCTCAAAATCGGATGACTATATCCTATAGCTGCCCAGGAATGATTGGTCAAGCAACTAGCTCTAGTAGAGAAAAACTTTTTTGTTTTTTCATCGTAGCGTCACCAATCGTGGTATATATTAGTTTATATGATTTCCATACAATTCATGAAAAATTTATCAAAATCGGATGACTAAAGCATATGGCTACCAAATAACGGTCGGTCAAAGAACAAGTTCTAGTGAGGAAAACTTTTTTTGTTTTCCATCGTATCGTCACCAATCTTGCTAGATATTAGTTTTATATGCATTTACAAATTTCCGAAAAAAATTTTATCAAAATCGGATGCTATAGCATATAGCTGCTATAGGACCGATCGGTCGAAAATATGTGTTTTACTAAGAAGATTTTTTTTTATGGTATCAAATTCTTAATATCAGTGATTTAGAATATTTTTAATATTTTATATCTATATCGTATATATATTTTACAGGTTAAATCAGTTGGAGTAAAGTTTTCAAGTGTATTAAAACTTCGGCACAGTCGAAGTTTGCTTTGCTACCTTCTCGTTTTTATAAGTCTCTGCCGCTTTTATCTGTATTATTTTTAGGTCTTGATCATGATCTATTCGGCGTATTCTTTTTTTTTATCAAGAATATATGAAAAACCATTATAATACACTTTTTCGTCGACTCGTTTATTGCTTGGATGTTTTTAATAGTTTACACCTTTTAGATGTCAGAACAGAATGAATATTTTTTGGGGAGTAAAATCGACTCGAGAAATTGATTTATGAAAATAAAATATGCTCAATAAATATTTTTATTAATTAGGCATTTTCTTTCGTCGAATGGCTATTATGTGCGATGCTGTTGGCATACCTGCTATTGATCAATTCTGCACCGATAATCTAAAGAAATTTACAAATGGAAAGAAACTTTAAAATACGCGCTTGTGAGTACTCTTAATGTATTTTTGCGAGGCGCTACAGAACGGCCTAAAGAGAGGTAAACACGATTCTTCATTTAAAGAACTTGTTTTCTGTCTAAACAGCTTTCTTATCATAGACACAGGTTCAAAATGTGGAATAAGTGTCGTCAGCGGAAGAAAAAGAGGCTGTTTAGTTTGCCAATATAGTCAATTAGGAGAACGAGATTTCTTACCTAGCCCTGTTTACTCGTTTTTTTTAAAGGAGGAAAATTATGTAACGAACAAAACAAAACATTTTGGACAAACGGACCCCTAAGGCGTGACCAAAACTGTTTTAAAATGGTTGAATATTCCTCTTTTTTTATGCCTTAACCATTCTTTGATTTCACTGCAAAAACAGCTGAAAATAAAGAAAATGTATGTTGATTTCAAACACGACTTCTCTATTGAGTAACCCTGCTTCTTTACTTTAGAGAACTGTGCATACTTTTATACTTTGTTTGAAAGTACTTTTTAAACGCTATGTACCTAAGAGGAGGATGTTTAAAAATGTATACATTACGAATGTAATGGACATAACACAGCAAATGTCAGGTTCAGTCTAGTTCGGAATCGGGTTTGGTCCAGAAAATGAATCATTTAATAACTTGCATCAAAATTAAAAATATTTGCAGAAGCTTCAGCGAAATTATTTTCTCCACCGTGTCACCAAATTTTATTTAAACAGCAAACAACAAAACTGACAATGCCACACAATAAGAAATTAATTTGCACCCCTTCTAGTAAAACAGAAAGAAAGCACTGAAGTAAATAAAGTAAGTTCTTTTCAAAGAACCGAGCCACGAAAGGAGTTTATAAAATCAGATCAAGTACACACAGCACAAGCATGACCAATGCGAAATGTGAAAAAAATCCGAAAACCACAAAAACAGTTTTGGGACTTTAGAACTCCGCTTGGCCCAATTTAGTCGCTAATTTGCATAATATTTAAAGAGCTTCTAACCAAAGTAGATTTGGTCATTTTGTTTAACTGGCCATGGAACAGTTAATTTCATTTTGTATCGTATCGAAGCGTGATGCATAATAGTGACTAAGTTTGGTGGCAGTTGTTGTTGTTGTTGTTGTTGTGCCAATTAACTTTTGAACACTTTACTTTAATCACCGTCAGTAGCGACCGAATGCAATGGACCTCATGGCCAGTACCTATAACATTTTCCCCCAATTGCTGGCTGTTGCTGTAGCCACTAATTCGTGAAGCACAGTAAATGTGCCAGCGTCATGGTTAGGGCCACACACACAAAAAAAAAAAAGAAAGAAAAAAATGCGTTATCCGGTACCCAATTACGCGTTGCTCCTAAAACATTAAAGCCTAGTCCTGGCCCAGGGTAGATGTGCGAGTGAATGTGTGAGTGCGAGTGCTTGCTGGTGTGTGTAATTATAAAATAAAATTTAATGAGCAACGCTTGTCAGCGAGCAAAAAACAAGTTTGCATTTCAACACATGCCTACACAATCCTACCACCTTCCAACGCCCACCCCACCACCCTTAGACCATTCCACTGCCATTTTCATGCCCGGCCAGCCATGCAGTTTCACGCCACGCCCACCCCTCGCATACCGTTCCGTCCAGCACTCAGCGACTTGCTGACATTTGACGTAAAGTTGGCTGTGTACGAGGGCTGTTTCATAAGTAATAGACTACTGTAAAATTTTGTTAGTGATAGCAAATTGTTTGACAACCTCGAGAATTTCGGCGAAAATGAACAGAAAACATAATTTTGTGTGCTCTTCAAGCATTATTTTTTGCATAAAAAAATATCATTTAAACCAGCGGTGGGCATGAAATTTGAGTTTGGGATCAGTCTAACAACAGCAGAAAAAAAAACACCATTTTAAGCGACATCTGGCGCCACCATATTCTATTCGAAGCGACAACAAGTTGATGACAAAATAATAACTCGATCTCCGCTCCGCTCCGCTGATCTAAACCAAGGAAAGGCTTGATAAATCTGGACCTATTTATATTAGGTCCGGTCCGTGCCCACCTCTACTCTGTACTTTTAATTTATTGTCAAGAAGTGCCTTACTCTCGTACCAGCACAATAATAGCCGAACGTTCTAGTCGCTTTAAAGACATCGTAACGCCAGATATCTTTAAGTAAATTCCTGGAACGATATAAGTCGTTCAAAGAATACTAGAACAAAAGTGTGATCACTTCAAAGGAGTGTTTGGCGATGTCCAAGCTGTTTTGTGTGTGTATCTGCTTTGGGGTACTTTCGTACCCCAATGCATTTTAATGAGAAATAATCCAATTGAAATGAAATTAATGGAAAAATATGGTTATAGTTTCGTTAAGTATAGTAAAAGACAGAAAATTGTATAAAATTAATTTAAAGTCAGGTCTCGCATGGGTTGATTTTTTTTTGGATTTGGCAATATATTATTTGCAGCCTATACAATATCTACAATTATTGAAGAAGTCATAAAAGATTTGCGTACATCTTATCACAAAAAATCGCTTTGCAGACAGCTGCATTAGTATTTCATTTAGCAGAAAAAGTGTCGGTTTTGAATATTTAAGTGGCCACTGTGTTTCAAAAAACGTTCCCCACTTTTTGCACTAACTTCTTTTACTGGGGTTAAATTGTACCCCATAGACGAAGTAAGTTATATTTTTAAAGAATTAACAAAGCTAAAAAATATTTACTCTGCCTGATAAATTCTCTGGTTATAGTGGCTTGGGGAACAAATGTACCCCAAGAACGAGCAGAGTGTTAATAACACAATTTTACAGCCAAAAAACAGACCATTGCGATTTTTACAAATTACGTACAAAATTCATCGTCTTAAAATTTATTAACTAGAAAAAATATCGAACAAAATAAGTGTTTTTTATAGTGACACTGAATATTTATCTAGGTAGGGTTATGTTAGGTTAGGGCGGTTGCTGAAAGGGTGAAGTCTCTTCAGCACACTTAGGCCAATTAGTTGGTCCATACTCCTGTCCATTCCGCCTAGTTGAATGCGGCCCTTGGAAGAATCAAATAGAATTATTTATGAATTCTAAGATAAGTCTGGGATAAACAGCCGATAGCTAGGAGATATCTGTTCAAAAGTTTAAGACGAAGACATTTCTCGAACTATTTTTTATAGTTGAATAGTATGTACACTCAAAAACAAAAACGGCTGTCAGTGTTTAAGAACGAACCGGATAGAATTAATACCAATATGTACTTAAAATTTTAAGCATGAGTCGTACCTGGATGTACTTATTCATAGAATCAGTCTTAAGTTTAAAATTTACCCAAAATGTTTCTGAAATGAGAACAAAATTCTTAAATCAAGTACAATATACCTTTATCAAGTTTTAAAAAAAAAAAAAAAAATTATACCGTTTTGTACTTAAAATTTCAAGTATGATTCGGACTTGGGTGTGCTTAAACTTAGTACGAAGCAATCTTAAGTTTAAAATTTACACAAATTAATTCTGAAATGAGAGAGAATTCTTAAACCAAATACGAAATACTTATATCAAGAACATTTCGGTCTTATTTTGAGCACGCAAGTTCTTAATTTAAGAACTTATTGTTCTTTTTTTTCAATTCTAGCATAAAAACTAATCTGGATTGGTTTAAGACCATTGTACGTCCTAAGAATAAGGTTTAGACAAAACTATGGCCTACGCGCCTCAAAATGTATTTAATGTATCCACGGCTTTAACGGCTAAAAAATCATAGTATCTACTGGTTAAGACCATTTCGTCCTAAGAATAAGGTTTAAAAAACCTTGGAATAGCCCAAAATGTATTTAATGGATCCTGAAAAGGTCTAAAATAGTATTTCGGTATTTAAAAAATCTTACTTGAATCAAGTATTTTGTACTTCTATAAAGTATTTTTAGTATTTGTACTTACTTTTAGTAGAAAGTTCTCTGTTTTTTTTTTTTGAGTAAATGACCGACTTTTAGCTTAATTTATTATTTTGAAGAACTTTTTTGACTTAAGGCCTATTCTCAGATGACATACAAATTATTTGCGTCTCTATGCTTCATATGAATAGAAACACTTTTGTAGAGCTTAGAAATCAGAATGCAGCTGACTTATTTATATGAAGCATAGGGCCAAAAATAAAATTGATGTCATTTGAGAATAGGTCTTTAGGACCGTTCTCTCATCTTCAAGGTTTTTGAAATCTTCTGAAATTTAAATCTAGAAAATGCATGTTGCCTACTTTGAGGCCGCTTTTAAAACATACGAGTTAAAATTGTGGACACAATTATAAATAATTTGCAAGCGGCCCGAAAGAAGGCAACATAAATGTATCTTCTTACATTTCAAAACATGAAAATGAGAAAACGGCTTTAAGATTAATAAACTATTTGAACAAGAAAAAGGACAGATAATAAGCCAGTCATTGTGCATTCACTTAGTTTGTTGGACCAGTTATAGGAACACAACATAAATATAAAATAAATATTTTTTTTTGCCAACTTTAAAGTGATATTCATATGATGTTAAAATACCTCAAATATCTTTTATTCAAAAAATCACAGAATGTTATCGACCTCCCCACGTACTTAGAAGTAAAAAGTTTTTTTTTACTAAAAACTAAAAAAGAATTTTGTTATGTTTCTAGGGTTAGAGTAAAAAATTCTTTATTATGCTAAGCAAAGTTTGGTTAATAACAAAAATAATGACCATTTTTTATTAAGAAATATTTCCTACCATAAACTATTTTGTATTTGCTTAAAGGATACCTAACTTGTGCATTTCGAGCTTAACAGGGTATTGCTGCTTCGGCCAACATGCAATTAAGTGTTCCTAGTTGTTGTTGTTTTTTTTTTTTTGTGTTCAAAATGAGCTGCCATGAGCCTGGTGTTCACATACATGTTGCCACACCTACCATACTCCACCATTGGCGCTGGCACATTGTGATTTTATGACCAGCTACATTAGTACCATGAAATATGCGCCGACAGCGCCGCCAGCACTGCCTGCACCGCCTGCACTTTTACCAGAATCCTGGCTTCCGGCTGAACTGCGTTAAATAAAAATGAAACGTTGCGCATACGCCGCGTGGTCGTAACTTATGCCCGTTGGCCATTTTTGCACAGAAATTTAATTATTTAACCCGGAACTGGGCCGGGCTGAGGTTGCTCGTTTGCAGGAAGTATCACACACCTGCTAGGAGGAGTTATTTTAATGAGTAGAGCCGCCTGCAGTGGCTTTAAGCTGGCTCCACCACCTCCTCCTCCTCCTCCTGCTCTGCGTGTTGTCGTCTTTGGCCAAATTGAAAAGTTACAACAACAACAACAACAAACAGAAGAGATGCAGGAAGAGCAACAGCAGCTGCTGTCAACGCGTACGTGTCACACAACACATCACGTGACTTCCGCTGCGCGTGCTGGCCACACCTCAACCACCACCATTCCCCCCCCTGCCCCACAGCTGACACGTTCATTGCACCCGCATGGCAAAATAAATATCGAAATGCCAGACGAGCTGCTTTTGGGTAAACGTTCAAATTAAGAAGCAAATTAAATGGGAGATTTGCAGTGAATACAGTATATACTTCAAGGGCCGTTTTCTTATCTGCATGGTTTTAAAATCTAGGTGGATATTGAGAAAATGTATAATGCCTACATTTAGGGGGGTCTTAAAATCAAAAGCAAATTGTTGTAGACACAAAAACGACTTAAAAGAAGATAATTAATATCCATCTAGATTTCAAAAGCATGAAGATGAGAAAACGACCTTAAGTCTACTTGCAAGAACCAACACAAAGACTGGATAAATGTTGCTCACCGACTCAGCAAACCCCATTCGGAGGAACCCAACTGAAATTTACTTTGTACCTGCCTTAGTTTATATATGGGCACTTCCACCAGAAAGTCCACCAAGACCAAAAATTTTAAAGTTTTTCAAAACCCTTTGCTTTATGATATTTTCGTAGGGAAATAGTCAAAGTTTACTAATATAAACCAATTTTAAATTTATTTATAACCCACTTCAAGCAAAGTCGCGCTAGCGCAACAATTCTAATTTTGATATTTCCCTTGCACTTTTTGTTTTGATAAAAGTTCTTAAATCTCACTCTTTATGCATTGACTTTTGCCTTCTTAAATCTTTCCAAGGTCCAAAGAGTCAAAAAAAATGCATAAGAGACTATGCAATTGATAAAAAACGAAATTTTTTGATTTGCATCATCGCATATTTCGATGTCCAGTGCGAAATTGCAAAACAACATTTGTTATCTGTGCGTCGAAAGTACATGCAGAAGGCATATCCAATATTGAGTACAAATTGCAGATTTTTAATAAAATTAAAACATAAAAAAAATCATGCTGAAAAAGAAGAAGATTTTCGATCTTGGTACTTATATAAAGTTGGTCCCGTGCGACATATTAAGTGCGAATTTTAAAAATTTTTCTCACATGAATGATTTTTTTTTAAATTCTTACGTTTTTATATTTAAATGAGCAAAAATGGCAGCGAAAAAAATTAAGATAGCTGCATACGGTGGAGAGAAAAGTTGAAGTACGATCCAATATTTTTTTAAAATTTGTTTTTTTTTGTTATTATTTTTAAACAAATACATTGAAATCTTCTGTTGACTTATAAACATTTTTGCTACGCTAATTTATATAAAATTTTCTCAAAAGCGTAACTGAAATAACTTAATTATTATGACGGAAAAAAATTGTCCCATGCGACATGTCCCGTGCGAAAGTGCTTAAAATCAGGGCTGCAAGCCGGTCCGGAACCGAACGCCTAAAAACGGTTCGGTTTGGGTTTTTTGGGTTCCTCGAACTGGACCATGAACCCAACCTCTTACATTTTGGACCCCTCGAGCCTGAACCCGAACCGGATCACTTTTTCCAAAAATAAGATTCGGTTTACAATAATAAGTAATTTTACAAACAAAAGAAATTCCTTATGAGATTATTCAAAATTAAATCTTGAAGAGTAATTTTCATTTTGTCAAGAAGGTAATGTCAATAATGTATAGATTCCTTAAAAAATTGGCCAAAGGAGCAAACATTGTAAATTTTTTTAAATATTTGGAAAATAAAACGAAAACGAAGACCTAAAAAGTGTTGCGCTAGCTTAGTTCGCGTATAGATAAACTTCTCCAGGAAGATATAGTGCCTACACAGAAGAAAAACCCGAAATATTTGGACTAAAATCAATCCCAATCGATGTCAAGTATAAGAGGATTAACTTGTGTACGGATTTTCCAATACTGAAATTCTTGTCTCGATCCAGTCTTTGTTTTCAACTCGAAATAGGCTTTTCACGGGATTGATAAATTTTAGTTTGTTATTAAATTTAAAGAAATTGGCCAAGAAAAATATTATCAAATTTTCAGTTACTTTTCGCTATGACATTGCAATTCCGAACTTGTTTTAATCACTATGTAAGTCTTTTTGATTTTCAGTAACGATCCTACAAAGGATTTGATGGAGCAAGAATTTTAGGACTGTTTTAATCCTTCGAACTGGTTTTAAGTACAATCAATTTCGACTCGTACTTAAAAATTTATATTTTATGTCGATGTTCAGTTTTATCTATTTATTATTATTTTTTTGTTAACCAATTGAAACGTATAAATAAATCGAAACTAAAACAAACTATACTTTTTTTCAAGTGAACAGAGGTCCGAAAACAACAAACCTGGGGTTCAGAGGATCCAGGAACCGGTCCGCGAACCGAACCCAAAGATTACTTATTGGTTCGAACCTCCGAACCGAAACTCCTCCAAAATTTTTGCTTAAAAATGAATTTAAAAAAAGGGATACGTTTTTTAGGGTAAAATCAAAACCGTTTTTAAATGACATCAATGTACAACATTCTAAAATTATAAAGATTGCAATATTGCCTCAGGAATCGGCTTGTCAATATTGTCCCTTGCGAATGCCAAGGTTTTTTGTAATTATCTTGATAAGTAAAAATTGCCCAAAATCAAACTTGGCACCAATTATAGGGCCACTTAAAAGCTATAAGTTAAGCCTTTGGTCAAAACAAAAATTCGTTTTATTTTGACTTTTTTCACTTTAAAAGTGTTCGAAGGTCCCGTTCAACATAATGGAAATGCCCATATAAACTAATTAACTGATACACCTTGTGAGTGTGATGCTTAATTCTTCATTTAAGTCAAAATTTCTTAATAATTTAATGCTTAAGCAATTTAAATTGTTGCTCCAGCATCAAGCACTGTGCCTTTAAATGGCCGACACCTTGACAAACCGTCATTTCCTTTGTCGGTTTGCATCCCAGGGAGCGCCCTGGTGGTATGTACCACAATCGTATCACACAGTGCACATCTCACTCACAAACTGAGTGTCTGCTTTCAATTCCTCCCACCCCCTGCCAGCAGTTCTTGTCCAGGTTTTGGTTGTTATTGCTTGCCAATATCCTTTGCCTTCAGCGTTTTTGCCATGTGGCTTGTCCTTTTTGATTATGCCGCTGCCAAGGCAAAAAGCAAAGTGCCAAAAAAAAAAAAAAGAAAAAAAGCCAAGCCATGTCTGCTGACTTGGCTACACGAAAACCTTTTTACACACAGTCAGGGACACGGACACGGACACGGACGGGGGTGGGGTTGCTGCTAATGCTGCACACAATTGCAATTAGTGTCAGTGTTGGCTCACCAGCAAAATCCTGTCCAGCTATTCGAGCGTTTTGCCTGGGCATTTGCATAACCACAAAAGAAATGCGGCTGGCAGTCGGGCAAAAGTTGGCCAATTTGATGCAGGCCCTCGGATTTTGCTTCACTTGTTCTGCTTGAAGATATTTTCAAAGCAGGCAGCATCAGCAGCAGCGATTTGGCTCAGTTTTCTTAAGCTGATTTCAAGTTTTTCTTGTTGCCGCCGGCAGCTCAACTTGCTCAGCTGCTCACTGACCAACTTTTGCCTCAAATGCCACTGCACAAAATTTTAACAGCATTTTAATGAATGCAACATTGTTGTTGCTGTTGCCGCCAAACCTGAGAGAGAGACTCGTTGAGACTGGCGTTAGTTTAAGCCGCTAAAGCTCAAATTATAGAAGCAAATGTTTTTCTTAGCTTAACGGCTTTTGTGACAAAGCAAATTAATTGCTTGCCCACTTTCAATTAAGTACAGTTTCGCACAAAACACCTCCCCCCCCCACCCAACTAACCCCCAACCGCAAGTGCGAAATGTACGAAATGTTGCAACTGTTACGAGTCGAGTACAACGCAAAAGCCAATTCAATTAATTTCCACGGACATATGACACCTATGGACCAATGCACAAAGCTCAATGAAGTGTACGTGAAGAGCGGAAAATGGTGAATGGGAACCACTACACCGCCCCACCCCCCTTCGGAAAAAAACAAGCTATAGTTTTTATAAGCAAGGGTGTGTGAAAAGGATTTTTTTTTTGCTTCTTTTTTTTGGTTGGATCACGGAAAACATGCACAGAAACAATATGGCTTAAATGAGTTTGATGTACCCTCACGTACGAATTGAAATTCTTTTTACAGCAGGTTTAATTATATAAACATGCCAAATAGTTAAAGCACTTTTGGTTGGTTTAAGAACCATTCCAAAATGTTGGTTTAGTTCTTTACTTACGAATTACAAAATAATAGTAAATTAATTTAATAAATTATGTTTTAAATTGAAAATTAGTGTTTTTTGAGTTTTAAATAAAAATTTGGAAGAATCAATTCAAATTATATCAAACACTTGAAAAGTGACATTAATTTCTCCCTGAAGTTCAAAATGCATTGAAATACTTATGTCCGAACCCTTTAAGTAATATATATATTTTTGATCAGAGACGAACTGTGCCTATAAATGACATGGGAGCGGTTGGAAAATGTGCCTTTGTGGAAAATTTTGTTCAAATTTAAAAGTTAGCACTTCTGAACTAAAACTTCAGCACAGACGATGAATGCGTTGCCCTCTCTCATGCGAACTAAGATATTTTGATCAAGAGCACGGAAAATTAATCATAGAAAAACTAACAGCGAAACGAAATTTAGTAGTTCAAAAATGGGAAAAATAATTATGACAAAAAAAAAATAACATATTTAAGAATAATCAAATTATGAAAATGAAAACCACAAAAAATCTGAGTTCCAAAATTAGGAATCTCAAGTTCAATAATTGTATGAGAAATCGCGCGATGTTTTTATTAAATATTTTTTATTTCGACTTTTCCTAAATTTTATTTTCCATATTTTTGGAATCCTTATATTCAGACTTCTAATTTTTATTTTGCTAATTTTTGGATTCCTTGTTTAAGATCTCCCATTGTTTGTTTCCCCAATTTTTGGATTCCTAATTTTAGTTCTCCCATTTTTTTTCTTTTCCCAAATTTTGGATCTTCCAGTTTTTAATAAACGATTTTTCTCCTTAATTTTTTGGTTTCCTAAAAAAATAATTCGTAATTTTAGTTTCCTTTTTTTAGATTTCTTTGTAATAATTGTCCTAATTCGCAAAGTGAACCATGTGACAAATAAATATTTCATAAATACAGGGTTGCCCATATTCGACGGACCCATCTGGCAACGCCATAACTTTTGACAGAGATGTCAGATCGCTTAATGACATACCGCGTTTGAAGCGTCAGTCCAAGAGATTCTTCCATGGAACAATACACGCCACGCAAGCGCTCTGAAATAGTTGAAATTTACATTCAATTGTGAAAACTCAACTCAATGTCCGATGAAGCCCATTTCACATTGAATGGGACCGTAAATAAGCAAAATTGCCGTATTTACGCCACTGAAAATCCTCAGGAGATTCAAGAAGTGCCTCTTCATGACGAAAAAGTCACAGTTTGGTGCGGCGTTAGTGCGAAAACGGTCATTGGGCCGTTTTTCTTCCAAAATGAAAATGGCCATGCTGTTACCATCAACCAGGAGCGTTATCGCGACATGATGACCAATTTTGTGATGCCAATTATTCGTCGAAAGCGTATGAGGCAGTTCACACAAGTCGCATAACAATCGATTTTCTGAAGAAATTGTTTCCGGGCCGTTTGATGTCGAAAAGTGGTGATTTGGACTGGCCACCGCGTTCGCCCGATTTGACGCCGCCTGACTTCTTCTTGTGGGGATATTTGAAGTCAAAGGTTTACGTTAACAAGCCAAGGACCGTAGAAGAGCTCAAGGACAACATTCGTGAAGAAATAGCCGCTATTCCGGCCGAAATGTTGGCGAAAACGATGGAAAATGCTGCAAAAAGGGCACAATACGCCATCAACGCCAGAGGCGGCCATTTGAGAGATATCATATTCAAAAATTGATGTATACAAATCTACTTGGAACAAATTAAATGATTAAGATTGCCAACCGCCAAATTTTTATTTTTTTCTTTGATTTTTTAAAAAAACATGGGGTTGGAAATTAATATTTCTATGCCCAACAAACATCTGGACAATTACATCTTTCCGGTATAAACAGTACTAGACAGTAGGACAGATTTTATGCTACTGATCCGAAAATTTTTATTCGGAACAGATTCAGGTTTAGCTATTTGCTTAAAGAAAAATTCACTCACTTTTACATTTCTTTTCTTAACATTTATTTTCATCATCTGTCGCTTATGTTGTTACCTTTAAAAACAATTTAAAAGTGAGTCACATTTACGAAACCTGAAACAAAATAAAAATATAATCGTTTTACTGACTTTAAACAGGCTCAGTTAAAACTTGTTTGAACACGTGCATTTTATTAGAAATTTAGCTTAGTTCACCTTTTTTACGATTGCATCCCAGACTTGTAACTTCTACCTTCAATCACTTTGTTTGCAAAGCTAAAATACCGCTCACTCCATGAGCTGGGTACGAAAAATATGAAGAGGCCTCTGTCGTTATATATTCCTACTAGGCGAGAGTCGTGCTTTTTTTTTGTGAGACGAACACGCACGACTCAACACGATGTGTTCGTGTTGCAATATCAGATTTCGTGCGTGAGCGGTCTAACACGACAATATCGACAATTTTCTTTTATTAATCTCAAGACAACGCATTTAAAGAACAGGAAAACGAAACTCACCAGTTGATTTGTTGAATTTAAAAACAATACAGCAGAACAAGTTGGTTTGGTGTGCTTGTTTAAAGTATGTCATTCGTGCTAGAGTCGTGTTGAAAATATTCGACACGCGGTCTTCACTTATTTCTATGATTTGATTTTCGCTAAGTTGTACAAATTTATTAATAATTTTTTTAATTTTGTTTTTGTTTGTTATCAAAGAAATATTTATTTGAAGCAGAAATAAAATACAAATCAAAAATTTTAAATTGCGCACGAGAAAAAGGGTGGCGATTACTACAATGCTACGGTATCACGGTGCCAAAGTAGCAGCTAGGTATTCGTACTCATTTGTAATCACAATCGGTGAGTAGTAACATGATTGTATTTTTATTACTCGTAAAGATTTCTAGTACACGAACACGAATTGGCACGGCCCAAATCCTTAAATAAAGATGACTTTTTATTTTTGTATATGGTGTCAAGTTGGCTTAGCTCGGTCGAGACAATGTTTATTTATGCCGATCTACGATTCAGCATCATTTTTTTCTTGCATACGCAACTGTATCCTAACTTGTAAGGTCGTGTATAATATCTAAGAAATGATCGTCGCTGTCAATTTGAATAGGAAACTTCTGCTCTGTTGGCTCAGCCCCTACTAAACTTCAAAATATCTAGACTTGCCTAGATATTATCCTCATAAAATCGGCAAAGTTGTAGACTCTACTTAGCTGTTAAATGTTTTATTTTCTACTCAAATCAAAATTAGGAATTTTTAGATTTACTGTCAGTTTCATTTTATTTGTCAGTTTCTGCCCCAAAACTGTTGAGCCAAGCAAAAACATTTGACCACAAATTAAGCGATTTATCGTAGATTTTCAGTTAGCAACATTTGTTTGTTTTAACAATTTGCCAACTAGTGCACATTATTGTCAGGCAACACGTTAGCATTTGTATGCGCATCTGCCTGAATGGCATCTCCCCCACAAACACACACAAACTCAAACACACATACCCAAAGCTTGAGCATCTTTTTATTCAAATTGAAATGTCTTTTCAACGGCTTTGCTTTCCACTTCGCCAGGCCACGACACATGAGTGCTGTTTGTCTTCGTCGCGAGCGACTTTTTGGCCAAGGACTCAACGTGGGAAAAAAAAAACATAAAGCGGAGGCTTGGAAAAGGTTTATTACGTGCACCGCATGCAACTGCACAAAAGTCACGTGCTGGGCGCACACACACCTGCCCATACACCTCACGTTCATGCATTTGGCAACCCATACAGATGCGAGAGGCTGGAACGTGCCTCTCACATTTGGTAAACTATGCCAAGTTGACAGCGCGCATTTTGTCTATGCGTGGCCACGCTGCGTATGCGCAATTTGCTGGCCTTGCTCGCGCTGGTTTATTTCATTTGGATTTCCATCATATGCGGCATGCAATACTCGTACTTTTGATTCTTGTCTAGCCAACAGAGGCACTCAGTTATTTACAATAATTTCATTTGGGATTTTTGCACGTTATAAAACACTCAGCACTCAACAGAAACGGTGGCCCCTCCCCCGCCGACGACGACGACGACGACAGCATGACGCATTGGGAGTTTATTTTTGAAATGGCAGCGAAATATATTTTTACTTCTCCTTCTGGCCTGATGCATAAATCAATCAAATGCGAGCACCACACGCAAAGCACACCGAAATAGAAGGAGGCGAAGGGAGAGAGAGGAAGAATGACAACTGAGATACATATGTAGAGAAACAAAGACAGAAAATCGAAACACATTGGCAGCGCTTTCAAGAATCCATGCGAACATTTTCAATTAAAAAATTTCCCTGCCATTTGTCAACTCGATCTAACCCTTTCCCTCTCTCTCTATATATATCTTTCTCTGTCCCTGCATGAGTCTTGTGCTAGGAATTGCTTATCAATCACAATCACAGTCAAACATTAGAGAACGTCGTCTTTGCCTTGCATGCACATTTATAAGTGTCTCAACTCTTGCTGGCACACACAAACACACACACACACACAATGCTTGCCAAACGGTAAATGGCTTGTGATTTACTTATGCACTGGTTAAAAACTTTTCACAACATTGGGAAGACAGGCGACAGCGAGTTGGAGCGCTGGGTGGCAATTGGTGAATGTATAACTCAAATTGGAAGGGACTGATATTTATATTTGTGGAGTCGGTATTATTTGTAAATCAAATCAAAGGCGACTATTTGGAAAGGAAAGTCTCATGGCAACATTGCGTATGAGTGATTTTAAAAACTTTAGAGAAAACCCTACAAAATACATTTTTTTCTCGTCCCTCTGATTCAGAGGTGCCACGGAAATCTCTTCCAACCCAAAACCAATTCTCGGTGTCCTGAAAGTCTCTTTCAGTTGCTTTCAAAGAGATTTAGCTAAATACACCCAAACCATTTTTATAAGCAAATGTAATTTTTACCAAAATGCTCCATCACGTCAGGTTATCTGGTAATTTGAGCCTATCGTTGGTAAAAGTGCCTTTTTTGAGCATTTTAAGGCATGTTTTGTGGGCAACCCATCCATTTGTTTTTACCCCCATTACATTATATGAAAAATATATTCTTTAGCTTTAAAATAAATTGTCCCAAACAATTCTACGATTTTTTTCAACGAAGATATACCATTTTGAATCGAAGTATTCGAACCAACTAAATGTTCCCTTGCCTACAAGTAACCTCTGGGTGTCGTTGGGAACTTTCATTATAATTTAATAATAATTACTAGGCGATATACTATATTTAGCTTAGCATACTTTTAGACAGCAACATTAAGTCAGATATTATGTAAATTCTAGCACATGCATTCAAAATAAATCATACGTCACGTATACCAAATTTTTACAAAGAAATCTTTAGTACATTTTAATCGTGGAATTTTTATCAAATTTAAATCGTCGCCTAATGTATTCAAATTGTTTTAAAAAATAATTTTACCGATCCTGGGGGCGGTTTTTTCAACATCGGAAAATTTTCTCCTGGAAGCGGATTTTTCAACATCGACAAATCACATGTCTAATTTTTTTCAAATACGATTCATACAAATCAAGATTGAAGTCAATCAGATGAAAATAGGATTATCCATGTGAAATTTTCCAGACATTTTGTATGTGGAAATAACATATCAAATTATTTATTGTAGCATACTATCCTTATAAACCGCGTTTGAGGAAAATCGGACGAAGAAGAGTTTTTTTCATAAAAATTTTCCGAGAATTCTCATGTCGAATTATTTTGCTTACACTTTTAGAATAGAATATAAATTTCCAGGCATTTTCCGACCTTTTAGGCGGTTTTTTAAACATCGGAAGATTTTTTCCAACATGTCTTATTATTTTGCTTAATTTACTTGCAGTCCGAATTTGAAGTCAATCTGATCAAAAACCGAAATTTTCCCCATATAAACTTTTCCGGGAGTTTTCCATCCTTTAGGGGTGTTATATTCTAATAAACCGCATTAGTTCCCACTTTCGACTCTAATGGAAATTTCTATGAAAGTTTCAGCTTACTATCTCTTACCCTTTAGGCTCTGCATAGATTGCCAATGAATCAGTCAGTCAGTCAGTGAGGACAAATTCTCTTATATATATAGAAATCAGAAATGATAAATTCCGAACAAAAAGGAAAGGGTTGACATGGTTAATGTGAATACTGCAATATAATCCACAAAAGTTTTGTGATTTGGAGACAAAATCTGGTCCATAATCCGGTTTGAAATTACAAAAAATTTTGTGGAAGTGAAATTCAGAACACGGCTGATTGTTCCCTTTCTATTTTTGGACTCAAAATTATTTGTAAATCAAATCTTAAAAAAAAAATCAAACGAAAAAACATCTGAAAATAGTCAACACTGCGTTTGAGTAATTCGAGAAAGTTATAACTGAATATATTTTACCTTTTTTTTTACAAAATGCAACAGAATAGGGGAGGTGGAAGAATACGTCTAGAAACAGAAAGGATTGTCCAAATAAATTGACAATACCTTTTTTTCTGATACATCGTCCAAAAATTTAGATGATCGATTTTATAGCCACAAGAAATATCTTAATGAAATATCCCATTTCGTTCGGAAAAAATATTGATATAACGAATAAGTTATAAGATATTTCCCACCCTACTCTAAGAGGTTCTATTAAGGTGGTCAAATGGTTTTTTCTACCATATTTGGCAAAACTAAATCTTTTGAAAGAGTCATTCTTTCTTTTTTGTCATTCTTTGGCTTTTTTCCACATTGTTGTTTTTTTTGTTCATTTTCTATCCATTTTATTTGCCTATTTCCGGTACAATATTGTCTTTTAAGACTACCAGAAGGTAACAAAAATTATAACAACAAAATAACAAATAAAATGATACCGGAATCTAGTTTAGTCCCCAACTTACCCCATTTCTTAAATCTATCCATTGCCCTTGTTTTTGCTATTAATCGCTTTAACTGTTTCTCCAATGGCTGTCAAACTTTGGCAAGCCATGTGCCTCTTTTGCAGCCCTTGCCTGCTGCCGCTAATGTGGCTGGCGGGCATTTTGTTGACGTTCAAAAGGCAAACGCTCTAAATTCAATTGCTGCTAAACGTCTCGAGCCAAGTACACAAGTACACGTACACAATGTTGTTGGGCCCGTGGCGGCATTGGGTTTGTTCTCTCATTGTGGCCAAAATCGGCATTAAATGCACCTTGGAGGCTCACTTTTGACTTTGGCCCAGAGCCCAAAAGGCAAAGCAAACCTCACATTATGGGAGCCGGCAGTTTGTTTGCTGCTGCTGCTGCTGCTGCTTGGTTGCTTGCTGCTGCCGCTGCTGCTAATGGATTTTAAATGAGCATCATAAATAGCAAAACCAAAATTGCAAGTCTTTCGCCCGCGTCTGGTTTTCGAAAGAAGAAAGTGGAGCACACATTTTTGTAGGTAGAATTTGTGGAGTTGTGTTTGTTTGGTTGGTTGGTTTGTTGGTTGTCATTTATTCTTGTTCTGTTTGTTGTCTGTTTTTGTTGGTTTCTTTTGCCAAATGGCAAAGACGATAAATATTTGTTACGCTGACGACAGACACATATGAGCTGGAGTTGTTGTTGTGTTGTTGTTGTTACTGTGTACTTTTGCGGCTACAAATCCGGCGTGTATAAAAATGACTGCAATTTATGTTTTCCTATGAATATATTTACGCTTCTTCTACCTCGTCTCTGGCATTTATTGCTTCACCCACAACAACAGCAAGTGTTGCCTCTTACTTTATTTGATTGCATAAATTTTATGCAGATTTTCATAACATGTCATTTTTAGTGATTTTTATTAAATGCAACCACTAAAAGTGACAAGTATATTGCGCATACGCAGCTTTCTGCCATTCTGTTGACTTCTTTGGGGCGAAAATTTAATATTGGCTAAATTATGCGTATGGTTGTCAGCTATGATGACAAGTTGAATCCGTATACGGAATGGCTACCTTTTTTTTGGTATTGCTCATAAGGTGCCATAACTAACAATCAAATGGAGGTGGACCATGTGTGTGTGTGTGTGTGTCTATCCACTTACTTTATGTGTCTGCCATGTGCTTGGCTCTTTGGTCACGTTGATCATGCGACAACATAAGGGAAAATGGCGACATATGCTCAACACAAAACCAACTAACTTATACATATTACAAAGGAAGTCAACAGGAATGAGATAAGAAAATATGAAATATTAAAGGTTCCTTTTTATGATACCCAAAAAATGAGATATGAGAGAAAGTATTAAGTGCGGAGTTTAAGAAAACCGACAAAGCTGCAGGAAGAAAAATAACGTGTTCAGAAAATAAGTGGAAAATCACAAAAAAAAATTTCTTTAAGTTCGTAAATGTAAATTCATCTCGTGACGAAGAGAGAAAGTTTTTCAATTCACAATCTAATTCCAAAAGTTTATAAGGTATGAGGCTTATATCATATTGCGAAGGAGGTAGCGGGCATGTATTTAATCGAAAATAAACTTGATCTGCCTGCAAGTATAAAGTAAATATTTTCTATACATTTCGAACTTCTAGTTCTAACTGTCTCTGAGATCTGTGCTTTTATACATACAGACGGACAAGGCTAAATCGACTTCGCTATTGATGCTGATCAAGAATATGTAAATAGTTTATGAGGTCGGAGATGCTTCCTTCTGCCTGTCTTTCCACTAAAAAAGTAAATTTATAATCTACGAGCAACGGGTATAAAAATGTCTTACAGAGAGGGCAGTACATAATGAGAGATCTGTTACACGTAGTTGATAAGGTAAACACAAGATTTTTCAATTTGATATTGATATTTAAAAATGATGCAGTTTAAAATATGCATTTAACCGATATTTGCGGTTATCAAAAAAAAATCGTATACAGATTCGTCGGTTTTATAAATTATTGAATTTTTGTCAGAAACAGTTTCCATTTAATTTTATATATTTACTGTAATCTGTTTGCTTGTCAACAATTAACTTTAAAATATATGGCCTACTTTTTGGGGCCATGGTCCATTCTAAGGAATAAAGCACTTAAATTTGTATTGCATACTTCTAGGGTCATATGGAATAAGGCATTGAAATACATTCCGCCATTCTTAAAAAAAATCAAATGTAATTATTAGAAATGCATTTTTCTCAAATCTCTTACGGATTTTGATCACCAAAAAAACCAGCACCAAAACAAATCTGATTTTAAGATAACTTTGTGTAAAATAATTTCAAATAAAACTAATAGACTATAATTCTCAAAATTTAGACATACATTGAAATTAAATTGTGATTTTTAGGTTGTCCTATGTAATAATAAGGACTACAATAAACTTGATCTGTCTGTAAAACTAATCAATGATCAAATAAGTTTTCCTTTTGCACCTTAGAGTTAAGAAATATTTATACCAACCGATGCTCATTTAAAAAATTTTCTAAGTTTTTTACCGCAACCAAAGTTTTATTACGTTTTTTAAAGTAAAATTAAACCATTGTTCTAACAACTGACTAAAAAACATCCACTGCACGACTTTAGAATTGGAGTTATGAAGATTGACTGAAAGGTAAATCTCCACACCTTTGAAAACGCTTAAACAATGACACAAAATATGCAGAATTGAATTAATAGCATTGCCATGGTTGACTCTGCTTGAACATGCATATCAAGTTGGGCACTATAACAATAAGTTTTTAGTTACGAGCACTTTTTTGTTTGTTGTGCTTAATATATTACTTTTTACAGCTTTGAGAAAAAGTAAGAACCGTACCAACAGTATTACTTGAACATTGAATTTATATGAACATGAATAAACTTACCTAACAATAAGTTTTTAAATCGAAATTAACATGAATATTTTAATTGCTAATATGCAATTTATTGCTTACAAACGAGATTCAGATTATATGCAAATGACTTGCATACCGCTTAAATGCAAAGATTAATGAATTATAGCATTTGTATTTAACCGATATTCATTGTGTGTAACTAAGTCTGCACAAAGGATTATTGTGCAATTATTTTCAATAGTGGAGTTATTTGGCTTCAAACTTGCACGGGCAAATACGAGATGTTATTTTATATTTTAATTGTCAGCTTGCCAGCTGTTTGTTTAGCTGATTGGTCAGCTGAACGTTTGATCTCACTACGTAGAGTTCAGTATTCCTTTAAATCTTATAGCCTAGTTCCATTGACACATATATGTACTTTTTCCCAACTATAGTTTTTTTTTTCTTCCATATTAATCCATTAGCCCCGAACATTATAAGTTTTTTTTTTTCTAACTACTAGATTTTTATTTTTTAGAAAGTACATTTGCTATGGAATTACCAACATTTTATATGATATGTATGTGTGTGGCTATGGAATTAGGCTATTATCCTCATTTCAAATTGAGGCATGGATGGAAGGTCTGCTCACAGCTCTTACAGGCAAGCATTTCATGGTTCAGTTCTTATAAAGTCAATGATTTCATTACAACTTCAATACTGAAACAAGGTACTTAGGCAAAGTCAACCTCCATCATTTACTTAGTTTTGTCAACCTCCCAGAATTGCCTTTTTAAAGAACAGAAGGTAACAGAAACTTCGTACAAAGTCAACGGTATCTTTTGGAGAAAAAGGTGTTGAGGTCAAAATGGATTTGGTCTTAACAACGATTGACGGAAAGGTATGCAGATATCACTTGCACACAAAAATGTTATGTATGCGTCTCGATTGGCAAAAATTATAACCAAATTGATCGGATGGTAAAAACAAAATTAAACAACAATATGGATTCTTCATTTAACAACCATATTTTGCATCTCTCATATTAGTGGCCAGATCAGAGGAAGATAAAAATCTTGTTCAACAAAAGAAAAAGAAATGACACTTAGATCACAGGCAGGCCTAATTGTAAATCAGCCCAAGCCTGGTTTTGGAAGCTCAAACGAAGGCGTTTCTGCACGAAGATACTTAAAAAATGCCGAACTTTTTGAAGAAGAAGCGCTTAGTATATCGAAACAATGACTTTAAAAATTAAAGGGAATTTTATTTTAAAAAATTTAATTGAATAAAATTTAATCATTTGGAATATTGCCACTAAGAATATTTCATATTTTTCCAAAAGAAACTAGCGGTCTCGATAGTGACTACAACAGTAATGAAAGCGAAACTTATCTTATATTGAGCCAATAAAAAATTGAAGATTATTTTATTTTATTATTGAATTAAGCGATGTTTATAGGGTAGTTCAGCCCACTGTGCGTCGGCAGATTTATGGAGGATTCAAGGAATACAAAATAAAGTAGGAAAGTTATTAAAGAAGATTCAGAGAAGTAGAAAAAGAGTTAGAAAGAAGCAAGATTTAGTTAGATAGAATTAGTGAACGAAATAAGAATATATAACGACATAAATATAAGACAAAAGTTAAAATTCCTATAAGTCCGATATTTAATATTCGCTCTTTCTGAAAATTTTACAGATTATAGACGATTATAGACTACAGATAATTAGGTATCAAATTACCAGTATATTATCAATCTGCTCCCTATTCCAAGTGCAACCTATCTATTGCACCTCTGTAAAATGAAATAAACTAAACAAAGACTTAAACATTTTCAAGCTATGCCTAAGTGCAGTTTATCAGACTTCCTTCCTTCCCCCTTTTTTGCAAAAAAGTCTCCTGCAGTCTCTCTGCAAATCTTCTCTATTAATAAAATCGTCTGCCTTGGGTCATAAATTTCGGCTATGGCAAGTTATGTCCTCCCACAAAGCAACCATTGCCAACTCCATCCACAACTCTACTCACAGTTGACATTTAGAGCCACGCTAGTCTCCAGCGTATGACCCTCGGGCATGGCACGATTCCAAACGACGCATTTATATTTGGCGCCATCGTCGGCTCGTCTGGGCACAATCTGGAGTGTGGCATTTGTATAGTGGTTTTTGGAGCCGCCCTTCAGCGCATACGATTGCAATGGCACGGTGCTGCCCTCACGATACCAGCTAGCAGAAAAAACGAGAAAAGAAGCGAGAGCAAAAACCAAACGATTTAGTGCCAAAAAAAAGAAATGTAAACGGATTATTAATGAAGGCGACCCGTTAAGTGATTTACTTGCTGCAGGATGTGCTTAAACTGTCGCTGACCGCAGCCGACAAAAAAAAAAACCCAAAAACATCAATTCTCATTCACACTCACGTTATCATCGGATCCGGCGAGCCGCCAATACTGCTGCAGGTCAACTCCATGGACTTCTCCTCGGTGGCCACCGCAATGTTGCCGGGCGTTACCATGGGCGGATGTGGTGCCGTCAGCACAGTCAAATTGTAAAACTCCTGATGCACATCGGCCCCCGTTCCCTTGGCCTTGATGCGACACTCAAAGCGTCCATTGTCTCGATTGTAGGAGGTGTTCTTGATTTGCAGATCGTAAATGCCGCGACCCGGCCGAAAGTCCAGCCTGAAATGAAGGGGAAAAAGTGGAGAGTGCGGTGAGTGCAAAGGCGATTTATTAAGTGAAAGAGCAGACAGACAACTTGGTTGTACTTTATGGAAATTGACTGCGGGCAAAATTTTTTTAAATATATATTTACGTATGTGTGTGGGTACTTATGGCTATAAATATGCTGGTATGTGTTGTTGGTTGGTAATGAGAAAGGGTATAAATGAGAGAGCTTATTAGTTTATATAAACAATTGAATTTTTAATTCTGAAGATATATTAATTCAAATTATTGACCAGCCAAACTATTTAAAGAATTAATAGTGAATTAATTTAGTTCATTCATCGTTACGCGTCTCAGCTCAAGAAATTCACAAAATTGAGAGTGTAAGTTAAAGTCAGCCCTGCTCGACTTTGATATACCCGTTACTCAGGAAAAAGTTTATTTAAGAATATATTATTAAATCACAAAATGTCCAGCGTAATTATTTGATTTGCCTAGAACTCGACGATAGTTCATCCGATCGTGAAACGGTGTTTGGTGTATCGATAAGTAATGATGATTAAAAAATTAGTCTGGAAGGTTCGAACAATCTATCTTCAAAATTGTGGGAGATATGAGGTCTTTTCCAAATTGCGGGGGTGGCAACTCTACTATAGTTCATCTGATCGGAAAATGATGTATGGCGGATCGATAAGTAATGATGATTAAAATATATGTCTAGAAGGTTCGAACAATCTATCTTTCAAAATTGTGGGAGATATGAGGTCTTTTCCAAATTGCGGGGGTGGCAACTCTACTATAGTTCATCTGATTGGGAAATGATGTACGGCGGATCGATAAGTAATGATGATTATAATATATGTCTAAAAGGTTCATATAATCTATCATCAAAATTGTGGGAGATATGAGGTCTTTTCCAAATTCTAGAGGTGGCAACTCTACTATAGATCATCTGATCGGGAAATGATGTATGGCGGACCGATAAGTTATAATGATTATAATATATATCTAAAAAGTTCAAATAATCTATCTTCAAAATTGTGGGAGATATGAGGTCTTTTCCAAATTTTGGGGGTGGTAACTCTACTATCGTTCATTTTATCGGGAAATGATGTATGGCGGATCGATAAGTAATTTTGATTTAAATATATTTCTAGAAGGCTTCAATAAACTATCTCCAAAATTGTGTTAGATATAAGGTCTTTTTCAAAATGCGGGGGTGGCAACTCTACTATCGTTCATCTGATCAGGAAATGATGCACGGCGGAACGATAAGTAATGATGATCATAATATATGTCTACATAGTTCCAATAATCTATCTTTAAAATTGTAGGAGATATGACGTTTTTTTTAAATTGGGTGGCAACTCTATTATCGTTCATTTGATCGGGAAATGATGTATGGCAGACCGATAAGTAATGATGATTGTAATATATGTCTAAAAGGATCAATCAATCAATCTTCAATATTGTGGGAGATATGAGGTCTTTTCAAAATTGCGGGGGTGGCAACTCTACTATCGTTCATATGATCGGGAAATCATGTACGGCGGATCGATAAGTAATGATGATCATAATATATGTCTACATGGTTCAAATAATCTATCTTTAAAATTGTAGGAGATATGACGTTTTTTTTAAATTGGGTGGCAACTCTACTATCGTTCATCTGATCGGAAAACGTTGTATGGGGGCTCGATAAGTAATGATGGGTTGAATATATGTCTTAAAAGTTCGAACTATCTAACTCCAAAATTGTGGAATATATGGGGTTTTTTCATATTTCTGGGGCGGCAGGGGGCGTGGCAGATATCAAAACTATACTTGATCTGCCAGGAAGTATAAGAATTATATGTTCCATACACCTTAAACCTCTTGCTCTTATTATCTCTGAGATCTCAGCGTTCATACGGACAGACGGACATGGCTATATCGACTCGACTGTTGATGCTGATCAAGAATAGATATAGTTTATAGGGTTGGATTAAATTTAATTTGATACTATTTGTACCTTCGGTACAGAGTATAATTATTGACCAGCAAAAATTATTTGAGAACTAAAAGAATTAAAAAGGGAATTACTTTAGTGCATTCACGGTTACGCGTCTCAGCTCAAGAAATTAACAGAAAACCATGTTCTTCTCAGGGTAAATATACTTATTAATAAAGCCGGAAAGAGTATAGTAGAGAAAAGGGGGCACTCTTTTAAAAAACAGCTCAAAGGGCATCCCTTAAATTAATTTAAAAACATTATCTTCGTATAACTTTCCAAAGAGCATCATTTAGTCAGTAATTGAAAAAAATTTTCTTCACTTGTTTATGTTAAGTATCCTTTAGGAAGTTTTTTTTTTGCTCTCTCCTTCCAGCACCATTACCAGCATGTTGTTCATTTCCTTGGCTCTGTCTCTGGGATTTTCTTATTTTCTTCTATTTTTTTTTTTTTTGGTTTTCCTCGTTTGCGTTTTGTGCGGCTTAAGAGAGCCAAAAAAACAAAGTCGAGCCGCGCGCAAAACAAAAATGAAAAATGCTTATGGCAAATTAAGCGTCGAACTCATTTTGGTAAATTTATTAGCTCAATTTTCGTGGCAGGTCCAGGGCTTTACATTTTTATTAATTTAACATTTGGTACTACTACTCAGCTACCTGGATCAAGTGAATGCGAGGCTGATGATGATGATGATGAAATCCTGAGGAAAAACTCAATCAAGCGTAATAGCAGGCAAACTGAATGCATTTTTTTTTCCGCCTTCTGCTTTTCTTTGTACTTTAAGTTTTAATTTCTTATGATGAGATTTTATGCCAACCACAGGAGCTGGCAAAAATCAAGCACTCGACATTATTAAAGTAGATCTTATAAACTTCTTGAGAGTGCATATGCATATGCATATAAAGTACCACGAGTGAAAGAGATGCACAAAGTTTTTAAATAAAAAATTTCAATTTTGATAAGTTTTTATGGAGGTAGTCGGCGGTAGTCGGGCTTGGGTTTCCTCCCCCCGAAATAAGAAGCCAAGAAAATGCCTGAGATTTTTGCATTGCATTTCCGGCAGCGACTTTTACGAGGCTCGTGTCTTGAGTTCTCTGAGTGGGAGTATGGCAGTGGCAGCTGTGTATGGAGTGCAGCTCAAGCGAAGCACATAATTGCCTCTGCCAAGGCAGCAGCAGTGGCAGCAGCAGAATGTCCTTGCCAGTGCACAAAAAGGAATTTCTAATGTGAAAATAAGTGCCGTTGCCTGGGCTCTCCTTCGCTCAGCTCAAACTCTGCTCGGCTCGGCTCTTACTTCTTTGGTTATTATGTTGCATCGTCGCAGGACTTATGCAAAACAGTCGCAGAATTGTTATGCAAATTGTAGCCAATTACATGGCAATGCCTGCCTGAATGAGTCCACAAGTAATGTGTGTCTGTGTGAGTGAGCATACGTGTGTGTGTGGGTGAGATTTTGTTGCATGTGTCTTTGGCGAAAGTATTGAACAATTACACTTAGCTACATGATTATTGACCCACATTATGAAGTGAACTAACTATTTGAGGGATTACAATTTACTCATCGCGTTCAAAATAGCGTTGAATGCATTTAGTGAACAAAAGATAATGAAATTATTTACACACATGCGCACATGCGTTTACCACGGAACTCCTCTTAAACGTTTGAAACGATTTGGATGAACGTTTTAGGTGGGCTTAAGTGGGTCTTTTAGTGGTTCCCTAAATGGTTTAGAATATGCCTTGGGGGTGGCATTTTTTTAAAACCCCGTCTTAGTTCCCACTTTCAGCACATATGAAAACTTCTTTGAAAGTTTCAGCTATCTTTTTTCTTTCTTCTTCCTATCTCTTGTTCACTCTGTTGATATTGGAAAATCATTGAAGAAGTGGAAGTATGAAGCAGCACAGAGATTCAACAGGGCCAGCGCTCTATGGTCTCTAGTAATTTTTAAAATTTATAGCTAAACCTTCTGCCAATAAAATAAAGATAATTTTTAAATTTCTCCTAATTTGATTTACCTAAAAACACACCACCTTTATTTTGTTGACTAGTGCAATTTGTTATGCTCCTGTCTCGCATAAAGACAGACAGCTCATTTTTCCTACTTCCTGCTCCCGTTCTCCCTTCCCTTCTGGACAAAACCTGAGGCAAGCCACTTGCCTTGTTAACGGTAACTAAAGCTCACTTTACTCAACGCTTGGCTGACAAACTATAGTCAGGCTGATTATGTTATTATCGGTTTAGTATCGAGTCTTCCTGCTCATCTTCGTAATTCAATTTGCTGAGACGTCGTCCCGTCTCGCATGCCAAGGAGTCGTCTCATAAAAATACGAAACTTTTTCTCACAAGGAGAAAGTTTAAATATAACAAGAAAAAATGGCGAGACCGCGAATACCCCCCCCCCACCGCCCCCCCCTCAATGATGTGCGTTATGTGCGGATAATTGACTTTTAAAATGTGTGTGCGATATGGCAACACAAAAAAACAACAACAACAGCAACAGCAACAAAAGGGTCGTGACGTATAATTAAACGGCATATTGTCACGCATCCTTGCAACCAGCGAGAGAAGAACAGGCGACAAAATGGAATGAGGGTTCAACGTCAAGGACGAATGCCGTAACGAATTGGTTCAAGCGGGGCGGGCGGAAAAACAGAAAACAGAAAGAGACTCTGTGTTGTCTGGATATTACGTTGATGTTGCCATTAAATATATGGGGGAGTGTTGTGGCTACATACCGAAGTACGTCGTACGTATAAGTGTGTGCATGCAATGATATGTCTGACAAGAGCTAATGCGATGAAAAGTGAGAAAATATTTACATGAAATGATAAGGGAAATGGGTCTATGGGAAACTAAAAGTTTAAGTCGAAAGTATTTCGAAAAATCTGAAAAAATATAGCTAACAGGCACTAAAATAGGCACAGAGGGCCATTTAAACCAAGGCTGAAAACTGGTTCGAACCGAACCCTGGGAACCGGTAAGGTTTTCTTTTGGAGGGCCCGAACCGGTCCACGAACCGAATCTCTTACATTTTTGACCCCTTGAATCTGAAACCGAATCGGTCTGTCTTGCGATTCCATGGGTTAAGAGTGTTTGCCATTTCTAGTTTGCTTTGAGCTCGAAGATGTATCGTTTAATAAGCTTGCACGTTGCCATAGGCATACCTAAGTTCTGTCTATTGGGCAGGAGATTGGCGCTAGTGGCCAGCCTCGAGAATTTGTCTGTTAGAAGAAGATATATCGTAAAATAAGCTTGCACGTTGCCATAGGCATACCTAAGTTCTGTCTATTGGGCAGGAGATTGACGGTAGTGGCCAGCCTTGTGAATTTGTCTGTTTTGCGGTTGCCCTCGATATCCCGGTGGTCTGTTGGAGGTAGATGTCGAACTGCTAATAGATATTATAGACGAACCGAACCACGAACCAAACCTCTTACATTTAAATCCACTCGAATCTGAACCCGAACCCGGACTGCCTTGCAATTCCATAGGTTAAGAGTGTTTGCCATTTCTAGTTTGATTTGAACTCGAAGATGTATCGTTTAATAAGCCTGCACGTTGCCATAGGCATACCTAAGTTCTGTCTATTGGGCAGGAGATTGGCGCTAGTGGCCAGCCTCGAGAATTTGTCTGTTTTGCGGTTGCCCTCGATATCCCGGTGGTCTGTTGGAGGTAGATGTCGGACTGCTAATAGATATTATAGACGAACCGGACCACAAACCGAACCTCTTATAATTTTGACCCCTCGAATCTGAACCCGAACCGGTCTGCCTTGCAATTCCATGGGTTAAGAGTGTTTGCCATTTCTAGTTTGATTTGAACTCGAAGATGTATTGTTTAATAAGCCTCCGATTGTTCCCGATTGTTAAAGATAATCGTAAAATAAGCTTGCACGTTGCCATAGGCATACCTAAGTTCTGTCTATTGGGCAGGAGATTGGCGCTGGTGGCCAGATTCGATAATTTGTCTGTTTTTCGGTTGACCTCGATATCCCGGTGGTCTGTTGGAGGTAGATGTCGGACTGCTAATAGATATTAGAGACGAACCGGAAAACAAACCGAACCTTTTATAATTTTTACCCCTTGAATCTGAACCCAAATCGGTCCGCCATGCAATTCCATGGGTTAAGAGTGTTTGCCATTTCTAGCTTGCTTTCAGCTCGAAGACGTATTGTTTAATAAGCCTGCACGTTGCCATAGGCATACCTAAGTTCTGTCTATTGGGCAGGAGATTGGCGCTAGTGGCCAGCCTCGTGAATTTATCTGTTTTGCGGTTGCCCTTGATATTCCGGTGGTCTGTTGGTGGTAGATGTCGGACTGCTATATAGATTATAGACGAACCGGCCCACAAACCGAACCTCTTATAATTTTTACCCCTCGAATCTGAACCCGAACCGGTCTGCCTTGCGATTCCATGGGTTAACAGTGTTTGCCACTTCCAGTTTGCTTTGAACTTGAAGATATATCGTTAAATAAGCCTGCACGTTGCCATAGGCATACCTAAGTTCAGTCTATTGGGCAGGAGATTGGCGGTAGTGCCCAGCCTCGAGAATTTGTCTGTTGGAAGAAGATATATCGTTAAATAAGCCTGCACGTCGCCATAGGCATACCTACGTTCTGACTATTAGGCAGGAGATTGGCGCTAGTGACCAGCCTCTAGAGTTTGTTTGTTAGAAGAAGATATATCGTAATAAGACTTCAGCTCAAAGATGTATCATTTAATAAGACTGCACGTTGCCATAGGCATACCTTAGTTCTGTCTAATTGGGCAGAAGATTGGCGCTAGTGGCCAGCCCCGATAGTTTGACTTTTTTGCGGTTGCCCTCGATATCCCGGTGGTCTGTTGGAGGTAGATGTCGCACTGCTAATAGATATTATGACGGGTTAGAACCCCCGAACAGAACCTCTTAAAATTTACAGATTAAGTTCTTACCCTCTGGCCATTACCCATTGAAAAACTCAATGTTTTTCAATGACTTCTTCTTTAAAAAAGTTTAATTTAAAGTTTGAAAAAATTTCAATATATCATTGCCGCCATTGATTAGCATCAGCAAGCAATTTCGAAACGTTACTTAGGCACCGGCTTTGACCTTTGCTGTCGTTGTTTCTCTGTGTTTCTGTGTGTTTTGTCCCTCTTTTTTATCAACACCTGGTGACAGTGACACTAAAACCTTTGCCAGGGATAACGTGTGTGTGCCTGTGTGTGCTGCTGCTGGTGGTGCTCTACCTTGACCTGTCATATTGCTGTCATTTGCACACATTTACCGTTAAAGAGCGACGCTCACACACACACACACACACCCCCGCGCATAGATGGAGGAAAAAAGTAAAAGCGTGGAAACTGTAGCCAAGGCAACTGCCAACCCAACATCAACACAAAAACGTAAATAGTTTAGCCGGCAAGGCCACACTCCTCCTCGGTCCCCACGCTGTCAGGACATTGCATTGAATTTGAAAGGCACAAAAGCGACAGCGGCCAAAGAAGAGACGGGACCTGGGACAAGAGCTTCCAATCCGTGCAGATAAAGTCAACACAGGAGCAGCAACAGCAGCAGCAGCAGCATCAAATTGCCAATGTTGTAAGCGGGGGCGTGGACGTCCATTTATAGAAATTTTGCAGACCAACGAGAGGGAAGCAAGGGGAAGTAAACCAATAAGCATGATGGATACAGATACACACCCTACCCTCCCTTCCCCTCTCTTGCCACTCTCCCATTCACATTTAGCATGAATGTCGCCTTTGCATAACAAATGTTTGCAACATGTTTCAATAATGAGCCAAGCCAACCCACCCACCCACTCCTCCTGCACTTCGGTAATCCCCTCTAGCCGCAGATGAGCTGCTCCGGTACAATTGAGACATACGCTAACGCTGATGCCGCCCACCATGCATTTGCCCCACGGCCTTCCCTTTTGTACAGCTGAAGTTTGGAGTTGTGACCAGCACCAAATTAATCGTTTCCACTGTGCGCCTCTTTTTGTCCTCCTCCCACCACCACCACCACCCAGTGAGTATGCGCCTCATTTGTTATGGCCATTTGCATAAATAAGTCACTGGCTGTGGCACTGGGACCCACTGGCAGCAGGATGAGAAGCTGGCGGAGAGAATGGACACCAAAGTTGGCGGAAATTGTGTGAATAACTTGATGAATGTTGAGGCTGGGCCTGAGGTTCAGTCAGTTAGTTTGTTTGTCGATTTGCTTTGTCGCAGAATTATTTGTGTACGCATTTGAGATAGATTCAGGAATTTTGGGATTGCAAACACAGCCGGATCGGGGCACTATATCATATAGTAAGATGCCATCGTTCTACTAGTAGAAAATTCTTCCTATTTTTTTAGTTTTATAATTTCCATATTCTGGAAATGTATAATATCGGATCACATAGTAGCTGCCTTAGGAACTTCGGTCGAAAAATAAGTTTTTTAAAAATTTTTTGTTTTTCTCTCTTTTTTTTTTTTTTTTCCCTAATTCTAAAATTTATCAAATCGGATGACTATAGCATATAGCTGCTATACACGGACGGTCAAAAAAACTACTTCTTAAGAAAAACTTTTTTATCGTAGCGTCCAATATTTTGTATATAGTTTTTATGCTTTCACATAATTTCGAAAATTATCAATCTTAGCTATAGCTGCCTTCGGTTTTTACTAATTTTTTATCTTTTTTATTTCTGATTTAAAAATTTTATTTTGATATCTTATCCTTTTATTTTTCCGTTAATCTTAGTAAATTTTTCATTATTAAAACTTGGCACAGTCGAGTTACTTTGCCTTCTCGTTTTTAATTCGCTTGACAAAATTTTAACTTTTGGGATTTCTTCCGTCAACCTCTATATTTTCTGTTAAATTCAACCGATTTTAAAAAGGAATGATAGCTATAAATAATGCCCTTCAATTAAGCCATATTCAGTGATTAGAAAGGTACCAAAATTCCTACCAAAGTAAAGAACAAGGTTAAAAATTATACCTGGTTAAGGTAAAAGATATTCGCAATTTTTTTTTCTATTATTAAAAATATTTTTAATAAGCCTTTTAAAGAGTAAAGTTTTTTGGCAATGAATAAAACACTACAATTTACTTATACAAGAAATAGTGTGCTAATGGTATAAAATCAAAATGGAACAAAGAGCAAATATAAAATTTTGTGTTAAACTTTGAACAAAATTCGCTGGGACAAACGAATTGATAAAAAAGTTTATACTGATGATTGTATGAGTCGTACTCAAGTTTGTTACTTGGTTTACACGATTTCAAAATGGTCGTTTTCAGAAGTCTCGGGTCAAGACAACGTTGATTACTTTTTATGATTCGAAGGCTATTGTCCACAAGGAATTTGTTCCGGAGGGTTAATCTGTTACTATTGAGAATACTATTTAGACACTTTACATCATTTGTGGAGAACAATTGGTCGTATCCAGCAGAAAGACAGTCGTTTTTATTGCACGATAATGGAACGAATTTTTGATGAAAAATCGGATTTCTCTCATCGACAACCCTCTGTATTTGCCTGATCTATCACTTTGCGACTATTTTCTATTCCCAAAACTCAAAACTAAGATGAAAGGAGCATTTTGTGATGATATTCCAGCCATTCAAGCAGCCGTAACCGAGGTACTGAAGAATATTCTTATAAATGACATAAAAAAAAATGGAATCTATTTTGAACACTTCAAGCCTATATTTAAACACTACTACCTACCTAGGCAAACAAAATCTGGATCCATACCTTTTGCCATTTTTCGGGCAAAAGATTGGCCGGGTTCAGCAGAAAAACTTGATCCCTGATCATTGATATATTTCTTAGTAATTTACGTTGCCTACTTTTTCCTCTTGTGTTTAATATGATATTTATAAAGCTTTTCACAATGTCAATTAAACAAGACCGCCTAAAAGTATGCCAACAAATAAGAACAGTTTTATTAAACTGATCACTGATCAAGTGTCTCTGCTGAACGCGCCTATTGATTCCACGCTCATATAATGTTTGATCCTTGCAGGCAAAAAACTGGTCCAAGTGGTTTTTGACGTCCTGATTTGAGGTGAAGGTCTTCACTTCCAAAATTTTTTTGAAATCCCACCAAACAGAACCTCCGCCTTCGAAGTGGTTTGAGCTGGTTCATCTATTTTAGGCCATGATCTCTTGCGCTTTACATTCTTGTAAACAACCCACTTTTCGTCGCCAGTAACAATGCGCTTCAAAAATGAATAACTTCTTTCACGTTTGACAAGCAAACCACAGTCGTTAATGCGACTAAGCATATTTAGTTCTGTAAGAATCCTAGACGTTTCATCGACCAACGACTTTATTTTATACACATCGGCTTTAAGAGGCCTTTCAGGACGTGATGCATCCTCAAGATCGAAATTGCCGGCCGTTTTTTCAGAGCCGATAGCAAACATGTAAAGAGCTCCGAGCCTATTGCTGGCTCCTAACTCTTTAGACTTAGCTACAGCTCGTAGTCTTTTAGAGCTGTAGCTCAGGAGCTGGGAGCCAGCAGCCTGGGGCTCCTAGCTCAGAGCCAGGAGCTTAGAGTAAAGAGCTGCGAATCGATTGATAGCTCCTGGCTCTTTTAGATTTAGCTCTTAGCTCAGAGCCGAGAGCTATAGGACAAGAGCTATGAGCCGGCTGCTAGCTCCCAGCTCCCGATCTGGGGCTCCTTGCTCAGAGCCAAGAGCTCCACAGTAACTGCGAGCCTATCGAGGCTTCCATATCTTTTGGCTCTCTATCGAGAGCCAGAGAGCGTGGCTCTGGAGCGAGCAATTCCGAACCCTGATCATAAATTTAGTTTTAGGTATAAAACACAGATGTAAAATGTTAGAAATGATCACACAGTTTCATAAAATTCTATTCGTTCCCCTTAAATGTCACCGTCCTTTGAATTCGGTATTGGTTAAATTTTTAATATTTCAAAGTATCTTTAATTCAAATTCCCTGCCATTCAGTTATATAATTTCTCTCACAAGAAAGAAAAAAAAAACATACTTAGAAAATGCGTAGGAAATTTTCCATCTCTGAATTGATTTTACCCCTCCTCAACACAACATTTTCCAAACATCAACTTAGAGACAGATATTCATGTAAAAAGGAAATTTCTTTGAATGTTTGAATTGAAAGTGCGTGGCCTTCTGAATGGGTTTGGTGAGACTGCATTTGTTTTCTTTACCTTCGGCTGTTTATTCATGTTTTAGCACAAAAGATCCTGTGGCTTAAAAGCCGCAATGACTTTTCATATTGACAATATTGAGGGTTACACGAGTGTGTGAGATGGAGTTCCCCACAAGCAGATTGCCAGCTGCTGGTGTTGCGGCTGGCCAGTTTTCTCGCATATTTCACGACTGTCACTGATTTCTCAATAGATTTCACAGAAGCAATGTGCATAAATCATAACATGGTGGTAGAAGTGGGGAGCGTTAAGCAAAAGTCAAACCACTGACAGTTGCATACGGCAAGTGAGCCGGGTGCTGGGATGGAGTGGAGAGACGCACACACATACAGCTGTGCTTGCGGTTTTGTCTTGGCATTTTTATGCAACATTTCTTACTCCTGCTGCTGCTGTTTTATATTTTATTTTTTTGTGTACTGTCAGTTTTTATTTGCTTTTGGCAGCAACACCAACAGGATCAGAAGGAGCAGCAGCAGCAGCAGCAACAGCAGTAAAATTTTCTGCTGTGTTGTCGCCGCAGTCAAAATGACTGTGAAAAATAAATGTTAATATGCCAAAACCCAGAGCAGTTGAGGAGAGTCTGCGATAAGGTCAAACTGGCATAACTCTTGTTATGGCTAACCCCCCCCCCCTCCTCTGGGTGCTGCCATAAAACTGCCAAAATACATATATGAAAAGTTGACTGAGTCACTACGCTCATTTGGTCTAATATAATAGAAAGTCCTGACCAGCCTGCTCCCCAAGTTATAATCTGTGTGCGGCAAACAAAACAAAATTGCAACAAAACCCGCAGCAACCTTTAAATTTATGAGTCTCGCGCTTTTCACTCGCCTCTCTCTCTCTCTTTTGGCTTTTCCTAAAATGTTTGGGACGGCTTATTTACGAGCTGAGGAGGCAAGTGAGGAACATGTTACGCACAGATCTTATGTATGAAATGTATAAATTTATGGTTCAATGTGGAGACACTTTGCATATTTTTTGCATACAAAGTTAAGGGCATTTCCTCATACTGCGAGGTGCTTGTTTTTGTTTGGAAAATACCATAACCCTTGGATGACCTTCAGTTCATTTAAATTTTAGCAATGATCAACCTGTAGATTGCAAATTTTAAATCATGGTGTGGTTGTCATGGCTAAGAGTGAGAGCGAAGGGGCAGTACACAAATTTTGTATGCATGTGTTTGTGTGTGGCGCTTAGATGCAAAGCAAGCTGACGAACTGCGTGGAAACAACCTTATGCATCAAGTTTCAAATGCACACTGAAAATGTTGTCAACTGACAAAAAAGTACGTCGATCAATAGCCTATGGAACATATGTAAGGAAAATAGCTTGATTTTTCGTACACTCAATTAAAAGTAATTATTCAAATGACACTATTTAGTCCAGAGGTGCCAAACTCATATAATCGCAGGGTTCTTTTGATGTTGCTTAGTTTGCAAGTATAGCGCACACACATATATCTCGCGGCTCTTTTTCTCTCCTTTGGCTGTGGTTACACAAACACAAGAACAAGTTTGTTGTCGACTGCGAATCAACGAAGACTTTGACTTTTGATGACTTTTGATCGATCTTGAATATTTATGTTAAGTCACCAATGTACAAAGAATACATACAAATTTGCGTAAAATTATATTTAATGCTTAAGACCAGGGACCAGGGGTGCCCACTGAAATTATATGAAAGAGCAGACACCGTTTCGGATTTTTATTGAAGTATTATAAATTTATATGTAGGTGACATTCAAATCTTTTCTTAACGAATCTAGGTGGCATTGAGTAATCGGCTTCCACTGCTAGAACAATTCCGAGTTTTCTCAAACCTATTAAAGTAGCCGTAGACTTACTAGCTAGCCGATAGTGTTGTTTTTGCTCATGGCTCTCGCATATGCATAGAGCTATGACTGTGACTTTGTATGCTCGCAGCTATAGTGAGCTAAGCAACAACAAAAGAGCCCTGCGAATATTGAATGAATCTAAATTTATTAATAATAATCCGCTCTTGATATAAGAAGAGCAAGATTTCTCTACAAATCCAGTTTAGTTTAATACATTAATGGACTAATCTATACATATATGAAAAAGTCAAAGTATGTATGTATATTTGTATATTTTTATGTTTGCATTTTTGTTAAATCCTCATGAAATTTTCAGAGTATGTTCTTTTCGATCTGGAAAGTGTCATAGGCTTAGTTCCAAATCTATGAACCGGCTCGAAAGCGGCTTTTCTCTGGAATCACTAAACGATCTTCATTAAATGTTGCACGTTATGTTCATGTCGTTCAGGAAAGTGTTAAAGACTATGTCCCAATCTATCAGAGCAATATTTCGGAAATAATTCAAGCGAAGAAATTGAAATTTGATGTGCAGGTTAGTTATATAAATACAGATATTTTACTGGTTTAATACCGGTTCCGAGCCCGGTAAACCGGTTCAATAGTGATTCAGACCCATTTCTTTGGAACCACTAAACCGATGGTAATGAAATATTTACAATATGTTTATGTCGATCAGGAAAGAGTCATAGACTATTTCCCAAGTCGTTGAATCGGTTTGAAATCGGGATAAACCGGTTCAAAGGTGGTTCAGAGCCATATCTCTTCAATCAATCTTAATGAAATTTTTACAGTACGTTCATGTCGATCAGTAAATGGTCTGTAACGTTTCGAGAGCGTTTCAAAGCCATATCTCCAAAATTATTAATGATGTGATCTTGAAATATGGTGCGTAGGTTAGTTTTATGGAGATAGACATTTCAGTGATTCAACACCTGTTCCAAACCCTCTGATCTGGCTTAGAAGTAGTTGAGAGACTTAGCTTCAAAATTATTGAAACTAAAAACTTGAAATTTTGTGGGAAGGTTAGTTTAATGGAGATAGGCATTTTACTGGTTCAACACCGGTTTCGACCCCGCTGAAACTGTTCAACACAATTTTTAAGAACCCGAGCGGCGTCGGGTATATAGCTAGTTTATAAATATTTTTTATTTATACGAATTGGAAATGAATAAGTTATTAATGATGTGAAATTAAAAATATTTTAATCTCATTTCTCCCTTCTCCCTTTCCTCTTTCTTGTTAAGAAATTCCGAATTCTAGTTTCAAGCATAATCCATTCGTAAAACTTTGAAGAATTTTTACAAAATTATCAAATTTTGGAAATTTAAAATTCTTTAATTTTAAACTCAGGCCAAGGGCATTTTGCATTTGTTTCACTCAGGATCTTTCTTAAAATTTCTTTACAGTTTTTTTTGCTTGTTTTTTTGTATGTTGTATATGTATATCTTATGGCTTTTACTGTTTTGTCAGGCGCTTATGCATATTTTGCTTTTTCTTTTGTTGGCTGTCTTGCGTTTTTGTTTTTCCCTATATGCATAAATATGAGGTTGATTTTTATGATTTTTATTATGTTTCATTATGTTGCGTTTTACGACACAAGCGGGAGCCTACTAGGAGACAAGGCTCGCACACATGGCTGGGTCATATACGGGTAAATACATATGTATGTATGTGTGTGTATATGTCTCGCATCGTTTCTGGTCAAAATTTATGAGCCTTTTGTTGTTGCTGTTTGGCTAGCCGTATCTACAGTAACGCTTCTTTGTTTGACAGTGTAACACACTCTCGGGGCATCCCGTTTTACACATTTTATGTGCGCTCGAAAGCCAATTTTGTAGAGATTTGCCCCGGTCCGAAACTGGCGGCCGCCCATTATAAGCGCATAATCTTTTCGAAATACCCCCACACACACACACACACACACACACACACATAAGCCGCCACCATAAGTCCCCTCACTATTTTCTATGGCATACTTTTCGGAGCCATGTTGTTAGATAATTTTTGCCAGCTGAAACAGAGCAGAAAAATACTTCCCCTTACCACAGAGGCTCTTCAAACAAAACTTTAAAGCGCGCGCTTCTGCCATTGAACAACCGTTAGAAAACTCCGGCTTAATGGGCCAGCCGCCTGTCGTCTACGTCTAATTTCTTTTTTGGCCAAACAAAAAATGCTTTTTTATGGTCCGCCTTACAAATGAGTTTTAGCCTCTGACAAGGCCACAGGGTGTTGAGTGGTAGGGCAACTTCCTGCCCCTCCCCTCCCCCTACGTTGGTCGTTCAGTTCTATTGCCTGCTTTATGACAGTTTCATAGACTTTTTATGTTTATGCCGGGGCGTTTAGTGTACGCAGCTGTTGCTCCATGGAGAAGCCAAGTTACACTTGGAAGTTTTTGTACGCGTTGAGTACAGTGAAAACTCTTAGGAAGGAATAACATATACAGTTTTGGCAAACATAATCCCTAATCCATTTATTTCCAGCGAGTTTCCACTGTGTGTGTGTGTGTGTGGGGGGCGTAGCTATATTTATATTTGCGTTTCTTATCTGCACGTAATTAAGGCAATGGGCAGCGCCAACTGTGTCTGGCCTCCTTGGAGGCCGTTCGTTCTAATCATCATCATCATCATCATCATCATCGTCGTTCTCATCATCGACAAGCGTTGTCATTCCAGAGCAGCCGCTTAACCCTGAGCTCATCCCCCAGTTACCCCTGGGCGGCCATTTGTTGTAGCTTTTGGCGGCGGCACCAAACTATTTTCTTTTTACAATATCCTCGCGGGAGCAATAATGTCTGGGGCCTCTTGTGCCTGGTTTCAGGCCAAACAGCTGCTGCCTGCCTGCCTGCCTGCCAGTTCTTGTTATTTGTTGTGCCAAAGAGGGTGAGCACACTCCCAGTATCGCCCCCAAACTGAAACTCTTCAACATTTTTGCACACCTGCGGCATCCGAAGCATCCGCCGCATTCGAAAAGCTTGCCTGATTGGTAGCAGGTTACAGTTAACAGTTAACAGATTTTTCCTGTTGATTTTGCGTTGAATTTTTAATTACTCGCGGGTTTTTATGGCAGCGGCTTCTTCGTTTCGCTTGCCAGGGCTGGGGCAATAAAATTTTTTTTTTGGGTTTATCATTGCAAACAAAATACTAAAAAAAACTCTAAAATTTTTTGAAATAAATATTTTTCAGCATTTTTAAATAATAAAAAAATATACAGAATAAAATTTATAATTTCTGATGATCAAATGGATATTTTAATATTTTCATTATCCATTTGGAATGGATATTATAAAATCCTGATTTTCATCCATTTGATATTAAATATTATTAAAATCTTAATTTTGCATCCAATGGAGCTGACAAAATTTTGAAAGTATATGAAAATGGATATTTTATTATCCCTAATAAAAATGATATAATCCCAAGTGTTCTACAAATCGCTTCCGACCCAAAAACGACGGAATTCGTATGGGAATCGGGTCGTTTTTGATCGATTATACCCATATATAAGAATCCTAATAAATCTTTTTTCTAAACGAATTTGGGGAAAAACTCAAATCTGATTTAACAGTTTTACAGTCACAATGTGTACTTATAACGCTAGGCTCGGCTTAGTTCTTTAAAACTTGAACAAAATATTGTAGCGTACCACAATATTAAGAAGACCATTATCAGCTGTTCAATAGATGTAAGAATGCAAGAATGTGGCCTATGAGGACACTTTATCGCATCTCTTCGATAAATCGTGTTATCGATGACATAATCACGGTGGTGCAAACCTAGCATTACAAACGCTAATGTAGTAAATATAATGCTGCCGATGTCTCTGCTTTCATAGCAGACCGCTGTTCTAACATGATCGCAAATTAATTAAAATTGTTGTTAAAGCCGGGTATCCAGCACTGCGAAAACAAATAATTCTGACACAAAACACAGGATTATATTTTCTGTGGTGCAAAATAATAAAAAATGAATTGCGGCTTTCCAACGGTGGAGAGCAAATCAATGGAGAATAATTTGATATTTTTATTATTGCTGCACACCAGCTAATTCATCTTGCCTAAGATACTTGGCTTTCTTAGTATTATTTTGAATATATTAGGGGTAATCCTTTGGGGTATCCGACCACGAATGTCTTAAATTGGCTATCAAAGGGCCAGGTACTTTTTGGGCTTCGTCTTTAGGACCAGGCCCGTATAAACCGATCGATTTCAAAAAAATTGGCCTGGACCTGGGTACAAAAAACCATACCCGGCCCGTGCCCACATCTACATACTTCCTACTTTGGATATTATCTAGAGCCTGACGGCTTTCTATGGTTTTTTTACAAGCGAACAATGTGTGGACAATGTGGCTGAAGAGGCCATATCTGTCTACGGTTTCTGATGCTACATCCTCCTCACATATGTGGAATCCGGTCGCTAGTCCGAATTAAGCATTTCGTTCATAATTTTAATTTATTTAAATTAAAGCGCCTTACAAAACACAACATATTAATAAGTGTGACCTTGCACCGGTTAGGCCTTTTTTACCTTTCTTGGTCTTTTTTACCGTTTCTGGTCACACTGTTTTTGTTGGGTTCCACACACTTTTAATAAATAGCAAATTCCTGACAGGAATTTTCCGCAGTGGTGGATACTAGCCTTAAGGAAAATATGACGTTCTAAAATCATGACCAAATGTTTATGACTTGGTTCTATTTTTTCGTTCATGAAATATTGAAATTCCGTTTGTTCGTTGAGTAAAAGGTATGGTCCCGAGTTCGAATCGCAGACGAAGACGTTTTTTCCCTTGTTCTTTAAAAAGAAATAAATAAATAAAACAAAGGTGTGTTTGTGGGGTGGCGGTTGGTTTATGTGTTATAATTACTTCAAAGAGTCAGAGAGAGGAATATAAGCTGCTGGGTAAAGTGTGGTGAGTGTGACCAGCAGAGGAGAACATATACAGCATTTTCGCGCCCCATTTATTAGAGTAGGAGAAGGAAAACCCAAAACCATTGTAAGACTTGTGGTATGGTGGCTCCTGCTTTATGTCTCCACCTAACCGATAATTGCTGTATTCCTCTCTAAGTTAAGCAAATTTTTGTTTTATTAATAAGAACAAAATGTTCATGAAACATGCCCAAACAGTTCATAAAGCGAGCGCAAAATGTTCATTAAAAATATTTACCAATGTTCATGATTTGAGAACAAACGTGCTGGATAGACTTTTGTCAACGAATGTTCATGATTTTGGTACTTTTAGAAAGGATTTTTTTCTCGGTGTTGAAATATAATGCCTAAATCTTGAAATATATTTTAAGATTCATTTTGGAAAAGCTTAGAAAATATGTAAAAAATGTAGACTATATTTCAGTGTGATGTCAGAAAGAAGTCTACAATCTTTCCATATTTTTCTAAAGTCGCGATTTGGAGGTTCAAACACGCCGAAATGCTACTATTACTTTTTAGCTTACGTATAAAGTAGAAGTCCCTGAATGAGTGAAGTTCTTGACCTTAATGAATCTTCCAAATCAAGGCTGATTCAGTTTTAATTCGGTACTGAGCCGAATTGTAGGGGATCTAGTGTCTTTCCACTATTGCAATTGTTGGCTCACCTCTAGCTTTGCTTTTGGTTCATTCCTTACCACCTTTAGGGTTTAAGGGTCATTTGCTCAAAGCAAATTTTTGTTAATCAGAAACCCCAACACTTTTTTTTGTTCGAGTATCCATCCCTGTGTTTGCCTAACAAAGCTCACGCTGTACTGCATTTTAATGAGCGTATGCTGTTATCCTTATCCCTATCCCCATGCGAACCCTTTTCCTGCTTTTTCACAGATTTTCATGTTCGATATTTGCACTTAATGAGCTTCACCCCTCATAAACTTTTGGCCATAAACTATTTTTGTCCGTTGAAGAGCATTAAAAATATATATAGTGGGGGCCATAACAGGAGTGGCTGGAGGAAGCCATTAAATATTGGAGGCACACATCCTTAAGCCAATTTTGATAAGCAAAAGCGCTGTCAAAGAGCCGCCTGTCTGTCCAAATGCTGGAAACATAGGAAAAAATATTTCTACATTAAAGGTGACAGCGACAGACGTCGTCATTCTGGTCCTTGCCTTGAACAGGAGGCAAACAAACAACGCAGCAATGCAAACAGAAGCCATCTGCGGCAGGAGGCGTGGCAGGAGCCGGGGGCAGGACAGTGCGTGTGTTTATTTTGTCGTAAATTGATTTTAACGGCGAATGACAAACAGCAGCCAACAGGAGCAACAGCAACAACAAAGTGAAAATTATGTAAGCAAAGGAAGAGAACGAGACGCCGCATATTCATTTTCTGATTAGAAAAATAAAAAAAAAAAATTTGGAATTCGTGGGCTGTTCAAAAGTTATCGGCCTGCCCATTAAGGTCTCCAAGAAAATTGGTAGCCATGATTCCGACACTCCAGGGCATATCGAAAATGAAATCGGTAAATGAGGTTATGATCAGGGCTCAAACCGTCCGAAACCGAACCCCAGAACCGGTTCGGTTCAGGTTCCTGTGATGCCTGAACCGAACCGGGAACCGAACCCCATTGAAAATAATCACGAGAACCCGAACCCGAACCTAACCCTGTTTTTCTTATCGATGGGGTTCGATTCTACAAAAATAAATTAGCAGTATACTAGAATTTGATTTTGCACTTTGATGGTTTAAAATATTTCATTATTATGAAGAAAATGTATCCATTCATATGCCCATGTGCGGATGGCGACACTTTTCCACATCCGCAACAAAAAGACTGGACTGTGTTATTTACACAACCTCAATGCAAATTTGTATCTGAAACCGTATTTCTGTGTACAATTTTGTTCGTATGGAGATACAATGGCACTGTGAATACAAGGGAAGAGCACTTTATTTAAATTTCTTCATTTTTTTTTAACCAAATCACAAATAAAGTTCTTCAACATTTCACTCTCACACATTTTGCCAGTCAAAGCCGTGCTGTGACGGTCCCATTGTAGAAAAATAATTTGACTGAATTCTCGGAAATGTATGTACGTGTGTGTGTGACTGAACACTTTAGGTTAGGGATGAGACAACCCGGCATGTCTGTGATTAAGTCACGGTCACTGGCAACAGTGTGAGGTGATGACCGCCAGTACTGTGACTTAATCACAGTTACGCCGATATGGTCAATCACAGTTACTAAATCACGGGAACGCAAGATAAAGCTCATCTCTTATTTTTAGGCCAAAAGTGACCGAGTTTTGCAGGATCCATAGCCACAAAAATCACATCAGATTCAGCAATCCCACTACTGTGAAGAAATGACTTTCCTGTGAGTGCAAGTTGGCAGAATCGCTTAACTCTTCTAAACATACATACAATCAATCAATCAAGACAGATCACTTATGTGCTTGAACTTCCAAGCCATCAAGAGGGAGACCATATGGCATCTCGTCTTCAAATTCAATTAAATGACTTATTATGTACATAAATATATAAAACGCTATCTGGAACCCGAACCCGAACCGGAACCCCGGTTCTCAATTTGAAGGGAACAGTTTGGCTAGGAACCGAACCCCCAGAGTAGGGTAAGAGGTTCTGAACCCCGGCAGACCCCAGTCAAAATTAAAGGGGTTTGAGCCCTGGTTATGATAAGAATTGATTGATTCTGTAGTTGCATCAATTATGCGTCAATTACACATGGTTGATCAAAATGGTTTAGTAGAACTGGCCCAATCATGGCTACCAGGTCAAAAACATGGTTTCAAAGAAAACCGCGCCTTCAAGTCTTGAGCAACGTATAAAATACTCCCGTTTGCTCTGCAATGTTCTTACATTGCTCTACTAAAATGACCAGATCTGCTTATCTATTACAAATATTTAAAAATGGTTTGAAGGGATGAAAGGGTAATGTCCAAGCTATAATAAAAATTCATAACAAAAAAATTGAGAAAAAAAAATGTTCTAAGGTAGAAGGGATCTTTCTATCTTTCATTATGAGCCCATTCGTAACAACTATAATATGTTTAAACATTTTCTCTTTCCAATTTTCATCTAAACTTTAATCAAATTAAATGAACATCTAAATTGAAAAATTGAATGAAAAAAAACGAATGAATTTATAGGGGATCAAAAACCAAACAGATCAAAAAGTCAATGCCAGTCGGAGCAATTTTCCCCTAGCTTCGCTGCCGGTTTGCTGCTCCTGCTCCTGCTCCGCTTACCCCCTTGGGAATTCAAGTTATTTTATTTTTGTTACAAGCCTGGGAACCACAACAAAGACGCCCATAGACGCCGCCGCCTCCTCGCGGCAGTTCTCATTGAAATTGCTTTGCTAACAAATCAAAATTAAAAATCGATAGGCAACATGAGTTTCATATTAAATTTCTTTTAACACAATTGAAAAATGCCTCCTGCTGATGTTCTTTCTTTTTATATATATTGTATATATATATATTTATTTTGTAGCTATCCGCTCAACGTTCATCTTTTGGTTTTGTTTGCGGCACTTAAGCAGCAACAACAGCACAAAATTCCAATATCATCTCACGAACAAACAGCACACAATGGCAAGGTGGTGGGGGGGGGGAAGGGTGGGTAAGTTGTTAAAACGAACTTCAAGTCATCAAAGATGACAATTTTTGAAGATATACATTTGTGGTCAAGCAGCAGCCATCAGTCATTTTTGCAACCAAACTAATCTATGTTGATTGAATGGAACAATTTCTAAATTTCTGATGGCACAAAGATGGATTTCAATCATGTGTTGATTTATTACAAATTTCATGTTAGGCTATGTGGTTTCACAATCTACCATTAAAATGCTCAAACCGCTTTACAACTCTCTGATTTTACGGATTTAACTGATTTGCCCACGCAATCTGCTAACCCCAAAGGGGGCTTAGTGCCTCGCCATGTGGCTCTCCCATTGTTGTTCAGCTGCTGGCCACGCGTAAATTAATTTCAGTCGCTAAGCGTAATTTAAAGTTAGCTTAAGCCCGCAGACATACGTAAACCAAACACCACACGCACAGGACCACAACATGAACAACAACAAGAACAACAATTGCCTAGCTCCGGCTACCCGTGCTGACCTTCTATGCAAATACGCAGGCCATAACAATAGTGGGTGACCCCCGGACCACCCGCCTTCATGTGAAGTTCATAAAACTTCGCCTGCTTTGGGGCGAACCGCAAGAGGCGACAGCAGCCGCAGCCGCACCGAAGCCAACACACCGGAAGTTGTCCGCTCTACGAAGTGCGACTTGTCAACGTGTACTTCCGGCCGCCATTCTTTGCCACAACTGCCACAGAGTCAGCGAGAGAGAGAGAGAAGGAAAGAGAGTGCCGGCCATACAGGAAACAGTTGCCATAGCCGCCTCCGTTTCTCCTCAGCCAGTCAAAACCCGAAATTTATGAATAATTTACCAAAATGTTCTTTGCCATTATACACTGACCGGTAAGGCATATGGGCTAAACAGAAGGAAATAATAAATAATATTTTTTAATTGAGAGAGATTGTTTTTCAAAGCATTTGATCAGTGATGCCGAGTGCTGTGTGTGTGTGTGTATTCGTATGCACAGCCTGTGCCTGTGCTTAGAGCCTAACTGTAACGAATTAAAATCATTTAGGGAATAATTGTACCTAGCTCCTTATAACTAACTAAAATTAAAAATTTTCTTCCGATTCGGAATGATCCTCCGAAGTTTTATCAACTTATTCAAAAATTTCGACCCTTTATATTTGTTTTTCTTTCGATTCTGTGACAAGACTTATGGAAGCTTTTTATCGGAGTTCCTAACTCAGACTCTAGTTATCTAAAGGGTGGCTGATGAATGCTGCTACCAAAACATAAGTTATCGTTTATGATCTGTTACATTCTTTGCTTTGACTGATTTTTAAAGATACAAAATTTGGCGTAATGATACTTCATGGAAAGAAATTGTATCCAGCTCTAAAAACAATTTAAGTTTTTAATGTAGCATCATTCATCAGCCTCCCTATATATGAAATAAAGTAATGTCTTGAGTGATTTCTTATTTAATATCAACGAACAGCCTGAACCGAAAGAGCTTTAACAGAGTTTGGAATATTCCAACCCCAAAATGGGAAAAAAATCTTATGAATTTACAATATCGTGAATGTTCTAATGCAAAAGTGGAAAATTACAAAGGCTGCCCCCTTGAAGGATTATTGCTGTTGAAGATGATGCAATCAACATATAAATTTGAGTTTTAACTCAAAAATACTCATACAAGCATCATCAAAATGTTGCGACGAGGCTACACCCCACACTGGGAGATAGAATTTTAATCAGTTTGATTTTAAATAGTTGACCCTAATACAACATTTTTACATGTTATTGTTAATTGCCACTTATAATAGTGCTTTTATTTATAATTGAATTAATTTAGTGTTATGGTTATGGGTAAAAAAGAATGTGTGAATACTACTTGCTTTAACAGATAGCTCTTACTAAGTTTAAGTGTGTTTTATGTTATTTTGTTTGTTGTTTCCTAAGAAGGAAAGATCGTCCCGGAGGTTCTAGGAAAAACGGAATAAGCCCATGTCCATCTTCTAGATCCCTTAGTGACAGAGAAAGCGTAGACTCCCGACAATGGGATAAGGCCACGTCCATCGCAAGACGAGAAAATATAAGAATATCACCAATCTCAAGAGGATTTAGGTTATTCCTAGGTATAGGAGAGGAATAAGTAAGGGCATTTACGAAAGCGGGATGTGTCTAAAGATATAAAGAATAAGGAAGAACGGGATGCAGCCTCGCGGGCTATCGGGGGAAATGGGAGAGGGAAAGTCAGCAAAATTAATAGACACGCACTTTTGATTATACTGATTAAAATTTTTATTCGCAGATATCAGTTTCACTCGTCTTGTTGCACCGATCTTTGTTGGTTTCTGTCGTAAGTCCCATTCTTCTTCACTTATGTGAACTTACTCGATCCGCCACACACGTGGTTTTAAGGTAATCCAAGCTATGATCCGGTCACGTCCGTTCGGTTTGACTTCTGCTGAGCAAGAAAGTAACCCCTTGCCTCTGATGTGACCACTTGCCCTCTAGTTGCTGGTTTATTTAGGCCTTCTGTCTTCTTTATTGCCTTTCCCGAGTTTTTTTTTGGGTTTTTGTGCTCTCAGACAAAAGCTAACTAATTTGGGTTCAACTGTGGTATTTTTCTAGTAAGAACAGATACTGTCCGATCAAAGATGACGACCTAATCGTGTAATAATAGACCTGATGTGAAATGAACATACTTTATCTTAATAATTAATACACAGAAAAAAAATGATATGATCTGGGACTCATTATGACATTTTTTCATATCAAAAAAGCCGATAAGATGCAGATGAAATTGACTCGTTCGAAAATATCAAACTGATATTTTCGATCATATCCAAATGATATGTTTAAGATCAAAGTGGTATTTTTTTAATAAAAAAAAATATTATAAATTGGCTGGGCGCATATATTATTTATATAAGTTATATTTATATATATTCCACGCTCAGAATTTTAATGATTTATGTAATGTTAGCGCCATAGCCGTTTGGAAAGCAAAGAAATTTAAACATTTTTGTTAGTTTAAGTAGAAGTACTCAGACACGAATAACATTCTCGCTGCTAGAATTGTTTCATAATTCGAAGAGCGGCCTTTTAGAATGTAGGTGACCGCCAGCGAAAAGGCTGTAAAACAATCACTAAACTGAAAATGGTCACTCTGGTCTTGTCAGCTGTTCTTTGTTTACAAAATAAGCGGGCAACAGAGATTAAAATAAATGTTTATAAAATTGAAAATGGATGACTCTCTATGTGAAATGCACAGGTCGCATTGCCATGGTTTTCTTGTGTGTATTTTTATAGTATCACTGAAAGAGGATGCAATAACCTCAGAGCGGCAAATTGTTGGCCAAATCCCTTAAAATAGGTATCATCCTGACCGCTTTGGACACCGCAACTTCTAAGAGGTACCTCGATTCTAAGAGGTACCTCTTCGAATTATCAAACATGTTTCATAATTCGGAAGACTTCTACGAGAATGTATCAGCTGTTTCTGAAAACGATCTGGCAGCCCCATGCACATTATACGAGCGCATTCTAGATTATTCGAGTACGACCTCTTAGAAGGCTTTGAGAAAATTCGAAGAGCACATTCGAAGAGTTATGCATTAGATAGGCAGCTAGAATGTTATTCGTGTCTGAGTACCTAGCTTAACAAACATTACCTTTGTCTGGGAATCGAACCCGAACTCGCACTTTACACGAATGGAATGACGTCTCAACGTAGTGAGCCACCGCACACGCGTGCGGGCAAACGACTATGGACTATTCCATATTTTTCTACGGTGCCTAAGTTTTCGATACGTTACTTTTTTGTCTTTTTCCTTCTTCTCATTTTATTTATTATCTTATCAATTTGATATTAGTACGATTTAATTAAATATTATATATCATCAAAATGATATGAAAAATTTATATTTAATAAAATATCATATTGATCAGCCAAGATTAAATTGATATTTAATCTTTTTTTTTTCTGTGTATTATTTTGGAGCATTGGTCTGGGCTAATAGTAGTAAATAAAATTGAGTTTTTAACCGCATGAGTCAAGCCTCTAAAGTTATTTTTAATTACTCATACGCGTGTTGCCAATTTTTTATATATTTTTATCGTTTTCAAACAGTCATTTTGGATTTACAAATAATTACAAAAACACAAAGAAAATAGGATTTAAAACTAAAGCACATTTCCACACGGAAATAATTTTCACAAATAGTGCCAAAAAATGTAATTAGCCAAATGTTAATCAAAAATTTAAGAGAATATTTACCTTAGCTTAAGCTTTGATTTTATTGATACAAATTGTTTTTAAATATTTACGATATTTCATATTAACTATACTATTTGTCGTTGTCCAATATCATTTCTTTTCACTATATAAGACATATTTTTGTTTTCGCCTTCTTTCATCGTTTTTCCAAATTCATATTTTGATTTTCTAATTATCATAATATCTCTTAAAAGCGCATAATAATACAAATCAATTAGAAGAAAGACAACGGAGCTCTTGGATCGATCTAATGAGGAATAGGAGGTATTAGTAAATGACAAATTTAATTTACCGATTATCATTTTCGATAACCTGGAGTGTCCGAATCATGGCTACACCACATTTTTTTCTTGGAGACTCTTAATGGGCAGGCCGATAACTTTTTGAACAGCCCACGAATTCCAAATTTTTTTATTTTTTTAAATAATTAATAAATAACCCATTTAAAAACCAAATTGAAAAAGCTCTCATAGTTTTCTTTCCAGAATTTTTTGAAAAAAATACTCAAAAAACCATGTGCAAAGGTATAAGACCCCCTTATGGAAGTACAACAGGCTCTGTTACACCAGAGCTTGTATTTGGTGCTCGTTGGGATATTTGCTTTTTGCTTTCTAGAGATTTATTGCCACTTTCAATTTTTACGGACAAATATTGTTACAATTTTTCGTTAGTAGACAAAAGTTGCCAACGACATTTTTCCAAAGAAGACAAATTGTGACTAAAATTGTTCCTTAAAATTGAAAGTGTCATATCAGCCTTAGCTTTTCTTGCAGGTGATATAGGTTGATCCACACTCCTAGTTATTTATAGGGCTTCACCACTTCCAGTTCAGTTTCTCCTAAGTGCCACTTCTTCTTTAGAGCAAGTCTTCTCCTAGGTTTCTGGAAAATAAGAATCTTTGACTACGCTGAATTTATCTTAAAAGTTTGAATGAGTTGTATTTCTTTAGTATTATTTTTGGACTTTTTTTTTTCAATAGCTACTTCATCTTTTAGACAATATTTATTAATACAGATACAGATAAATTTCAAATATAAAAAGAGAAGAAAACAAAAAAAGGCTCATAAATTAAAACAAATTAAATTTTCTTTCCGGTGCGGGAATTTATTAAGTCAATTGCAAGCCATTGGAGGCTATAACTCCGTGTTAGTCTCAAATGTTATTTTCAAAAAAACGATGGATCAACAAAATAATTTGATTATATATTTTGGAATCTAAATTTATATCAATATATATGGGTCTTTGTTTGATCTGTCATATCCTAAGTATACGAAGTCGTGAGTTTAAGGGCGTGTTTACAAAATGAATGTTGCTTTATGAAGCCTATTCGATTTTATTTTGTTGCATCTTCAAAACTGTACCTCATGAAGTTTGCTTCCTAAAATTCTATTACATCTGCCTGGTAACACGAGTTATGGAAAAGTTAATAAGCCCTCAAATCAACCCCGCATCAGTTCAATTGGAACAAAGCAAAATAAAAAGGTCATAAAGCTTTGCCAGCTTCGGCAAAAACTTTATGAAGATCTTCATAAAGGAAACTGCATTGTTTATATAAGGATTAATAATGCCTTGCACCTGTGACCGATTGTGGTAGAGTGTACTAACTGACCGTTCAGTTTTTGAAGTAAGTAGCCAGGACTTAGCTTATCAAACTTTGCTTTAAGATTCTTTAAAAGCAATTAAGCCCACAGAATGAGAGAAGCTTTAGTTTGGCTCTTCGGCCTGCTGAAGCCAAATATTAACTTGAATTTTACTCTTATGTCAACAAGTATTCTCACACATCATAATTTGTACTCTGTTCTTTATACAGGGTATGCCCGAGTCTTTATTGTTGGCAGCTACCTTCCCCTATTATTTTTCTAATGTTTCTGCCTTTTGTTTGTTTGCGTCTGTCAGAAGTCTGCCAGGCCAAGCTGACACATTTCGCCTTTGTGTGATGGATGCGTGGCAATAATTCTTGCTATTTATGCAAACGTCGGTTGTTATCAATGGGAAGCCTCCTACGACTTTTCTGCGTCTCCCCACTTTTATGCGGGTCAACATTTAACCTTTACCTTGCCAACAGAAATACATCAAAATATATATATATATATGTGTATTTGTGTAAGGATCAAATGGCAGGATCTGGGCCTGGGGTAAGCGATGGCAACACGTGTTGTGTTTCCAATTCGTTGCGGATGCTCAGCCACGCCCATTGCCCCGTTTGTGACATCTATGAGCGATATATGGAAACATTTATACACATATATATATATATACATATAGAGATATGTATGAATGGCTACACTTATGCAAATTGAAATGCAAATAAGCTTTGCCTTCTGTGTCTGTATGTGTGTGGGGTGCGTGCGTGTGTTTTGTAGGCGCTTTATGTTTTTACCCCTAAAAAAAAGTCAGTTGGTTGATTCTTTGATTGTGTGCCGGTTCGCTTGGATTGCGCCTTTTGCCACGCTTTATTGAATTCATTTAAAAAACAATTTATTATTTTTTCCCTTTTGTGTGGGGCTCAAAAAAATTGAAAAAGCCTTTTTGTCTAACACACCAATTAGCCTTTTGTCTGGGTGTCAATGCAAACTGAATGATAATAAAAATAAAAAAAATGGACAGATTTTTTGCTGCCTTTTGTTTGAACGAGACTTTTTTTTTAAAGAAGTTTGGCATATTTTTAAAGCTATTTACTTATCAAAAATTCAACAACTCTCGCCAAATGTAGCTCCCATAAAGCCATTAGTCTATGGCCCTTAGCCCACATAAATCAAGCAAATTGTTTAACGCGCGATTAGCAAAATTTTATAATAATTCTTGTGTGAGTTGGTTTTTTTTTCATGTTTTGTGGCTGCTGCCACTTTCCCTATAAAAATATATATATATATTGTAGTATTATTATATAGTATACAGGCAGCATGTATATCATTTATTTATTATGCTTGTCGTCTGGTGGTTCAGTCTGGTCGGTGTGGTTGTGGTGCGCCTGTTGTCTCTGCTGTCTCTCTGTCTGTCGGTAATGTATTCCTGGTGTCCTATTGAAATTTTCCAAACGATTTGCAGCATACGCCGCATTGAATGTTTTTTTCACGCTTAAAATGCTTTGCGAAATGATTATTATGATTAATAAATAAATATGCCGACGAAATGGCACAATATTCAACACATTTTCCAAATAGCCCACTTTTTGAAGGCAAGGCGACGTGGCTTGCAAAAGCTTTAATTAAGTTGCGTATACGCCATGTGTTGCCCCTTTATGGAGGACCATGGCATTAAATGAAAAAAAGTTTTATTGGGCAAGTTTAAAATTAAAAAATTGATTTAAAGCATAAAAATTGCCTTAAGTAAAAACTGTTATTTTAATGACTTCGTTTGAAAATAAGAGAATTTACTTTACTCCATTGACTTTCGTCCTATACATGAACACTGGGAATATCCTTTGAGTATATAGAAAATAATATGTGATCTAAAGTGTTTTCGGTCCCAAAAACGACCCAAATGGTATGAATTGTCGTTTTTGGGTCGGAAACATCTGTAGATCACATGGATATATATTCTTTATAGGGTCGAAAATTGTTTGTCTTTAACATAATTTACATACAAACTTAATGATGCCCTGAGCGCATTTTTAATGGGAACAGGGTATATTTAGCACTCTAGCAGGTTTGAACCTGATGAACCTGAACCGTTCGATCCCAACTAAATTACATGTGACCGGAAGCGTTTCGAATCCAAAACTTGTTAGTTCATCAATAATAATACATTAAAAACGGACCAACTACCAAGCCATTATATTATTAACTGGTAAATATTTGTGACATTTGGTGAATTATCACCCAAAGTAGACTCAAGCACTTAAAATTAATATAAAATTAAATTTTTCAGAAACTTAATCAGTGTTCTTTAATACAGCTAACTCATTAGTTTATAGCCACTTCTTCAAAGTTTCTTCAGATATAATGAAGATAGTCAGTTGTAAGACAACATTAACAACAAGAAAGAGGTAAGGAAAATGGATTTTGCTGGTTCCGGCCTATGTCTTGGAGCTTTACAAAACAAATGTGTTGCTCGGGCTGGCATTCCACTCAAAAAATTTTTAAAACGACCGAGAACAATGTTGCAAAAAAGAGGTAATTTTATGAAGGCAATTCTTAAAATCGCTGTTCGAACTTAATAAACGTTTTGGTAATGTTTTAATAACATTTTGTGCTCATTTTGACACGTTGGGTCATTTAAACATTCAGGGCCTTTTAAAACAGGCCCGTAGCTAGATTGTTTACTTCGGGAGAGGCTTAACTTATTTTTGGCAAAAAAAATAAGCGAATTTTTAAATTTTGAATAGAGTCGAAAAATATAACATTTAGCAGCCTACTTGAGTCTACAATCTCACCGATTTTATGGGGAAAAAGCAGCTAGCCTAGATGTTATTTTGTAAAAAATTTGAGAAAAATATATTTTTTGAAATATTTTTGCTTGTAGCATTCAAACTGCTTAACCGAATGGAAAATGATCTAAAACTAGATTTATGGGGTGTCTTTCACATTTCGACGGCGGTATAAACTTTCATTTCGAATTGAAGCCGTACAACTTTTCATGTGAAGTGAGCAATATTTCTTCGGTCACTGGATTTGGTCTGGAATGTTGGTAGATTTTAAATCGACTGCTCAAAGCCGAGAGTTTTCAAATAATTACAAATATCTTTCGACCTAATCTAGTTACAGCTAGATAAGCTTTTTCTCCTACAATTTTAAAAAGATTTCAATTCTCATGAGACTTAGACAACCAAGTTAAGCTGTAATTCCGAATGAACAGTTATGGAAGTGAAAAATATTTACTTTCACGAATTATAATGGATCCCTTGATAAAATGAAGTACATGATTCATCATAAAGAAGCAATCCTTAAATGGATACATTCCAATTTTTATCTGAAAAAATTTGAAATGTTATATTAAAATTTTTAAATTTAAAAAAATTTTGTATAACATAAAAAGGTAAATAAAATTTTTATATAAAATTTTAAATAACAGTAAAACAATTTTTTATTTAATATAAAAAATTATTATTTGTTTTCTAATAAATTTTAGTTATCATTTTGATAAATTTAAATTTACTTTAAATTGTTATGAAAAATTTTATAGAAATTACCAATCTAGTAGGTTTAGTAAAAATCTTGTATCCTCCATACTTAAAGATATTCTATAATTTACAAACGCCTACCTAGATATAATTCTTATAAACATTTTTATAATAAAAATTACCTTTTTAATTTATGTTATAAATTTTTTATTAAAAATTTTTAGAAACATTAACTTAACTTCGATTCTCAATAGAAATATATTAATTATATAGAAAGAAATCAGGTACCGCCCATAAAATCCATAATTGCTTTGGCCCTAAGGACACTCATTTTTTTATAAATTGTCTTCAGCAAAAATGTATATATATACAGTCTTTTAAAACGCATCGCTGTTCCACTAAAGCTCAAGTAAGCGTCTGCCCATCCTCTGAATAAGAAGAACGCGTATTTATCTCTTCATAATCATTTGATCGTTTGGTTACTACTACCTTAGAAAATTTTTCCAGCTACAGGCTACACGGTAAGTAGTTTGGCATGTCCCGGCATCCTCCGAATAAGAAGATTATTCTTATAATCACACGAGTCGATATAGCCATTACTACTACCTTAACGTTCCGTATCACATATGCAATATCGCCTTTACATCATTAAACTCATCGATAGAACTTAACCGAACCGAACCATTTTTAAAGGCGGTTTCGGTTCGGTTCAGCATTTTATAGAACCGGTTCGCGCCTTGGTTCGATTACGAGAACAAAAAAGCGGTTGGGCTGTCGTTCGGTTCAGAACCGGTTTGCATCCCTGGTAAATTCTTTAAATATATAAAGTTTAAATAAATTTATATTATACTTTTTTTTCGTCAAAATGGACCACTCCGACCATCCTAAGTACCAATATCAGCCCAAATATGCATATATATGTTTATAAAAATTTTAACACTAAGCTAAGGTGCTCCGTGCCTGCATTAACTTAATTAATCAATTTTGTGAAAAATTTTTATATTTAATTAACGAAGTAATTTATTTAGACTTTTAAACAAAAAATGTACATGCTTGTCATAAAAACTATCACAAATTATTATTATTATTATTAATTAAGTATATCATTTCAACAGAGCAACTGAACAGATGAACTACTGATCTAATGAACAACTGAGTACCTGAGCAACAGAGTAATTTAGCAATCTGTTTGAGGGCAGAACTGCTTTAGAGTTGATTTTTAGAAGTTTGTTATTTCATATTTTTAAGATTCTCAAAACTGATTGTATCATTTAAATTCTTCCACTGTTTGGAAATAATGGCATAAGAATAATTTTTGTTGTTCAGAAATAAAGTGAAGCAGCTGCGCTTGATGGCCGCCACGTTTTCTCTGTCCAGAGTTGCTAGCATCGTCTTGTTTACACTGATTGCCCCCCAGCACTTTCCTTTCCCTTGCCCTTTCCCAACGCTTTAATGTTGAACAGCAATGAATTATCGCCTGCCAGATGAACATTTAATGATGTACACGCCATCGATGACGTCCAATGGCGATGTCGTTGGCAATTTTAATAAATTTAACAGTTGAACGCATCGCTCGACTTTCGCATCTTTCATCTTTTATCAATAAACGCGAGAACAGAGAACACAATCCTTCGGATGCCTCTGGGGCATGCCATCTGAGTGTCGATGTCATGCAGGCAATTAAATAAATGTGCAGCCCATTCGATGGCGCCGCCTGCTCATTGACAGGCATCAGTGTTGAATTTATGAGGCCGGGCTGTGATTTATCAGTCCATTGCACACACACACACACACACAACAAGAACAAACACTTACCGATAATTCGAGTTGAGCTGCACATCGCCAATGGCCACATTCTCGAACATTGTCGGGCAGCAGGTCCATCTGGCCCAGTAGAAGGTGAAGTCAGTCGAATCGTAATGCTCGGTGAAACGACACTTGAGCACCAGATCGACACCTTCACGTGTGTCCAAAGAATCATCGGCTCCGGCCAGAGCTAGCCAAACTGCAAGAGAGCAAAAATTGGGAAAGGGGTTAGTTGGGAGTTTAGTAAAGCAATTTCGTTGTGCAAATTTGCTGCGCACATTTAATTAAGAGAACGCCAAACCCGCTAAGCTCCACCGCACTACAACAACTCACATAAGCAAATGCGCCGGCAGCGTTGCTTCAACTGATTTGATTTATTTTATTATCGCAATGGCAGCAGCAGCAAAAGTCGCGGCCGAATGCAACAAATCAATACGGAAATCAAAATAAAAAAAAATAAAAAACATTGTACAATACATAGAAATTGCACTCCAATATCCACATATCAAAAAATGAATAATGGACAGGCAATATGGAAAATATCTACTCGGTGCTGTTCTTTAAATGAATTTCTAGAAAATGTTTACATTTGTATAGCATACTTTTTGGGGGTAAATTACAATATGGAAAAAAATACAATTTTAATTGAAATTTAATACACAAGGCAGCAAAACTTTAAACTTTTTCTATTTTAAGAAGGGCTGATGGTGAAGCTTGATAACTATCGTTTGAAAATGCTGCATCACTTCAGAGGAGAAATATGTGTGAAATCATCGTATAGAAATATATAAATTTTTCCAAACATTTCTACGGTTTTTTATAATGATTCATCAATATTGTCGACGAGTAGGCAAGTTCGTCTTTCCTCTAGTAGTCTACTTAAGAAACAAACAGTCGCCGGTTGCCCCGCTAGCTATTCCAATAGTAGAAGCTCATCACAATCATTAATAAATTTTCAAAAACGATCATTAATCATTTTACAGATGCTTTTTATTAATTGCATTACTTCGGTACTTCAGTTAAATTTTCTATTCTATGATTTAATAGTTTTCTTTATCACATAGCGAATTTCTTAACTGTAGTTTTGGATTTCCAGCACTCGGAATATTTTTCAGTTTAGATTTTGAAGAATGCATCAACCGCTTTTTCTGGCATCAAAAATAGTTGACAACGTAGTTTGTTCTTGATGTTAGGGAACAAAAAAATGTCATAGGGTGCCAAATCAGAACTGTAATTGATGGGCCATCAATTCGATGTTTTGGTCGACTGAAAATTATAGTATCAGTGATTATTTTAGGAATTTCACCAATCAATTGTTTTGGATTCAGTTTCCAGCTCGTAGGCATAAACTAATGATTTATCACCTGTGTAGATGTTATATACGGCTTTTGAAGCATCGCTATAGTATTTTTGATAATTTTCTTACACCAATATAACGTTTTGTTGCATGACGATTTTTTTCAATCATTTTGCGCACAGCATAAATATTTTGTCGCACAAAAATTTTTCGTTTTTTTTTAATATTTTGGACGACCTTCACGAAATTCTTCGATGAGCGAACAGCGACCACAAAAAAACTTATTGTACCAGTTTTTCACTGTGCCAAAGGATGGTGTTTATCCACCGTATAATGATTTAAATTGATCAATGCATTTTTAATCCTTATCCAAGGCAACGAAATTCAATTTTTTTTCGACCTCCAACAATGTTTTAAATTTTTTTTTAATTAATTGGGGTTGTCCTGATTCCCTATCTGATACCTGATTTATAGCCATATATATTCCCAAAATATAATGGGATACACTTTTAAGCAAAATAAAAAATTCCTTTAGTTGAAAATTCACTTTTTTATAACTTTATTTAGCCGACAAATTATTGTGAAAAAATGGAGATTTTCAGGTCTTATTTACGATCTGGGCCTAGAATGGAAAATTTTTTGGTTCTAAGCGTTGATGTTTGGAGTATTAATGGACATAATTCAAAATGTAGCCCGAAATGTAAAATTCACGTTTTTAGCGATATCTTTAAATTTGAGGGTGATAATAAAAAATGTTAAAGCAGGAAACTGGGCAACAACAAAAATTAAATGTGACTTAAAATTGGTACAAGAGTGATTCAAAACCATTTCCCAGTAAGCATAATGGCTATGAACTTTAAATTTCGTATATAGACATATAAAATGTAAATTAGTCCGGTCTTTCCTATTATGAAAAATTTTAAGGTAATATTCTTTGACTCCCATATGTTGCATTAGATACCAGATATTAGATATACCAAGCATTAGATTTAACAGAACTAACAAAAATTATGATTTAACTAGCGCGAGGAGACTCTAAGATTTAGTGTATCACACATACGCAGTGTTGCCTTTTTAAAATATATTTATTGTAATTTATCTGACAAACTTTCTTGTGTTACTAAGCGAATGTTGTTTATAGATAAAACTCGATTGTCATTTTTTATTTTATTTATTAATTAAATTTTTAATGCGATTAACATAAAAAGATTTATATATAGAAGCCTTTGTGAATTTCAAAGGGTCTAAAGTCTAGTTACTCGTTGTCTTATGAACAAATAGTTGATATATTATTAACTGCTTACATTTAAATAAATAAAATTTCCAAAATTGAACCACAAAGTTTTAAGTAAGAATTTGAATTTGGCGTACGTGTCGTATGAGTAATTTTTTAGTGCATAGCAAAATGTTCTGCAATAGCGACGACAGCATACCGATATGTATTTTTTATATTAACGCTGTTCAAAGTTGATTCTAGGCTGCTTCAACAATAAATTCAAATCATTTTTAAAATTGATTATACTGGCATATTACGGTTTTTTCTCGAGTGAAGTAGAATGTGTTCCAAGTTCCCTTTTCTAATAAACGATAGGCAATCAGTAGATTTAGACCGCCGTTTAAATAAAATTACGATCTATAAACTTTTTTATTCCTTTAATGCTTCAAACATTTTATAATGTTTAAAATATATTTTAGAATTTTGTAAGGAAAAATATTCTAATAATTTTAGGGAGCAAAGAATTTATGGGCCTCAAATATTTTTAAAAATTAATTTATTTTTATTATTGAGAAATTATCGCGAAATCAAAAATTGCGGGTAAATTAGAAATAAGCTAAAGCAAACAAGGCCTTAAGTTTATAATGTAGATTTTAAATGAAAATTTGTAATTCAATTTAATTTGTCGACAAGCCTACAGAAAGTAATTATCATGTGAATTTATTATTAAGGTGCTACTGCAAGTCATGAAATAGCAACCAGAATTCATCTTCTCCAGACTGTGGAGTGGTAAATTTGATATAGCATGCCAATACCAATTTTCACACGTAACGTGCATTTTTCAAGTGTCTTCTCATGTCTCTGTATTATCTCCAGTGGATTCACTGAGAAATTGAATGTCAGAATTGTAATAAATGTTTTTTTTTTTTTGTACACTAAATGAATTGTGAACTTCGTTGCAGTTGCTGCGGTCGCTTTACAGTTTGAGTAGCACTGGGCAAATATAACTAAGTAAACTGTGTTAGTTTTCGAGTTTAATACATTCCCCCTTTCCACCCGCCCTTTCCTTTTATTCTCTCTCACTCTGGGTGCGTGTGGGTGTGTCTACAACTAAATGGAGCAAATGGTCGAGTGGCCGGCATTGGGTCGAGTGCACCCATAGGGACTGGGGGGTGGAGGAGTGGGAATTGTTTGCACATGCAGCGCTTAGTTTTAATTTGTCTGCCTGAATTTCGTTTTTTCTTTTCATTTCCCTCCACTATAGCGTTCATTTGTTTGCACAAATCTGTTTTTATATACGATATTTTTTACTAGCTCTTCATTGTTACGCTCAGTTTTATATTCAGAGTAGGAATAAAAAAAAAAAAAAGAGCAGAGCTCCATATGCATTTGATATTGTGTTGAGATTTTCACTGTGGTGCATAAAACAAACAGCTCAATGTACTACTACAGGGGATACACGGGGCAAACTGGACTGCCGGAATAGTGGCTGCAAATTCAGTTGTTGCGCGAGTTTCTTTATTTTTTTGCTTTATTTTTTTGCCTCTCTTTTTTAGTGTTATTGTAATTAACAGTTGTGGTTTATAGAGAGCGTATAAACAAAATTGGTTGGATTGTATGGAAATTGTGGGATTAAATTGAGTAATTGATGAAGATGTGAAGCTAAGCACTAAAGATGATGGAAAATAAATAAATTGGTTATGGAGTAGCAGGTTTAGTTTTATAATCCCCCATTTTCCGACCTTGGAGGTAAATTTTACGATATAAGAAAATTATTTTAAACATTGATTTGGTGCATGAATCAAATTTTTTACTGATTGGCAAAATTATAAAATTTGTCCTCACATTTTTCGACCTTGGAGGTAATTTTTACATAATAAGAAAATTATTTTTATTATCGATTTGGTGCATGCAGCTTACATATCGAATTTTTTAACTGATTGGCCCAATTATAAAATTTTTTCTCACTTTTTCCGACCTTGGGGGTGGATTTTACATAATAAGAAAATTATTATTAGCATTGATTTGGAGCATGAAAATTACATATATAATTTTTTTACTGATTGGCCCAATTATTAAATTTGTCCTTACATTTTCCGACCTTGGGGCAGGATTTTACGAAATTAAAAATTAGTTTTCCATTTATTTGGTTTATAGAACTTACTTATATAGATGAAAGTAGACTTCAAGACTGTTTCTAAAACTGTAGAATGCACAATGGTCCCAAAGTCGATTTATTTGGCATAAAGTCTAAAAGAAAATTGTGATTTGTGGAAAAAACGTTTTAAATTTCTAAAAGAGTATATCCCAGGGGTCATAGAATCGAAAACTTTTATTATGAAATGCAGCCCTGAAAGTCAGCCATTAACTTTACTCAGCACGTGGCTTTTGTTTTGGCAAAATTGTTTCTCAGTTTATTGGCTTGAAAATAAACAAAAGTCGATTTTAAAAATTGAAGTAAAATATGGAAAATAATGTTCAAGGTATGTTTGCTGGAATTTTTAGGACAATTTTATACAGTGTCTACTATAGAATGCTTGGTATAAGCAGTCAGTTTTTTGGGACACAATGCCTCTGATACAAAATTGCAAATTGTCTCTAAAATTGATTGTTTTCGAGTTTGTTGTATATATTTGCTTTGTCCTTTGTTTTATGTGTTTTTGTTGTGTGTTATTTTAGGAGAGCTGTACCTCAAACTAATTCTGTTTCATGGAGTAAACGTATGGTGGAGTTTCGTAACTGTTAATGCAATATTGTTCATTAAATTGTCCTCTATATGATAGTCTAATTCGTTTTTTCACGAATTTTTACAAACTCGTAAAATCACGAATTTTTTCAGACCACTTTGAGTTTGAGCATTAAGGGGGTCTTCTACCTTTGAAAAAAATTTTTTTTTTCGATTTTTTTGTTTTGCCTTATTATTATAGCTTGAACATTCCCCTTTCATCCCCTTTAAACTATTTTCAAATATTCGAAATAGCTTAGCAGATATATACATTTTAGTGAAGCAATATTCATGCTAACGTGAGTATTTTCAACGTTGCTTAAAACTTTAACCGCGATTTTTTCGAAACCACGTTTTTTTAACCTGGTAGCCATGATTGCGCCAGTTGTACTAAACCGATTTTGATCAGCCATGTTGCAATCGACGTAGAATTGATGTAATTCTGGCCCGTACCTCAATCAAGAGGAAAAACATTTTTTTACTATTTTTTTTACACTAAACTACAAAAAAAAAACTTGAAAATTCGAAATTTTTTTTTAAACAACCCCCAATTTTTCAAAAAAATATTGAAAATTATGATTGAGGTACGAGCCAGAATTACAACAATTCTGATCATAACCTCATTTACCGTTTTCAATTACCGATAACCTGGAGTCCCGGAATCATGGCCACCACCTCTACACCTTGTTTTTTGAGACCTTAATTGGCAGGCCGATAACTTTTTGAACAGCCCTCGAAATCTAAAATTTTTTTTATATTTTGTTATATAGTTAATTAATAACTCAAATCCAAAAACCAAACTAAAAAAGCTCTTATGATTTTCTCTCCAGAATTTTTTTTAAAGAACACTCATAAAACACTGTTCAAAGGTGGAAGACCCCCTTAAGAATTCCTTGAAGTGTGGTTAACAAAAGGACGTTAAATATAAGCTGTTTCCGATTTTGTTTTAAAATATTTTTTTTTTAAATATGTGGAGAAAGTTCACCTATAAAGAAAGATGAGCAAGTACAAAAATTTTGTTAAAATTTTCATATAAGAAAATAAAATGCATCATTGTCGGCCAGATCGGTTATATGGCAGCTATATGAAATAATGGTCCAAATTGAACCAAATTTGGTAGGACATCTTGGGAGCTTAAAAAACGTGTACAAACTAAATTTTGGTTCAATAGTTAAAAAAAACACAAAGTTAGTGAAAATCGGCCAGTTTATTTATATGGCAGCTATATAAAATAATGGTCCAAATTGAACGAATCTTTTTAAGTCGTCTTGAGGGACCAAAGTAAGCGTGTAAACCAAATTTCGTGCAGATGTCTTTATAATTAGACTTTATGCCAAAAAAATTGACTTTGGGTCCATTGTGGAATGGTTCATTTAGGCTTCTCAAACTGTAAAATAAACTTTCTCATAATTTAAAATATTTACCCGCCTTTTTGTGGTACTACACAATTTGTCTAACACAAGCATGAGCAAACGTCAGGCCTTGGCCTTAAACATTTAGAGAGTGGCAAATGTTACTGCAACTTGTAGTTGCAGCTGCTCTCAAACTGTGTTGTACAGGTGAAAGACACGTCACCGGAGGCAATCAACATTAGCACAGACTACCAAATATTTCTACCCTTACCTTTACCCTGGCAACTCTCTTTTGCCCCGAAACTGTCACAGCAGCCAGCTCTTTTGCCAAAACTGTCATTATGGGCTCGAAGATAAACGACTCTGCTGCATTTTTTTTTTTTCTCTCTCTCTCTTTTTATTATTTTTGCAAAAACTGTCTGCAGCAGCAGGACCTGCTCCTGCAGCCATATACCGTTGACTTTTCATATGGCCGCGCACTAACAATTTAAAGTTTTGGCTATTAGTCCTAAAACAAAAAAAAAAAAAAACTAAAAATAGTTTCAAGTTGCCGAAAGTTTTGCAACACAGAAGGAGCATCGATTGACATTGCCAGCGGCTGTCATCAATCTGGGTGGTGGTGGGAAGAAGAACAAAAGTTTGACTCAGTTTTTCCGGTTCTTTTTTTCTTCTTCTAGCAATTTTTGTTTACGGCGTGTCAACGCCTAATGACGCGGCCATTTTTCATGCAAAATATGAACGGCTTGGTTAGGTCAGTAGTTGCTCCCCCTTCACCCCTTTGCCATGCTTACATGCATATGGTTGGAGGCAGGAAACGTTTAACCAGGCCCCGCCATGCTAGTTGCAAGATAAATTACCCAGCAGCAGCTGAGGGCATGTGTGTGGGGGTGGGGGCGTTTACTGACTAAACTGATTTTATGCAATTTGGCTGGAAGCGTCGGCGAAAAGTTGCAAAACTGGCAACCGTAAATTTAGCACTAGCTACATTTGTACTTCCTGGCACAGTTACGTACGAGTTTATATGTGTGTGTGTGTGTGTGGGAAGGCCAAAAATCAGAACATAAGTGAAAACTTTGGCCAATTAATGGCATCATTGAATTTCCACTTGACTTTTTCGGCTGCCAAACTGGCCGATGACTGGGCAAAGGGCGTTCAATTTTATATCCTCTTCAATGTCCTCCCACCCTCACTGTGTAAAGTTTGCAAGTGAAAAATGGCTCTTCGCATAGATCTTTGGCTGGAAACCGGCAGAGCTTGCAAGCAGAATAGCTCCAGTTTGAGCTGGGATAAAAGTGATAAATGAATTTTGCACAAAAGTAATTAAAAGTAAAGTAACTAGCATCGTGTGTTGTCTGTGGTGCTCTTTAAACGCGCGATAGAACGGATTGGGGGGCAACACGAAGCCAAAACTTTGCCATCAAAGAAATCTAATAAGTCTTTTTAATAGTTGGCTTCAATTTTAATTTTTAACAAACAAATGCCTAAGGCTGATTGATGGAACGGCTTTTTGATCTAATTATTGACTTAACTTTCTAGTTTGCTTTTCTTAAGGTTCCCATCAAATATTTTGAAAGATAAAGTTATGTCGATTCGAGTTTCGAGAGAGTAATCAGATTTGGTATATGCAAAAATTTTACATGCAAAAAAGACTTTATTTTAATTTTTAATTGGGTATCACGAAAGTCTCTACAAGTTTTTGCCGTCACAGAATTTTCAAAGATTTCCATTTTTTAGGCTAGGTTCACATTGACATGACAATCTAGTAGCCAATTATGTTGTCTTGTTTTCATTGTGAATAGCTTGTCATTTGCCATTCAAAACAATACAACATGAAGGCTTACTAGATTATCATGTCTCATGAGTCGAACAATGTGAACTCAGCCTTATTCGAAATCTAATTAGAAGGTTTGTGTCTATGATAATGCACCATCTCATGAAATAGGTTTGCCACTTTGGTAAATTAAATATCCCAGATTTGATCTCATTTGTATGAAAACGTTTTACTTTTAAAAAAACCTTTTGAAACCAGATTTTTTGCTTAGAAAGTTTTTTTTTAATTTCAAACATAAAACAGTTGATTTTTTAGGAGTTTGTTTTTTTAAAAATTAAAACGAAACAGAAAATTTTTAAAAATTTATTTAGAGCGATGCATCATTGCTTGACATTTACTTTCTTACTATTATTTCAAATAAATGTTGCCCACGGCTATGCCTGAGCTAATCCATTCGTCAGCTCCAATTTTGGCATACTTTTTTCAGCATTTTGGCGGGTATTTCACTAATGGCAGTTGTAATGTTGTCTACACTCTGGTGCATATCTATAGCCGCACCAAACTTATTTAGTGTACGAGTAGTCAGAGAGGGAAGGGTAACAATTGGTGATTTGATATAAAAAGGGAATCAAAAATAAGATAAGCACAAAAAACAAAACAAATTTTCGTTTTATGTTTGGTGCATATCTTTATCTTTATTTGATAATTAAAATTGAAATTTTTTTTGTGGCATAAAATAATATGCCAAGGGGAACTTTGCTTTCCGACGTTGAAAAAGGTCAAATTATTGCCCTAAGACATAAAAATTGCTCATTTCAGCAAATTAAAAGCTGGTCCGAAGTTTTTTGAAGAATCAAGAAGATTATGGACGAAAATGAACCGGAGAACCCAAGCCAAAGCTAAGTAAGCGAGATGAACGTCGATTAGTGAGTTGACGAGAGACTTCACGAAGCCCCACAAAAAATAGTCTAGTGAGGTCAAATCACATGTTCTTGTCGGCCTATGGACTGGTCCAAATCGTCTTATTAATTGCTCACAAAACTCGCTTCTCAATTGGTCCATGGTTTTGGATGCCGTGTGGCTTTTGGCATCGTCATGTCAAACAAATATAATTCTTTCATTTTGGACAACAAAAAAAGTCGGTAATCATTGCACGGTACCTTGGTCCATTGACTGTAACGTTGAGATTTTTATTAAGAGTAAGGTTTAATAATGCCGCTGGCAAACAAACCGTACCAAACAGTGCCTTTTTAAGGGAGCATTGGGAGCGCTTTCAGCAATGAAACGACATTGTGGAAGGGTATGGTTTCATACCGAATTTCTTACGCAAGCCAAATGGTTCAGAACGCCGACGAATTGACATATCGCGATCTTTGTTAACAATGGCCGATACAGCAGCAATATTCTTCAGCACGCACACGAGTTGGTGAATTAATGTTCAATAAGTGAAACTGCTGCAAAATTTGGTAACAGTAGCTTGTATAGCCTGTTTGGTGGGTCGACTATAACGACCCTAAAATGTGAAACACAATGCTCACAGAGCGCACTGGCACAAAAAGGAAAAATTTTGGCATAAATTCAATAAAAAACTTTTTGGAAAATAAGAAAAAACTGAATTGCTCAAAAAGAATATTCAGTTACAGCTCTCTAACTATATTCGTTTAAATTATGCCAAAATTTCGTAATTTGGGGCCACTGATAAAAAAATTCAATGATTTGAAAAAGCTTTCGTTTGTTAGTTTATTCATGAAAAAATTCAAAACATTTGGCTTTACCACATGTTACGAATCATGCGTGACAGAGAAACAAAATAGCATAAAAATCAACCTTTATAAACAAGGATGGGTAAATAAGTACCCATCATAGCCATGATGACTTAAGATAATCTCAATATTTTTTATTTGTTTTCAACACCAAAATGTGTTTTGTAAATTTGCTTGAATGGAATTTTTCGCAACGTTACCCTCATCGTTTTAGCTGCATTTTTTTTGGTCCGAACCATTTTTTCATGAAAGGAGAGAAGTCAGGTCCAGCGAGTTCTGTGGGCAAGAGACTCGACTCAAAAATTCATTGATATTTTTAAACATGTCCAAACAAAGCTTCGATTGTTCTCTTGAAAGATTTTTTTAGGTCGTGCTTATCCTGAATTATTAAAAAGGAATTAAAGAATAATATGGTGCTTTTTCTTTATGTATCAATAATTGGAAACTCTTAGGATAATAACCAACGACTCTGACTAAAATTAAGAATGGTGTCTTTAAATCAATAATCATAGTTATGCATCTTGGGTATTTATTTACGAAAAAGAAAGCTTTTTCATATTGGAAAACAAACTCGTTGGAAAACTAAAAATTTTTGTAAGAGCATAAACTTTCTGCTTAAACTTTAACCTCAAAAGATAATTTTCAAAAATCACTTTGAAATCATATGTATATCCCAAATCCACCAAATAAGTTAAAAGGCAAACATTTCCCAATTTTCTGCAACTTTGTAGGAATCTTTTACTATTCGACAGCGAAATCAGTAGCTTGAATAACCCAGATAGAGTGTGTGTGTGTTGTTTAAACAGTTTCCCACTCTTTCAATTTCGATTTTAAATTGATGATGTTGATACAAAGGCCCCGCACGCACACACACACACACACACACACAAAAAGTGCGGCCTATTCGTTTTTAGTAGTTGCAAATGGAAAATGAAAATCATTTACTTATTAAATCCTTTAGACAAACATTAATTTCCAACCACAAAAACAAAAGCGCCAAGCTAACCCCAAAAACAACAAGCAAACAAACAAACGAGGGGGAGGCGTGGCCAAGTGCTTTCTCGAATTTGTTGACCAGGTTGGTGGCGGGGACGGGCAGACAAAAGCGCAAATTAACAGTTTGATTTTCCCACTAAACAAAAACGCAACGAAAAATCAACAAAACCCACGGCAAGCGTTGGCGGCTAAATCGATTTAGCAGCAAGGGGGGGGGCCCGGCCCAGGCACTTTGTGAAAATAAACGCAACAAAATCAAAGCGCTATTGAATTTTCAACTAAATGGCATTTCGAAGGCAGCAAACACAAACAGAGACCCCGAAAAGAAGGGTCTGTGAGAGTCATAGAAAAGTGCAAAAAGTGTTACGAAATGCCAACAAGTTCAAAATGCTTTGACATGTGCTAAAAGGGTTGTTGTTTCCCCCCCACACACCCCCCCCCCACCATCACGAAACAAAAATACTAACACTGGGCCAGGGCGCTGCAAAGTATGCTACAATATTTTTGTGTTTCACTTTTTTTTTTGATTCAACGTTTTGACCGCACACACACACACATAGAGGTGTCATGTGTCAGCGGCATAATCACACCCTTTAGCACTGAGTGCCAACCTTTGACAGGTAAACGGGTTCGGTTAAAGGGAACACCATCTCGACCTTTGTCAACCATGTTCAACGATGCCGGGCGTTTAGTTTGGCATAAAGAAAATTGCTAGAGAGGCTGAGGTGAGCGGGGGCGGGGGAGCCACTAGTTATGGGTAGTTGAAGGCACAGGCAGTTTTTTTTTAAAGCGCATTAAAAGCAATTAAATCTACAATTGGATAAGGGTTAAACTAGGAAATGTCACATTTTTCTAAAGGCACAAAAACTCTCTTTGAAAATCCATGTCAAAACTTGTGACCACTAATTGAATCTATTTTTAGCAAAAGAAGCAATTCACGGAAGTTGTTAACTTTGACTGCCTTTTTTTATATTTTTTATTTTCCACACTTGAAAAAATATTCAAGTTTTTTGTACACGAAAATACAGAATCCAAGCACTTTATTTAACTCAAAAATTAGCAACTTAATTTCTTTTTTTCTCAGTGCATGTTTACGCATGAAAATTGTTTCCCCCCTCTCCCTTGACTATGCCATGGGGTTAACAACGGAAACGGAAACGTCATATAGTACACATACATTCAAATATATATTTATATAAAATGGCATTTTCTTTTGCACTCAGACAGCACTGTCATGCCAAAAATAACGGGCCACGTTTCCTACAAAATTTGTTTGCGTGCCAATTTTCGGCGTTGCACAGCCCTGCTAACTGGGGAGGGGCAGGAAATGCGAGAGAAAACTGTGCCAGTCATTACATTTATTGCGAGCACATTCAATATTGAATGAATGGCCCACAAGGATTTTCTATTTGAAATTAACAATTCAATTTCATTTGCATTTCAATGGCAAAATGTGCCCGGCCAGGAGGGAGAATGTGCAGGGATGAGAGAGTCAAATAGTCAAATTGAGTTTTTTTTTTATATATATATTTTTGCTGCAAGATATTTATTTAACACTATGTGCACTCATGTGGGATGATACCAAAGAGTCAGTAGAGGGGGAACTGTAGCTAAAGAAACATAAATAAACATACGTAAGTGTTTGTAAATTGAACTTTTTTTTAGAGTTTAAATGGGTTTTGTTTAGGGTTTATTAAAAAACTATTTTTGGTAGCTATTAGTATATATTTTAGGATGGCAAATATTCTAGATTGTAATAGTTAGACAGCAGATTTTGCATATTTTCAAGTGGAATTTAATCCTCGTAGGCCAGGATAAAGGTGTTGAAGAGGCAGAAAAAGACACAAAATGGCCTGCTCAAGTCACAAAAATGTGTTTTAAAATCGTATTTACCCTGGCCTACTAGGATAAAATTCTATCTGAAAATATGCAAAATCCGTTGTCTAGTAATAGTCTTCTGTACTGAATACTGCATTACCTTTGGAGTAGATGTTCTTTACTTCAGGAACGAGGCATGCCTTATTAAAAAAATATCAATTACTTAGCTGCGTAAAATACTCTTCTATTTTTTATAAATTCACTTGACATGAAACTGTGAATCAAAAGCAAATCAACTAGATCAAATATTGTCCTTTGGGAGCTATAAGATATATTCATCGAATTTTGCAAATTGTGTTGAAAGCCAAAATTGATATTACCTGCAAACTCGGATCATATCTTACATGCTTTAAGATTCGATACTACGTCGTCCAATACCGGATCTAAGCATGGCTCAACAACTCTTCAACAAAATCTTAGTTTAAATGCCTGGTCGCCAGCACATATTTGAAATATTTTAAAAGTATTTTTTAAGTGGAAACATTTCACAAGCAGCTCAACTGCAGGAGCGTACTATTGTTCAATCGGTTTACAGCTACTTGGAAAAAAATTAACCATTATATTTTTTAAGCTGATCTAGACGATCCATGTCTGCGCTTAAAGATAAGCGAGAAGGTAGAATAAGCTATCAAAGTATTTTGTATTAAACATCCAATGCATAAAGCATATACTAGACCAGACGAAATACTATATGAAGGTCACTTTCACCTGTCACTGGCATTTCTTGGGGAAAATCGAATACTTCTAATGCAAAATTTATGGGCCAGGCAATTAACAGACTTAAAATATTTATTTTTCGTAATCAATTTTCTTAATCGACTCGAGAACAGAAAGCACTACGTAACTTATTTATTTTTCTAATATTTCTGTATACAAGAGATTGGTATGGATGAACAATTGCGATTGCAGCTCCAAATCTGAAAAAAAGACTCCATTGCATACAAAGACACAGACAAAGCGGTATCTGACAAAATCAATTAAAAGCAATTTGAGGTGATTGCTTTAGCTTTTTTTTTATTTGGCCGTCAATGAAAAGGAAAAAAAGGAAAACGGTAAGAGCCTTGATATCAAACGAACCAAAAGTAATACTATTGGATAGTCGAAAAGCATTGAGCGCAGGGCTAGATATGGAAATATAGTGTAGCTTGTGGCTTAAGGTGGAATATGATCTAAAATTATGTGCATTTTTTATATATTTTACTAATGGAAAAAATTTGTTTGAAAAATATGTTAAAAAAAACTACAAAAAATTTGCTATATTTTTCCTCTTATCCTTTTTTTAGTCCTCGAAAAACTACTATTCAGATATGTATTAACAAAAATCAACAAATATAAAGTAGAAACAAATCTTATGAGCAAATTTCCATACGCATTTTCAAACTATAGTCCGATGGTGCGGCCATCAAACATTATCCGATCAGACCCATATTTTAAAAGGAGAAACCATTTTTGTCCGGCACTTTTAAATCCATTTTTAAGGGCTTGACTTAATATGTTAACAAAAATTTACCTCTTCTCTTTCCAGATGACATTTATATAATAATACATTTAAGCTTTTAGAGCTGTTCAAGAGTGTATCTTTTTATATGAAGTATTGTACCGAAATAAATTAATGTTTATGTCATTTGAAAAGGGGGATAAGGGATTCGAAATTTCTAAAACAAGATTCGAGGTTTGCGTGAAAAAATTTTGTAGAATCAATAATTATGTTTCCATTAGTGCTCCTGTTTTGAGTAGAAATAAATTTTGAAATATTATTAAAACACTTTTTTGACAATGGAAAAAAATGTATGTTTTTGTTATATATTTGTAAAACTGTTAAAACTAAAAGGGTTTACTTACTGATTCTGGATTTTCTTTTTTAGTGGCAATATATTGTATACTCTCAAAACCATAGAGAAGCAACATAAATGATTGATGCTTTTTTTTTTTTTAAATAAGTGAAAAAATGTAAATTTATTCCTTAGTCAATGCACTTTTATAACGAACTGTATATATATTGTATAATTGTTCAGGTAAGTCAATTCAAATAGTGTTGGATTGTGTTTTCTTCGTGTTAAGTCGTGTTGAACCATGTTCGTGTTTTAAGAGATTCACATTGACACGCAAGTGCACGCACGATCTGATTTTGGAACACGAAACACGACATGCTGAGTCGTGCGTGTTATTCTGAATTCACACTGTTCGACGCATGAGACATGACAATCTAGTAAGCCTTCATGTTGTATTGTTTTAAATGTCAAATGACAAGCTATTCACAATGAAAATAAGCTTGTCATTTGGCATTGAAAACCAGGCAACATGAAGACATCGACATCGCTTGAAAATATTACGTCTTGCATTCATTCTCATCAACTGTTGATAACATTGACCTCACTGCTCATAAATATAGACATCTTGTTTTCACGAATGTTCAATTGGATTGCCAGGACTCAAGCCACTTTTGGCCAGACGAATGCTGTGAATGTCAATGTTCTGAGACTTATGGTTTGGGAATTGGATTTGGTCTTAAGTATCCTATAGTAACTGGCTTATCCAGCCCAGAGGTCCAAAGCTTCTATTATTCTTTGGGCTTGTGTGCTCTTAAATTTTAGCTCATGAGAATTCGATACTAAATGCAAAGAGCAAATCTAACGTAACAATCTAACGTGACGTTAGTGTAAAGGCTAAAACATTTTGATTAGCTTATCCAAAGGCCTCCCCGGCGCAGCAGTACCAACACCTTCCTCAACAATTATGGAATTCTAACATTTTAAAAATTTAAGTGAACATTCCAAAATAGTTCCAATTCCTACTGAATTTGTAATTCTATACTTTTCCCCTCCCCAGCCTTGTGTTGCTTTCATATAAAATATGTAAATAAAACGCACATTCAAATTCGTTTATTAATAGATGTGCCGGTGCCTGGGCTTGTGCTCTCTCGTATATGGGTTTAGAATGCATTTTATATGTCGCAAACGAATATCCATTGAAATTGAACACTTTATTTGTCAATATATATATAAATATTTTTGTATTGTGGTTATTGCTGTTGGCAGATATTTATAAAATTGTTAGTGCACATGTGGCAGCTCGTTAGGTAAATTGAAAATTACACAAAACGCTGTAACAACAATTGCAACATTTTAGCATAATTTATGCAGGTGGCAAAGCACAGTTTGGCAGCCACTGGGCGAATGGATTATAAATAATTAAGCCAAAACATGCTTCTAATCTGGTGCCACTCCGCCCTCTCCTTCCCTGCTTCCTTCTATTCAATTATTCATGGAGGGGTGGGGCAGAGTGGAGCCGAGAGTCGCTGCAAATGAACCGAGAGCAAAGTGAATGTGGATAAATATTCCAGGCGTGAAGCTGTAAACCTCATTTACAGGCAACAGCCAGGGGAAACTTTCAACACGGGTCTACTCCTCCACATGCCACACAGAAGGCAAACAAAAGCAGAAAAAGCAAAAGTAACAAGAAGCAACATCAAACGGGTGAAGGAGGCTCAACTCATTTATGAATTTTCATCATTTTCATTTCATGTTGCCTTGCGCCACGACACAGTCGGGAAAACTTTTTCAATGTTTTATGTGTTATTTGTATTGCCTTTTGGCTCGTTTGTTAATTGTTAACAACAACAACAACAACAGCGGCAGCAGCTAGAGCCACCACAATGATAAGAGGGCAGGCCATGAGGAGGCGCCACAAATGGAAACTCAACTTTAGCTGCATTTGCCGAGTGATTTTATGAAGCGCATAATTACGCAAATTAGCATAAATGAGTGCCAAACAACTCACCCCTCCCACCGCTGCCAAGCGCTACCCCCTACTTGAACTGATAAAAATAAAAACCAGCTCAGCAAATGTTTAAAAAGCTTTTTTTTTTTGGATGGCTATAAATTATTTTTGCAAATTTTATTTAATGCCAAAGCAAAGAAATTAAAACAAGTAATGGAAGTTGGGAAGAGAGAGAGAGAGACACATTATAAAAATCTACTCCGAACCAAAAGCAAAAAGTCATTTCAAATGTTAATGAGCTCGTGTAAATAGACAAACAATGGCAAAAGGATTGCCACGAAAAAAAGTTGCCTCAAAAAGTAGTTAAAAATTTTCCAACTGAAATTTGGAAATAAGCGAGAAACAGACTTCCAGCATTTTATGGCCAACGCCATGAAATTTGCATGCTAAACAAGCGTACTGAATGGGCCACTAGAGAGCGAGAAAGACAGCGACGGACAAGAGAGAGAGAGAGAGAGAGACATAGAGACAGAGACAAACTGAACGAGTTAAGATAAGAACTTGAGCCAGAATATGGCAAAGTCTTGAAGTGGATTTTGTGTAAATCTTTCCTTGGAGAATGTAATAACTTTAGAAGATTTTTTTTTTCGAGCAGTTTAAGCAGATTTTCGAACAATTAACCCCTGTGGGTTTTTATATATAAATTAAAATTGTATGTGTTAGATCAGGATTAAGACGTTGACCTCATTAAGTTTGAACTAGGCCATTGTTGAAACTGGTAATTGTATTTGAAGCCAGTCCTATTAAGATGGAAAATAGGTTGTTAAAAAATTTAGAAAGATTCTACAAATTGCTTTATGAAAGAAATAGATTCTAAAATTTAATTAGCAAATTAAAAAAAATAACTCCAATTTAATGAGTTACTTTTTAAAACAAATTGAAAAACAATTATAATTTAGAATTTATTTTAAAATTAATTTATGCATTAATTTGAATGGAACGAAAATTAGAAATTCATATAAAATTAAATATTCACTTCAAGCCCTGACAAGGTCTGTACCTTCGTCATCCTAAAGGATGGGTTCTATATTCTCTCAGTAAAGCAGCCTTCTTGTAAAATACAACAACAACAAACAAATACACTTGAAAGAGACACGTCCTTCATTTAGGTCGCTGAAAAACACCTTTCGTTGTGCAATTAACGAAAACGGTTCTGTTAAGTCGACTCTGTTAGACAGAACCGTGCTGTTTATACTAAAGCAGAACTACTGACCGCGAGCCTAGCAGAAAGAACTAGTTTACTCTGAGCGAAATAGATTCAGCTTAATATTTTTCTGTTTCTGTTGTGTCCAATGTTAATATAAGGCGAATGCTTTAATTTTCTCCGCTCTCAGGAAAAATATCTCGAAAACTAGGTAACGAATCGACATTTTTTGTTTCTATTAATTGGCTTATTTATTAATGGTATCAGACAACAAACATTTTGCTATTTACTTTGTATTTCTCCAGGTAAGTCGCTATTTAACAAATGCCCAATTTTTCACTATTTTCCCATTTTGATGAAAAAAAAATCAAAATTATAAATTTTTTTGTTTGCCATATATTCAACAGATGCTCTTTGATTATTACCTTTACCTAACTCAAAAAATTCCAACTGCCAAACAGCTGACTCTGCGTTGGCTAGAGGTAAGATATAAAAAAGGCATCACACAATGGGGACCTCTTCACATGTTCGCTGCATCCACTTATTTCATCTCTGCGACATTTGAAGTCACGAAAAGTATTTTTTATAGAAATTCTATATAATTATAGTTCAGAAATGATAAATCTGTATGGACATACATTCTCTTTTAAATAAAGATAAATATTTTGAAAAAAGTTTAAAAAAAAAAATTTCAAAGAAAAAATATTATTTTTCTGTAATTTTTTGTAATAATTTAAAAAATTTTTATGTTACCTTACCTTAAACAAAAATCTAAAATTGTTAAAAACAATTTCGTCGAATCTTAGAGATCAATTTATTTTAAAAAACGTTGCCACATTTTATAAATTAGAACATATGTGATTATACATATTTATAATTAAAAGTTAGCAATTTTTGCATCAATCACTTAAAATTTTTAAATTTTATAAAAACGAACTGTTCACTTTGAGATATTGATAGTGTATGTATTTGTCAAAACATATATGCCAAAGACTGTACTGTGAGATTAATTATTCAACGATTGAGGGGAATTACGAAATCCATTAATATCCTTTTTTTTCCAATTTTCCAATTTGTAATACTACAATTAAAATTGCTTTACCCATAAATTTAAACAGTTTCCTAAGTCAATTATGTTGTACAAATATTTACAAATAATACCATTTTGATCTCTGACTCAGGCGATTCAAAAAGTTTGATTACGCCTTACCCTTACTCTTAGCCTTGCTCTTAATTCCCCCAACAGCATTAACCACTCAGCAAAGCTCATCACTCTCTATACTATTCTGTTAAGCCTAATTAAAGGATCTACCTTGGACTCAGTTAGTTCAGTTTGCTACACGTTATAACTGGTTACCCCCCACTCCCACCCACCCACACCCACCGTCTGCTGCAGCACATAAATCATTAATGCGGCGTTAATTGTTTGGCCAAGTTGGGAGGAGGCGTCAGCACGGCGAGCTGCTGTCAAATGGACTTTATTGATGGCCCGTCAGCAGTCGGCATAAATGATTTGATTTCGCTTTTCGACTGCACACGAGTTTGAGACTTTTTCGTTAGTTTCTAGGGGATAATAATGGTGCAGCAGCTCCAGGTCCATTGCCAACGCCAAATGTTGCCTAATAATTCAATTTGGATGCCATAGCGAAGGTTGAGTTTACTTGTCTAATTAAATTGACACATTGACAAGTTCGTGCTCATTAGCTGCGACAACAATAACAACAACAACTACAAGCCAAAGTCATGTTTTGTGTTTGTTCGTGCAAGTTAAATGTCGCTTGTGTTCCTCTTGGCACTTGGCTCCCTAGTTTTGCTTGTTGTATAAATAACACATGTATTTAGTTTTGTTTAGTTTATAGATTTGCGCTTATTTATGATACACACTTGTCGTCCCCGGAGGTGAGGCGTTGGGCGTGGCTAACACACACGCAACACACACGTTAATAGGGCGACACACCATAAATCATGAGAAGGCGGCTGTAGTGGAAAGTGAAGGAGCTAGAGGAAAGTAGGAGCTAGAATCGGTCAGTTCAAACACTTCGAGCCACTTGCTTAGATATAGTTGGGAAAATTATTAATATATATATTTCCATTTACAATTTATTTTATGATTAAACATTTTATTTATTGCACAAGGAAACATATTCAAGAAGTGATTCTGCGCCTTATCCCTGTCCTTTTAAATCCCTATGCAAGTGCCCTAAAATGTATTTCTAACCGGACTTAGTTTTATATATTTTCCTTCTCCTGCCTCTCTCTCTCTCTCTGCTCACTTTATTGGAACTTCCTACATGCTCGTCTACCTCTAACTAGCTGCAAACATGACCAAATTATTTATATAAAAAATGGGCCAACAACCAACGCGTGATTTATTTACTAAACGTGCAAAAAACCTCAGCAGAAATTACACTCAAATGGGGAGGAGTTGTAGCAGGAGCAGGAGCAGGATACGCAGCAGGTCCTGACCATTGTCTGTGTGTGTTGTTTTGTTCATAAATAATATTTCTAAGCCGCCAACATGCACAGTAACATATGTTATGAGTGAAACGAGCTTCTGTGTGTGTGTGTGTGGTGTGTGAACCGACAAACGCATTTGTCACAGTTGAACGCCGTTAACCGTTAACAATGTTGCCCCTCTAGCCCACAAAAGACAAGCAAAGTCGCACCTTAATCAGAGGGTGAACCAGCGAAGGGGGTGGTAAGCTGTGCCTGAACTTTGCGGTTCCGTTTGCAATCTGATGTTGTATCATCATCCACCCCCCCTTAGGGGTTAAACGTTCTGATTGCTTGACTTTGGCTGATTGAGCAGATTTTGTAATCCTTCGAGGCTTTGATAGGGATGGTTTAAGGTGGGGGTGGGGGGGCTTTGATATGTATATGCATGTATGTGTTATATTAGACGAATTGTTGATTTGATTTCATTCGCAAATTCCTCATTAAGATTATGACCGCATGTGGATTAAAATAGTTCTAATAACTCTCTCTGGTAAGCTTAAAGTCTAACTTTGAATTTCAATAGATTTATGCACCTACTTAAAGGTAAAAACTCTACTGAAAGTAATTTGTTTCTGATTTAAGAAAGTCAAAGAACGACGCGTCATTGCTCTGTCGCCACGTTCACCATGGTCACTAAATTTATATAGTGTTAATGAACGATTGACGCACAGTAGGCCCTCAGGCCGAAAAACGTTGCAAAAATCAAAATTTTTAGTTAAAGCGTTCTATAATATGAATCTGATAGAATATTATGCCTGGATTAAAAAATGTCAAAGCTTGAATAACTAGTTTGAGCCTGGAGTAATGTACCTCTTTGGGGAAATATTTTGTATACAGTAAGTCCAATCTGTGATTTGTTGGTCTCTTTCTAAAACTACGTTCATTTCTCATTAATAAAAACCAAGAACTGACTGCAAAATCGTTATACTTATTTATACGCTTGCTCCGACTTTCCTAGAGTAAATCCAAACAATACAAACATTACGCAAACATCGACTTTCAAGCTCGATGCTATCGGCCACAGGCATAAGACGGGCTTGCTCAGATGGTCATTTAAGATGGTTTAGGATGGTAAATGGTCTCGGTCATTTATTCGCAGATTTTAACACACCATTTATTATTAAACGCCTAATTGCTGAATTCATTGATCTAAGAAGAAAATTAAGCACTTTAAATATTTTCGAGTTTTAGTGGATTTTTTAAGCTAAAATTTTGAGAAAATAATCAAAAAAAATATCACACTTAATATTTCGAATACTTTAAGTAAAAAGTAAAAAGAGTCTTTCACTTATTTGTAGGCCCATTTATTGGCAGTGATTTTATATGGTGACATGATATAAGGACCATGGACATCAAGTCCACCACTCAACTTTGATATGGGCATGCATAAAATTCGAACATAATGCCCAGATTCTCTCGAAAGGTTCGGTAAATAATATTAAAAAAATGTTCAACTTAAAGGAGAAGTTTATGAGAGCAATAGAAAATAATGAACAAATAAAAAATCAGTCAATGATATTATCGATTCTTTCGAAAATTGTCCAAGTCATCGCCATATTCCAAAAAATTTTGGAAAGGTCTGTAAAACGAAGTTTTAAAAATAATACGTTAACCATACAACCTGTTCCAGCAACCTAGTTGGTACTGCCTACCTGGCGATTCTTCAGGTTAAGAGTGTTTGCCTATTTTAGTTTTCTTTGAGCTCGAAGAAAATATTGGCTGTTGTGCATAGTGTCTTTTGGAAAGAATAATTGCAATCAATTACTGATATTGAATTGAGAAATATCGAGCCAAACTGTCGAAAAAAATATAATTGTACTTAAGGTGACGTTATTAAGTTAATTTCAGCTAATATGATAATAAAAATAATTAAACTAAATAATATTATTTTTACTAATTTTACTGTGTACAACATTAAATCTATTTAATTTTCTTGAAACATTTAAATAAGCCAAAAATTATACAATTTTTTTTTGATTAAGTGAACCGATGCTCGAACCAAAACCTGTGGTTTAGGGGTTCCGGGAACCTGTCATCGAACCGAAAATAATTTTTTCTTATGAGTTCGAATCCTCGAACAGAACCTCACTTATACAGACAAATAAATATTAAATATTTTATATTTATGGACCAAAATGGTAGCCTAGTGTAATTTTTGAAATTTATGTTTATTAATTTATCCGGCGATGCCAATATGTCAAGTTTCAAGTTCTAAGCTCTATTGGTTTTATTAGTTTCATAAAAAAGGGACACTTTCGACCAATATGCCTCGACAACTTTAGAATGCAATTGTTGGCTAGAAATCCTTGGGCAAAAACTACAGATGATTTAATCGGGAGATTCTTAAAATAGCCACCAACGTACCTAGTGGTGCTGTATGAGTTCAGTTTTAGTACAAGTTATCGAAAAACATTAATTATATGACCTCGAGCCAAATAAATAGGTGAATGCAAATAATATAGACAGTTTATATCTTCATATTGGAATGTAAGCTGTCTACTGCAATGCCAAATTATTGGGAAGTACTATAACCGATCTTAACTACTTAGAAGCTTGAAAAATCGAATTGTTTTTAAATGGCCGCCAATAAATAATATTTTAAAATATTTTTTTTTAAATATGGCAACAACTTAAAAAAATAATTCAAGTTTTTTTTTTTTTTTTTTAATTTTAATATTTGATTTCTGTTGTATTTAGTTGGGTCAGATTATAATTCTTTTTTTTTAAAATTTAATTTTATAGATGGGTTGTTAAAAAAAAATTTTAAAAAAATAAAAAAAAATGCTAATAAAAATGTTATTTTCTCTTGTTTGAAGTTCGGGTCAGAATTTTTTTGCATTTTCCTTAAGACCTTCGTCAAAATGAAAAAGTTGAGTCGCAGACTTATGTAGTTTCCGCTTACAACAATACCTTTTTGAAACTAGTCACCAGACCAAAATTAAGAATAAAAATTAAGGGACCCAACAAAATTTTTTTTGCCAATTGTTTGTCATATCGATAAGCTAATCCTAACCATCTCTAGCACAATCAATAAGTAAATGCAACTGTCTTCAGATCGCACGTCTCAACAGATGTAAATATATTCAAATTTTGTGCACTTGCTTATAAAATCTTCCATTTGCCCAATCTCTCTTAACAGATTTACTTTACAAGAGCAGTTTCACTCTTCCCTTTTTTTTTATTTAACTTTATTTTTATATACCACAATTTCTGTGCTATCACCATTTTTGCTTTCTGCATAATTTGCCATATTCCATATTCCATTTGGTCAAATGCAAAAACAAACTGAGAGGGACGCTTATCTCAAAAATGTTGTGGCTAAACGCATATTCTCACAAATTTGTGTCATGTTTTTGTTGGTTGTTTTGAGCATAATTTAAAAACAGGCACCTTTGACACTTGCAACTGACACTTTTGCGGAGGAGATTTTTATTTTTCATTTTTGCTCAGGACGGACGCTTTAATTTAATATGCTGTTGACCAGACAGAAAAACCAAGCAGCAGCAGCAGCAGCAGCAGCCGGGTGGGAGGCAGGAAAAGAAACCAAATCCCAAAAGTGTACCCAAATCACTTTTGAAACTATCTGGCGCCTTGACGCAGCCGGGTTAAACATTTTTGACCACAAGCAAAAGGTTTTGCTTTCACACACGAGAGAGACGCATACATATTTATGAGGTCCTTGTGGATTTCCATTGAGATAAGCGCTGGCATTTAGGTTACAAAGCGAGTTTGAACCCTTTTTTGTTGTTGTGGTTAAAATTTTGCATATTTTTATTGACAACAAATTTAATTTGAACGCTTGAATTATAATGAGGCAAGAAGTAGACGCGCGCTTACAGTTTGTGAGTCATTGGTATTTGATACTTATTACCCCTCAAGCAGTGGGGCAATCAATGTGAAACTGACACACACAAATCAATTGCCTGGCCAAGCCGAGCGTAAACTACGTGCCACGCCACGTTGCGTATACGTAATGAGTTCTTCTCGGTAAAGGAAAAAAAGAAACACAACAACCACAACTTAAAGAAAGAAGAAAAAAAAGAAACAGATAAACACACGCAGACCAAACTAACGAGCTGAAGGAAGGAGGATTTCGGCAAAACAAACACTGACAACAGCATGAAAAATTGTCACTGGCTGAGAGTTGTTCGCCTCCTTCCATTCGCAAACACTCGAGTGAAACCGGAAATGTTGCTTAATAAAAACGGATATACCAATTTAGTTGTGTGCAGTGGCGGCAGCAGCAGCAATGAGAACAACAGCCAAGGAGCAATGAGTGCCAGAATAAAACACCAGCAGCAGCGGCAGCGACAAGAGGAGGGACAGCGACAACCCAAGCACGATAAGCACCAAGAACTGCAAGCAGAGCCAGTTGAAGCAGGGGACAAGGACATGAACAAGGAGTAACTGCAAAGCTCAAATAAACACAAAAATAATAGAAATTCATTTAAAGTTAAACCGAAAGTAAAACAAAGGATATGCTAGACAAAAACAACAACAACAACCTCAAATTATATATAAAAAAAAAAATAGGATAGGCAATTTTGACATATTATTGAACTGGTGTATACCCTTTTCTAGCTGCTAAAAAGATTCCAACAATTAATTTAATTTTTTCTGTCCCCCAAACCTGAACTTGAAACGGAGCACAAAGCAACTGACAAGGGTTCGGTTTAGCAAAAAAAAAAAAATATTTTTAATTTCTTTATGAAAATTTTACTCATCCCCCATGTTAAATCACACCAATACATTAAGTTATGAAAAAACTTCGACAGGCAATCTGGCATTTAAATTACAATTTAGATATTGGGCTTCTTGAAGTTCCAAGTATTTTCGTTTGCTCTTCAATGCAAAATTGTGTTTACTTTTAAATTTATTTCAAAGTTGCCATTAAAATAATAAGCTCTCTTAGAATCCTCGAAAAATAATTTATTTTATAAAAGCCAAATCAAAATTGTTCTTCAAATGATACCAAAACCGTTCTTAGAAAGTGATACCAAAGCATGCTTCGTACGCTACTAAAAACGTTTCTAAAATAAATACATATGTTCTTAAGCTGCGTTCTATTAATAAGCTAGACATTGTCTTAATATGATATCAGAACGTCCGTTCCATCTCCCTGCTTGATGGAAAGGTCTAAAAAATATATAAGCGTTCTCAAAAAAGCGTTCTTCGAATAACCCCGTCGTTCTTAGAATAAGAAAAAACGGGCTTACTCTACTTTTGAGAACGAAAAGCTAATTTTCAATACATCTAGAATAGAAATTTTATTCACATAAACATATTAAGACCGGATATGAAAAATGAAATGATGAAACAAACTGGTTTCTAAGGATGAAGTGAGGAGGTGTCGCTACACCTCTTTTTCACAAACAAAAGCTTTTTGAAAGACTTCATGAAGTAAGCTTAATCGTGAGAGTTCCGCCTAAGGGCCGTTTTCTCATGTTCATGTTTTTCGAATATAGGAAAATTTACTGAATTTACTTTTCTCATGCAGACAAATAAACACCTAGATCTTTTTCAACCTAATGGATTTAAAAATCATGTGCATTGCAACTCATGTTAGGTATTTTTATGCATGCAAACAAACGGTCACACCGAACGATGTACAAAAACAGCTGCTGCACAAAATCGTTACTGAATTTGTAATAAGAAATCAAAAAATTTAAAAATATTGGATAGGCTTTCTATATAAAGCAGAAGGGCAAAATCACTGCTTGACCTATTGCTGAATCAGCCATTATAGCAACAAGCCTCTCCGACAGATACGCTCTTGTCTTTGCCAGTTCTGACTTGGACTTTTGTTTTATTGAAAAAAAAAAACCTGTCGCGGAGCTGCTTTCATTCGCACCAAGTGCCCATCTTATCACTAAATTGTTCGTCCAATTTGATTTAGGTCTTCTCCTCCTGATTCCAGGGCACTTGGTCCGACTATTTGTTCTATAACACATCCTTATATTCCTCAACAAGATTCTTTACCGTAAAATGTTTTCTTTATTTTTTATTTTTTTCGTTTCACATTTTTGATTTCAATTGGCGCTCCATTATCATAGCAAATAACAGTTGTGCGTACCCGTGCTGCGAGCCTATAATTAGAACGTTTCTAGTGACCATTGCCGGTGTGACCGTAGCTCAATTGCATACAATACCTAAATTTAAAATCAATGAAGATGAGAAAACCAATTTTATAAAATCTTCTTAAGGGGGTCTTCAACCTTTGAACACGGTTTTTTTAAGTGTTATTATGAAAAATTCTATAGAGAAAACCAAAAGAGCTTTTTCAATTTGGTTTTTTGTTTTAAGTTATTTATTATTCCCTAAAAAATTATAAAAAATTAGAATTTGAGGGTTGTTCGAAAAGTTATCGGCCTGCCAATTAAGGCTTAAAAAAAAAGTGGTGTAGAGGTCGTAGCTATGATACCGGAACTCCAAGATATCGGAAATTAAAACGGTAAATGAGGTTATGATCAGAATTGATGTAATTCTGGCCCGTACCTCAATTTTTCTTTCAGAAAATTTTTTTTCGGACGGGATCAAAAAACAAATTAAATAATAAAAAAAAAAATTTTCAATCAATTATTTTTTTCCCCAGGAGGTTACTTTTCACCTGACCTAGTATATAGGCATTTTCTTCGCCACTTTCAAACTTTGGTGGCAAATTTTCCCTACTTGAAAAATTCGTTTTTCCATTTATTTGGCCCATAAGGCTTTTATATACATTGATCGGCCCAAATTTAACAGTTGGTCTTAAGCTTACTCAAATCCCCTTCTTCTCATAGATCGGTTTAAAAAACGTGTTGTCCATTTGCTGACCTTAGTGGAGAATTTTGAGGTTGAAAAACCAAAATCATGTGAGTTTTTTCAAGATTACTCCAAGGTTTGAAACTGTTTTAGAAACGAACCCAGCAGAACTGAGTTGGTTCGAGTTTTTTTTGTCCCTCGATCCGGATGATTAACCGAACTTTCTTTTTTAACTAACTCCCGACTCAGAACTGGTATAGTTTTTAACGGAAAAAATTGTTGTATAGCATTGGGTCGGTGCATTAAGTAGTAAATATGCGTTTTATAATTCTTATCCATATTCGATATATTATGCAGCGAGATGGCTTTATTTTCGAGATGGTAAATAAAGTAAAATTTATGTTGTAAAATGACAATACTTAGCACAGAAATATTTTTGGTGCATAGAAGAAGGATCAGGTATTTTTTGAGCCGAGTAAGATTAATAAACAATGAATAAAGCCAAGCATGTCTAAATATGGACAGATTTTCTTAAATTTTACGAAAATAGAGGCACAATATTTTCCACGAACTAAGGAACAATGAACCAAGGTTCAAACTAAAACCTTAGATTCGCGAACTGGAACTTTGAACGATGGGTCTAGGTTTTGTTGCTTCTTTACTTTGGTCAAAGAAAGGCTCGATGCGATTTACGATGGGTCTAAGCCTTCTGCAGAATTAAAATATATCCCGAACTGGATCAGTCGCACATTCTAATTTTTTCTATAAAGTATGGACACCTACTTGTTTTTACAATTTAAGTTTGAGATGAAATAGTGACCTGTTGTTTTTTTTTTTAGCTAAACTCTTCTGTTCTAGCCGGCTCAAGCTCGAAAGAATTTGATGTGCTTTTTAGATTTTATTTTTCTCGTTCTTTTAAGAAGAAATTTAGTCACCTGCTTGTCCAGGCACTCAATATACCCCAACCAAGTTACAGGGGAAATTGTGAAAAAGTGGATGGTAAAAAAAAAGCTCAACGTTAAAATGCACAGCAGAGTGATCAGGATCAGGAGCACAATGGGCCGAGACCAAGCTGTGGCATGTTGAACATATTTGCTGAGCTAACTGACCAAGCGAGTGATGGAGGTGGAGGGGGTTGTTAGGTTATAAAGGGGGTGGGGGAAGGTTTACTGTCGCTGAAGTTTTAGTACACAGCTTACAGCTGGAGTGGAGTTTGGTTTGGTCCGAGTTGCTGCTGCTGCTGCTGTTGATGGTGGCGCCAGGCCGCAATTTTTGTGTTTTTAGGTTTTTAAGCTTTTTTTTTTAAATTTTTTTAGTTTCTCTCTTTTTTTTTGCCCGCTTTGTTTTGCGGCCAATGCAGCTCGTTTACGTTTGAATGCACTTCTGTGTTGCTGCCACAAGAGCAAGAGCGATAGCCGGGGGAGGGGAAGCAGACCTATTCCAGTCGACTGGGGGTTTGTCTAAAACAAATGACCAAAATGACACATGACCAGGCCAAATGGCCACCAAATATGTAGGCCAAAAAAAAAAAAAAACTTAAAACAAACAGAAATGAAATATGCCAAAGCCATCATAATTAGAACTAGGAATTTCAAATTTTCTTGTTTTGAGAAAAAGGGTTTATGCTACAAAATCGTGCGGAAAAATGGCGGAAACTTCTTCAGGAAAAGGAAGTGCGTTCCAGGCTTAAGAACAAAACTGAACTAATGGCTGGGAAAAAATGTTGTTTCAAGCTGTGTGCACGAGCGAGCTCAAACGATATTTTCCATTTTGTTTTTTTTTTTTTTTTTCACCATCGCCTCTCTCTCTGGCCAGCTGTCATAAAAATTCGCCATAGGAAAAACCTACGCAGAGTTGTTTTTTTTTTTTCCTTTTTTTTCAAATGAGCACAACACAAAACACAAACAACAGGAAGAATAAAAGCGACATGCTGAGTTCAAATGGTAGTGGTGGGGGTGGATGGGGTAGGGGTAGGGTTAGGGAGAAGCCGCTTTTCCTTTTAAAGGAGTGAAAGATAAATAATGGCTGACATGATGCGTGCCAGCAGTGTTTGGTGTGGCGGCAGAGCGGCATGTGGGTATATGCCGCTTAGGCTTTTTTGCCTGAACATGATTGAGGGCATTGCCATAACCTGGGGTGGTCCTCGTGGTATTACTCAACAGTTTAGATACAAACAAGAGATGGCCAAATTTGCCATACAAATAGATGATAGATAGCCAAATGACTCAATTAGCGGGGAGATAACGTGTTTCCGTTGGCGGCGAATTGAAATTGTAACACAGATGGGACCGCCTCATACGAATGGGGACTAACTAAAGTTTGTCGTGTTTGCTGCAAATAAATTTTCATTTAATTTTAAAATGTTTTGAAGTCAATCTTTTTAAATTCGGAAATGTATTTACAAAATTCCTTCTTATTTTCGTCTTAAAATTAAATCACTGTTGCCTCTGGTAGAAGTTTTCGTATTAACGTTTGCATTTCCAGTAAAAACTGTTTGACTTTATTAGAAGTTACACAAATATGCTAATAATCCATATCAGATAACAGCAATTTAATCAACAAAACCGGCTGCTCAAAGCCAAGTAGATTGAATTCAATGTGATTTCTTTCCATTTGATCTAGTAATCGAACTTATTTTTAAAGCTATCCAATTCCAGTTCGAAAAGCAATTGTTTATACGAAAATCTTAGTAGACTTTTAGCACACCCCCAAACTATTTTTTCTGGTTTTAATTTTTGATTGCCCATGTTTTATGGTTGTTTTTTTGTTTTTTGTTTTTTTTTAAGGGGGGGAAAAAAAAATAATAAATTTATTTTAACTGAAGGGGGATTTTTAAAGTGTTTTTTAATATTAGCACACCCCAAACTGTTCCCCATTTGCTTATGGTATTTGTTATTTTAATGTTAAATTGGCTTTTAATTAAAAAAAAAATCCATTCTCTGAGATCTTCTAATACTGTTCCTTTTAAAATTTTAAAATTTTATAATCTTGATTTGGAATACATGTCAGATGAGTAATTTTTTTTTTTATTATTATAAAAAAATTTGTTGCTTGTCGCAAATATTATTTATACAACTAAAAAAAAATAAAAAATAGCCCTTTGGTTTTTAGACTTGGTTTTACATCTTAACAAAAGACAATTTAAAAAATATATATTAATAAAACCAAGAGGGTAATTTACTTCCCCTTATACCTATTCATATAATAACATATGAGTCAAACAACATCATAAAGAACAGAGATGCGGTAACTTGGAAGCAGAAGTCCAAGAAGCTTAAACTGGAGCTTAAAAAGCCTTAATGCATTGGAACAAAAATCTTAAAAAGGAAATTATTTAAAAAAGATTGTGATTCTTGGGACACCCGATACGAGCGAAGCTCATAAGAAAAAATTGATATATAGTTGTATAATAATATGAAATATTTACGTATGTGGACCTTGTTGAATCAAAACAAAATCATTTGGAAGAACAAGAAGAAGAATGCGATAACTTGGAAGCAGATGGTCTTAGCTTGGCAATGACTTGGAGATCAGTTTGACACTGAAGTTCATCGAAAGGACTGGTAAAAACGTTGATAATGATTATAATATGTAGACTGACAAAAATTTTTATTCGATTCCGTAAGTTTTAGCAACAAACAATTATTCTGTCTCTGTTTCAATCTGAAAGAATCCATTGATGGTTTTTTTTTTTCATAATCTCGGAATTAGTTGCTAGGTACTTTTCGTCAACAATGCAAAAGGTGGGACTTTTCTTTGTACTGCACGCCTTGCCGAAGGAACGCTGACTCCACAGCATTCAACCGCAGGAATGAAGAAGCAGCGTACACCAATATTGCGTCTTCGACAACAAAGCATGTTTAATTGAAACGCAACAAAAGTTAAGGGATTCTATGTTACTTTAAGCAGACACTTGATCGCTTATCTAGCAAAAATCCATCCATATTATGTATTATGCCAACCTTTTCATTGAACACATGAGGCCTTATCCAGATCTGTAAAATTATGTATGCATTTAATCTCTAGTTTTACTAATATTTCTCTTCAAATTCCATTTCCATTGCGTGAATGTATAAAATGCGATTATTCAATGTCATTTAGGCTAGAATTACTTACTGAATTTTTAGCAATAATTATTGTCACAATTTTTCCTTAATGGACTAAAGTTGCTGGTGTGTGTTATCTCAGCCTTAAGAAAAGCATTGTGCTTTCACTTAAAGCATACTCTGACTCACTTATACCAACGACATTTCTCCATAGAAGAGAAATTCTATTTGTATCTATTGAATATAGTTAACAATAACTAATATTAATCGTAATTTCGCCTCTGTCCAAATAAGGAGTAAATTTTTTACAATATGTCCCGACTTCCATCGATTGGGCGGAAGCAAAGATTTACTATTATTGAAAGTATAAATATGACAATATATAAATAAAGAATCCACAAAAGATAACAAGTGGTATAAACTATTATATAGCAGACATAAGATCCGAAGGGGTCATGAGATTCGAAATAAGATCTACATATATGTAAGAAAATTGGCCGGAACCGTAGGGTAAATCTAGAAGGGATAGAAAATTGAATTCGGCAGGAAACCAAAGTCAATGTGACCGTTTATAAGCTTATAGGTAAACATAACTCCATGGCAGCTCCCTACGATCCTGCAGAGACGGTAGACTTAATAAACGAAGCCTTTACTTGTACGATGATCCCAGTTAACTGCACTTAAGGCGAAAAGGAGGAATTCTTTCTGTACCGATTCTATGAGGTCTAGGTAACATGCGTACTGAGATGACTATACACATGAGCAGTACTCGAGTATTGGTCGTACTAGAGAGACAAAAAGAAGTTCAGTGGTGTAAGAGTCATCGAACTCCTTATAATTTTTGTCTATGTGACAAAGTTGTTTCTTTTTTCACTAAGCCGCCTTAACAGGACCTCTTGAAAATATTATAGTATGATGCAATAACCTCACATTGTAGTGTACCTGAAAAGGAATCGTTGTGGTTGGTTCGGCCTAATTTTTGTTGTATAATTGAGAAATAAAAAACGTGAGGCCCCTAGAAATTTCTAAATGTTAAAATCAAATATCATTGCAATTTTTCCATCAAATTAACGTTTAGTTCGTTGTTAAGCCTCAAGCTAAGTAAGTCTCTTCACTGTAGCAAAGCTAATTGAACAAAGAAAACGTTCAATTAGTTAAGCTCAATCGTCAATTGAAAATTGTACAAATTTTGTGGCACAAAAATGCTGCAGCAAATTAAAAGCCACACACACACACACGCAAACGCACATACATATATGCACAATGTCCTAATTAAAAAGCATAATTTAATTAAGAGGCGGCAGCTGGTCAGGCTGAAGGAGCAGCAGGAATGAGGCACAAAACTTGTGGCATATGCCACAAAAACAAGAACCGAACAACTGGTTGTCGTGTCTTTCGTATATTTTTGCAGCTCATAAATTTTGTGGCAAGTGTTGTTGCTGTTGTTGTTGTTGCTGCTGCGGCTGTTGCTGATGTTGCAGTCATTTCATGTTCGAACATTTGCAGCCGCAACGCACAAAAGTATGCAACAGCAGACAAATACTTAACATTATTTAATTTCCAACAAATTAAGTTTAATGTTGTACAATTTGACCACATGATTTATGCAGTCAGTTAGTCGACAGCAACAGCAGCAGCAGCAGCCTACGACTATTCTTGACCAAATTATGTCAAATGAAATGCACATTATAAGTGAAGAGAAAGAAAAGGCTTAACGAATGGGGAATGCCCTTTGTTCACATTTTCATAAATTTTTAAAATTATTCTAGTTTATTTTTTATTTCAAAAATATAAAAAAAAATTTTTTTTTATTTTTTTTTTTGATTCCTTCCTAACACCTATTCGGTGTACCCTTCGGGGCTTTTAGTCCCACACACTATGTGGTCAGTAGGCATGACTTTGGTCTGGTCCATCTGTGCGTGCCTTATTGACTTGGCTTTCAACACAACTGAGCCGCAAAGTCAATTGTCTGTGTCTCTCGGCAGCGGAAATGAATGAGTCTCAAAGTCCTGACGTCCTGACGTTCTGGCCATAGACAACAGCAGCAATTCTACTAGTCACATTTTCATTCAAAATGCAGTTGATTTTTCATTTCAATTTTCTTTGCCTTTGCCTTACAACTGTGCTGACAGCACAGAAAAAGCATCTCCTCCTCCCCGCCCCCTGCTCACCCACTGTTTGTTCATTTGTCGCCATCTCTTTCCCCCTGTTTACTCTGCACTGGCCGCATATAAATCCAACTGCGTGCCAGAGTAGTCACTCATGAATCCAAATGCCGCCAAACTCCGTCTCCGTGGCTGGTAGAAGGTACCAATCCTCCCCCCCACCTGTCCCCCTGCTGAGTATGCGAGTGTGTTTGGGTTTGGGTTTTAGTTTCCTGAGTTTGCTTTAACTGTTGTTGATACGGTTTCCGTTTGTCTAAAGCTCCAAGCGGCACTTAAGTGAACTTTAAACACTTTTATTAATGGCATATTATGTAATATACGTGCCCTGCCTGCCGTCGCGATTCGGAGTGTGTGTGTGTGTGTGTGTGGGAGGGTAGAAGGGTAGGCAACTTTCCAACATTTACTAGCTGCAAAATGTTTTAATTAAAGTGAAATTGGGTATTCTGAGTGGCACAAGCCATTTCTCCTCCTGCGCAATCCCAACTGCCAACTGCTTAGCCAGATGTTACGCATACGCTGGGTTAAAACTTTGCCCAGCAACCCACACCCCGCCCTACCGCACAGTCATAAGCTATGGAATATGAGTGAATGCTTTATCAGAGGAATACATTAGCTAAGTGCACAATTTTGTGAAAAATTACACCAAATTTCTCACTTGAGAATGCAGATAAATATTTCTAAACATCAATTTAGATAAACAGAAATTATTTCTTTTCAATTATTTAGATTAGGGCAAGCCAGCCCTTTTCCGCTTTATTTAACTTTATTTAAAGTATACAAAAAAAATTGTGGCAAGGCCAGCCACATTTTCCGCTTTATTCTATGCCTAAGAACAGATGGGACCTTAGAAGTATGAAATATAAATTATAGCACGCAATTCCTTAGAATAGAACAGGGCCCCAAGAAGTAGGCAATACATATTTAAGTTCTGTATTATTAACTGTAAGGTCCTTATCAAAATTATAAGACACTTTGTTTTTTTTTTTTATTTTTAAAGATAAGGTATTTAGAAGATAACAAATTAGGGTTCCTAATTTTTTGCAACAAAATAGCAAAATGTTTCAACAAAAAAAGTTTTAAAAATTTAAAAGTTTTTTGTATTTTATTTTCAACAAATTAACAAAAATTGGTATTTTCGACCTTATTAATATTATAAGATACTTTTTGTTTTAGTACTCAGAAAGAAATTTTGTCTAAAGGCGATTACTGTTACTATTTAAATAATGTAACTTAAGTTGGTCTTCTAACTTTGCTCAGGGTTTTTTTGAGATTTTTTTTATAAATGTATACTTGCTTGAACTTAAAGTTGATAGCAAAAAGACCGAACACGGTGGAAAAGTTAATATATTATGATTGAGAGAATAATGAAGAGGCATATCTAATGTTCTATTACACACTACAAACGCTGCGATACCAATCACTGAAGATGAAATAAATATATTGAAGAAGATTCATAAAATATTTGGCTTGATTCAAAAAGGCAACAGAAAAAGTTTCAGGTTAAAAATATGTTACTGTTTCCTTATCATATATCATTCATTTATGCCAATGCCGCAAAATGGTGCATCAAACGCCAGAGTTGAATGCTCCCAAGAACAGTCACAGAAATGGCCCCTATTTTGGACTCTTTTCAGAATAATTTGAATGCATGCATCAGAGTTTCTTAAAAATTATATGGTATATATTGGAACCCACAAGCCAATATTAATGCCAAAGGTGAAACCAAAAGTGTCGGAAACCTTAATTAAGCTCGTTTTTTAATTTAAAATTTTTTTAGTTTACATACGCGTTTGATTAACATTACAATCGAAAACTATCGTTGACTATCGATGGTTTTCAAAAAACTATCGTTGACTATCGATGGTGTCGGCTATCGATAGTTCCCCACCTCTAGTGGTAGCCATGATTCCGAGACTCCAGGTTATCGGAAATGAAAACGGTAAAATAGGTTATGATCAGAATTTGATGTTATTCTGGCCCTCCAATCCTTTTCAATCATCAAAGCAATTATCGGGTAAGGTGATGGTTGTATTAGCAGTTTCTTTTTGAGGAACAAGGAAAAAACGATTAGTGTTAACCTCAGGACCTTTACCTCCTTCCACTCAATCGCATAAACGGATCTGCATCTTAGCGCCCTGTACTAACGCACACTTTCTTTGCGACATGTCGAAGACTTGCGACTTATATTTGTTGTACGATGGTTGAGTTGAGTTTATATTTCATGAACGGACAAATAGAACAAAATCATGATTTTAGAACGTCATATTTTTCTCTGTGTAGAGAAACCTACGATTTTATATGGGAATTTTAAACGTGTATTTTTGATTTTTTATGTGTTTGCTGTCTGCGAGCTCATTTATTCCCCTGCAGTTCAGTTGTATGGTCGTTAGGACCCGAGCGGCACCGGGTATATAGCTAGTATAAGATAAAAACGAAAACAAATTACAACTTAATCTAACCTAACTAAATAATATGAAGCGAATGATCTTGGATGAATGCGAATGTATACTTCATGCAAAAAACGTAAGTAGCTGAAGGATCTGAAATAAAGAAGGTCAATTTTTTCACCTGGAAGTGAACAGCGCACAGAAGTGTAAATTGTGCGGATATATTCTTAGCATTCACACTTAAAAACCTATTTTTTAATAGTATAATCTTTGTTAAATGTGAGGATTTTAAAATGTAAACAAGGGCAACACTTCGTATGAGTAAATGATCTAAATCCTATCTGTTGTTTTACTCTTCAAACGCTTATTGTATAGGGGGAAAGAAGTATGACCTTACAATGTTAGTTCATATATCCGTACAAATGCCCAACTAGGATCATAAGCATAGGGAGTACAAAGTCCCGTTAAGTTAAAAAAAAAGGTAAAAAATTGTTTAAAAGATTTTTCGATTTTAAAAAAGGCTTTACCTTTAATTGTGTATCATTTACTCCTTTTTTTGATCTGTATAATTGAATATTTTTAAAAAAACAAATCAAATAAAAAAATATTAAAGAATTTAATAAAGAATTGTATTTTTTAAACTTTAATTTTTTATTTGTTATTGGCTTGTCCTGCTTAGCCCCATTTGCCTAGTCATCATCCTTGTGGATTCTCCGCATTTCCCAACATCGTTGTCGGCTGGGCAAATACTTTGCACTGGCTCACATTACGCATACGCAACGTTTGCAGTTAATTTGCAAAATGTTTCACATACTGGCTTTTTAATGAGTTGTCGCATCTGTCCCCAGCCCCACCCCCTAGGGTTGGCTCAATAAATAAAACAATACGGTGACCCAAAGGAAACCAACAATTATTTAATTTCTGCTTATGCTTAATTTTTGTTTTTTTTTTAAAACGTGCTTCAATTGGTTCAATTGTTTTCCTTATTTATATTTGTCACAGAAGATGCTGGTTGTAACAGCAAAACATGCAGAAGCAAGTCCTAACAATGCCACTAAAGACTTATGGCATTAAGGCACACCAACAACAACAACAGCAGCAGCAGCTCAGCGCATGTCAGCAGCACATTACAAGCAGCACAGAACTAACTATATGTAGTTGATTTTTGCACAACAATTGTTGTTGTAATTGTTATGGGCAAAAATTACAAACCCCGAAGCTTTCAACTCTGAGGTTAAAAAGTAATATATTTTACAGCAACAACATGGAACATAGCAAAAGGCCAGACTACATATTATATTTATGCCAGCAACAGCACAACATAACAACAACAACAACAATAACAATGGCCGTTGTTAAAAGCAGAAATTCGCATTAAGCTGAAAGAACAGCATAAGCTGGAGGGGCGTCTCAACAAGGGCAAGCCACAAGTAAACGAACCAAGCAGCTTGTTTTAAGTGTAATGCACACACACACACGCGCACACACACATGATCACACATACATTAGTTGCACTGCTGTCTCATCCTGTTGTCGGCATCGGCGTTGTACCATGAAATCTTTTTAAAAATTACTCACAACACACACACACACTCACACGTGCAACAACAATGCCCAAATGCCATAATTCTTGTCTACGCACAAAAGTATGCTACACTTTATATGAAATAAATAATTACAAACAAGTCAAGCAGACAACCGAAACGTTGGCCAAGTGTTAGACATACATGTGTTCGTGGTGAATGGTGAGTAGTTGTGCTGCAGGGTTTGGGAGTGATGAGGAGGGGAGGGGAGGGGTAGTATTACAAGTAACAGTAGGCGATGTTGATAGGAAGTACATGTCGACGCCGGCTTAAGTCAAAGTGCATTACACTGCGGCGGTTGTTAATGCCCCCACACTTAGTCAGTCTCTTTGCCTAATACTGTTTGAGCAGATTTTAAGTGATATATTGACGAATATTTAAACACTTTTAAATATTACAATTTCTTAAATATCCTAGGTAAAGCAGTTTCCAAGTAAAGTCCTGATCTCAGATGGCATACTAAATTTATTTCTGCACTAGACTTCATATTAATAAGAGAGCTGTTCAAAATCATTCTGATTTCAAAGCTGTACGAGAGAGTTTCTTTTTATATGAAGCTTTGTGCAGAAAATATTTTATATGTAATCTGAAAATAGGAATTAATTTAAAAAAAAAACTGACAAATTATAATAAAATAACTAGCAAAAAATGTTTTTAAATGTTCAAAAGTCCCTAATAAATTATTCATTCCTTAGTCTAACGCCCAAGAATATTACATTATTAATTGAACATAAATTTTAGTTGTGTATCAATATTTAAAATTAATAATAATAACTATACATTAGGCTGAATCAAATGTAAACCAACAACTTTTTTCACTTTTTTACCCCTTTATTATGTTCTTTGTTTAAATTTGAAACTACAGTATTTTTTCCAAATTTTTAGTATAACGTTTAGGAGACGCTTACAATAAAATACAAATTTTATAGAAATATAAATTTATCGGGGTGTTTCGCAAATCTCTTGTGATTTTCGTATTAAACGATTGCAGCTCGAACTTAAGCTGTTTGACTTTATACAGAAGATAACACAAATATGACCGGTTACGAGATCATGTGTCGAAAGTTAAGCGATTTCAAAGCAAAGTCGATTTAACTTGTACGGTTTTGCTTCCATTTAATCTAATACGCGTATCAATTGTTGGCAATTCACTAATAAACATATTCAAGTTTGGTTCGAAATGCAGCAGTTTATATGAAATTCTCTGGAGATTTCCAAGTCACACCTGTATATCTTTTTTGTTCAAAAATAAAGCTAAATCTCTTAAAAGCTGGAAGATGTTTTCAGGTGCAGTCAGTGCTGCATACTAATGCTTCGCTTGGATGAAAACTTAAAATGTAAGTTTTTAAGTTCGTTTTTGAAATTGAAAATTGATACTTAAATACAAAGATTTTCAAGGAATAATTTGCTTTGGCAGGAGCCTTCTTATCATTAATCATTTCGTGGTTAATATAACAATAGTTGAACCTTTAAACATGCCATCATTTTTTGTATACTTTTAAACTTCAATAAAATTTAATTCACAATTAACTGACTTGAAGTTATTTCCCTTTATTTTTGTACAAAAATTGTTTAATCATTTGAAAATTCCAACTACCAACCAGGTCCACTACGGCTTTAAGAATAATTTACAAAATATAATGACGCTAGGCCAGACTAAGTGTTTCTTTCTTATATTATTCCTTTCTTTAGTATTTTTTTTTTTCAGAACAGTACAAGCTCCATTTTTAACGCCTGTGATACAAGCATATATGTATATAAACTATTTTTTTTAAGCCTCAAAACCCACAAGTAATCAGTCTATAAAGTCAGTCAATTTGGCTTAAATCTATATTGAACTGATAGACGACGAATTGTAGTCTAAGGGCCGATTTCTCATCTCAAACAATGCACTATCTATTAAATAACAGAGTAAAATTTAGTTTAATCTCCAGAAGAGGAGAAAATCGGCCCTAACACTTTTTTCACTTGCCCTTTCCTCCTCTTTCTTTCTTCTGATTTGGGCTTTCTGAGTAGGCAGTTTTGATCCTAGATAGTTTACATCAACAGACTATGGATTTTTCTTGACATATCGACTCTTTTTGTTTCAGTGCTTCAGTTCGCTTGGCTTTATTTTCATAGATTTTTTTAAAGGATTGATATTCTTCAAAGAATTTTATAAGTTTTTCCTTTACTTGTTGCTTTTTTCTAGTGACCTTTTAAGATTTCTCGAAATCCAAGATCTGCCAAAGCATTATTGGATTAATTTTTTCTAATCTTTATTTGCCCCTTTTTGTCGTGTTTAATGTATCATCAAATCCAACAAAATTGATGTTAGTCTACCAAATCGGTTATATAGCAGCTACATGAAGAAATTGTCCAAACCAAACCAGATTTTGGAAGTCGTCTTAGGATCTTAAAATACTTATGAGCACAAACCGAATTAAGGTTAAATAGCTAAAAAAAAAACTAGCGTGTACTATGACTAAATGTATTCTCTCCTGACTTACCTTTTGACCTCTTAATTTTTAGTGTGTAGTTCATTGAATTAGCTGTGAATTTTAAACTGCCTAGAGGATAAAATAAAACCAATAATATATTCCAAATAATAATATTGTTAGGCCTGAATGAAAGATTTCAGTGCACTGGCAGTGAAAAAGCATTAGCCACTGTATTTTGGCAGATAAAACTTTCCTTAAAAATTTTATTTGGCCATGACTAAAAAAATTTTAAAAAAGAATAATTACCCAGAGTCAACTATATGTAACGTAATCAAAGGTAAGCTCTGGTATCAGATTGGTCAATCTCTCATCGAAATAGATGCACCTCAAACAAATAATATTTAATGATCTGTTAAGCTATAAAATAATATTTATACCATTTTTTATACTCTTCACTCTACTCTTATTTCGCTCACAGATGAAATCGAGGCTGCATCAGGTTGGTATATATTCATATAAATTGTCAATTTGTATTTGCCTCTGACACTGATTCTAAGTGCATTTCAACTTCGATGTGTTAATAGTACTTTACCCCATTTTTGTTTTGGTTCTATTTTTGTTGATAAAGATGTCGTCGTCGTCGTCGTCGTCCACCCCCAGCACACCAAATGTCGACAGTAAACACAAAAACCTCAACACCAACAACAAATGATGAAAAAAAAAAAACTATATATAGCAAAGTGCAGTGTGAAAAAGTTTTGTTTTGGTTTGGTTGGATTTCATTTGCCAGACTTGACTTTTGCTTGGCATCTTTGGCCCCAGGCAAATGAACCGGGATCTCCCCTTCCCCATCTCCTCTCTCTAATATTCAAGTGCCAGTGAGCTGTGTGCACTTGCATTTATGAATGTTTTAGCATTTTGGGTTGACAGACGAAGTCAAAAGTGGGAGTAACAATTGAAAAATGCATAAAGCCATCACAGAGGCAGGGCAAAACTTTTCTTAAGAGCGTGTGTGTGTGTGTGTGTGGGAGAACTCTAATGATGGCTAATTATAACAAAACACACATGCACACATACGTATATGCCATGCAAACACTTAAATTACATTTTCTGGTCTGGCAGTGACTGCCAAACTGTTAAAAACTTTTGTGTGCAAACAAAGTTAATTTACATTTTAAAATTCATCCGTTTGGCAAAAGCTTGGTTAAATAATTGCGAAATGCAACGCCCTTAACATTTTATTCTACGTTTTACTGGCTACCCCCGCACTCTCATATGTTAATTTGGCGAAATCAACTTAAATAAAGCAAATAAAATCTATATACGTATACGAACTGACGCGTGTGCATGTGTGTGTGTGTGCATACATATGCATATGAAGTTTTCATAAGCACAAACATTATGCAGCACTCCAGCAAATGTCCCGGGGGCAGCCAGCACTCATTCGTTTCATTATTTGCATTAAAAAATATGTAAATCGGTAGCCAAAGCAAATGTAAAGTGTAATTCACAGTTTCCTATTTACTTTTGCCCAGGTTGCGAATGCTTTTTGTTAGCTTTTATAGTTTTTTTTTTGTATACAAAAATATCAAACATTTTAGTTAATTGAGTGCGGTATAAAAAGTGTTCAATTAATTTATATAAATTAAGTGAGGAATAAAAGCGAGAGGAAGCGCCATCATTAAGTCTGCATTTAAATTTTGCAGGCAAAGTGTGCACAGTTTTGGATACTTATTCAATCCTAATGATCCTTAGTTCTTTAGTAAAATTTCAAATTGGGGAATTCTTCAAAGGGGGAAAGTGATTATTAGAAATAAAACTTAAACTGTCTTTCAAATTTAAGTGATGTTTAGCCATAGTTAACAGCGAATTTGTTTTACAAATTACATATACAAATTACATACACAAAATATATATATCTGGCGGGAAAATGGCTAAATTGGCAACACTACTTTTAACTAATGCATTGAGAAATGGCCTAAAATCTTGAAAAGTCAGCAATCCTCGCTGATTTGTTATTTAAAGCAGGGCCGGCCAAATGGAAAGGACTGAAATATGAGCTTGTGTTGGTGAGTGCCACAGTCCACAGCCAACTCACTTGCAAAATCAAGTTTTTCTGTGCTACCCGATTCACACAGCCATTACTTCGGCTCGCGTCTCTGTGAAAAACACGAATGGGCTCGGCCCCCAGTGGCTATGAGCTGGCCGGGGTCTGGTTTAAAGATATAAACACATAACCGCGAGCCGACCAAACACACTAATCTAAACTACAACGAGCTGAGTCTATTCAGCAATGTTTATAATCACAGCAATTATGAATACTATGTTTATGCTTTAAAATAGTTAGCAAAATTCGGTCAAAATCGGACGACCCTATCCTATAGTTGCCTTAGGACAGATCGGTCAGAAAATGGTTTTTAGTGCGAAAAAGTTGTTGGTTTCCATGAAAGCTCAACCTTTATGAATACTACATGCTTTCTATAAAATTCGGTCAAAATATAGCTGGCATAGAACCGATGGGTTTAGTTAATCCAAATTAGAAGTAAACAATCAGATTCTAAAGGAGTTATACCCAGTTAGAATTTTAAAAAAATCCAAACAAATTTTTTTTTGCATTTTCGAAATGTACATATATTAAGGTATATTCTCTGAAAATTTCAAACAGAACTGGTAAAAATTTCCGGAGATATGCCAAATATAATAAAAGACATTATCTTCTTCTACACATTTTACCAACTGATGTCGCTAAAGCCGTATTTCAAATTTATGAATATCTCATCAACGAAAATTGATTGAAAAGATGTGTAGGTGGCTTTTGCACAAAAAAATAAAACAAATTTTAATAAGTTGATATGGAAAATAACTACGAAAATCATTCTGCAAAGGAAAAATGGCTCGTCGACAACATCAATTCAACCTATTAGAAGCTGCTGATGCAGTAGAGGGTATCATCTTATGGCCCTGGAATAGAAGACACCGTGATTGTTAAAGAATAAAATTTTTTAAACTAAATCAGGTGTGTCCTGGAAATCTCTAGAGATTTTCGTACAATTTTCGTATTTTGGTGCTTTCCCTAACTAAACTTGAATAACTTTCTATGTGAAGTGGCAAGAATTTGTTCGCCTTCTAGATTATATGGATGGAAAACCGTATGAATCAAATCTACTTGGTTTCGAAGCAGTCCGTTTCAAATCTTTGTCTGTTAAGATCTGATCTAGTAACCCAGCATATTTGTGTCAATTCCCATATAAAGTCAAACGATTTTAATCACTAGAGATTTGCGGGACATATATGTTTAAACTACCTCTTATTTATTCTTTAAACACGTTTTTCTCAAAACTGTGTGTTTCAAAGTCGGTGTTCACTTGAACTCTAAAACGGCTGAGCCGATCAATCTGATCAATCAATTTTTACACAACCTTCTTAGACATATTCTAAGAGGATTGATCTGAGCATAAATATTTAGTTAATTATTCATATTTTTTTAAACCATTTTTCTTAAAAATTTTGGTCGAAAGTTTAAATTTTTTTTAAACTGTTGCCAGTTTATCAATCATTGAAGCTTTAACTATTCCTTCGATCTATCCCAGCATTCATCTCCTAAAAGAATTTATCTGGTTTTTTTGATTTAAATTTATCAAAATCGAGCGCGTTTTGCAAGTGTTTTAAAATTTCGGCGCAGACGAAATTAGCTTTGCCTTCTCGATAAGATATGTTTAGGGTTACGAAAGATAAGACGGAATATGTGAAATCATCGGCAAAAAAATGGTCAAACCTAAAAATTTAATATTCATAAATAAAATAAAATTGTTCACCACAGAAAATTTGATTTTTTTTTTTTGTTATTATGAATTGAGACCCCAAATCTATAAAAAAAAATTGATTTGGTTCATAGTACAAAAAGAATGCAAATAAATGTATTTTTGGATGTCTAAGTCCTGATTTTCTATTGGGGTTGTTCATTTCGATTCAGAAAGGGTATTATTAATGCTTCTTGCATGTGTTATTGAATAGACTATGATGAATCATAGTTAAGATGTTCATTGAAGCTTTTCTGGGTTTGAATGGCTTCTGAAAATAACGATATATGTATCGATATTTTTAATAAATTTTACAAAATATCTAATGCTTTGGAACAGCTACGAAAAACTCTTTTGATGTGCTTACCCTTTTCAATAATTTTCACCAACATTTGAAAACATTGAAGCTAAATCTTAAACTTTTTTCCATAAAATATAATATATGTGCCCTATGATCTCTAATCGTTTACCATCACTAGTCGTGACAATTCCCGTTAAACTTATTCAACACTAGTTAATATATCGATATGCTAAATGCTTGACTAGGTGGCAACGCTATACTTAGTAACGATAACAAAAAAAAAAATTCTTCGCTCCTGAACATTTTTCGCAGCGTGGTTACCTCTTCGGTTAATTTAATTTTATATTCTTTTATTTGAATATTCCTGGGAAAAACCACTGTTGAAATGTCAAAAATCTGGGGTAAGTAATAGTCATTAAAGTACAAAGATAATGGTTCACATGCATCACGTTGATTTGGCCAATATGCCACGTGCTTGCAGTAAGCCATCGGCAGCATGTGGCAGCGCTTAAGTGTTGAATATGATTTATACTAAACAATTTCCTCACTTTCTAACCAGGATTGATTATTAAGCCCAATTGTAAGTACACGCAAAAGATTAAAAAGTCATTTAATTTGTCAACAATGGCTATGGAAACGGATGGTACGTGGGCCCAGTTGTATCTGACGTTAAACAAGCAGACGTATGTTTTGGCAACCGTTTCGAAAGCTATACCCCAGGCGCATCTGGATATGGTTTTCAGCAAGGGCGACCAGATTGAGTTCCACACCGAGGGTAAGAGCAAGCATTTGCCTTAAAAAAAAAAAAAAACAATACAGTATGACCATTTCAGGAGACGCCACAATTTGCCTGATGGGCAGCTTGTATGACACTGACTTCAAAGATGAGGACGAAGAAGTCGAGCAACCCAAGGCTAAGCGTATCAAATTAGCGGCTTCTGCCAAGGCCAAGAAGACTGGCAATAAGCAAAATAGTGTGACCATCAAAAAGCAAAAGCCGCAAAAGAAGAAGGAACAACAGCCAGCTAGGCAGGTGCTGCCGCAGCCATCTGAAGACGAAGCTTCGAAGGAACTTGTGCGCGTAATGAACGAACTGCTGCCAGTTCAGCAGGAAATGCAGCGACAACAGCCCACTAATGACATACGCACCATAACCGGCACCATTACAATTGCTTGTATCGTCACCGGTCCAGACCAGGAGATGTCTGTCATCTATGTGGGAGGCTTGAAGTCGAACGGTAACACCTTTGATTGCCTGCTGCAGGGCAGGCCTTTTATTTTCTCCCTGATCGGTAACGCCAACAGTCAATCCAATTCTAACCTGGTCTTTGATGTGGAATTAAATTTAATGGACTGATCATTGCCAAATTCTTTAAAGCTTTTAAAAAAAAATCAAACAATAATAATATACACTATACATCTTTTTGTATCGTTGATCGATCATTAAAATAGACTCAATGTATTTTTAGTTTTACCATTTGATTCTTTTTTTTATGCAGTACAAGAAAAAATGCTTAGATAAAACTGGGTAGCAGGATTTTGTGCAGTTTAGTTTGTTTGCCAAGAACTGTGCTTTTTAGGCGCTTACTTGAATAGACTCGGAGGCTGCTATTTGAATTTTTGATAAGGTGTGCAAGATGATAGCTGTATTTTATTATTATGGCCCAATTCATGAAATTTGAATGTCATTCTCGCGAGGTTGTTTAAATTAGGCAAATAAAGGGTGATTTTTTAAGAGCTATAGGAAAGTTTTTCAAAAAAAAAACAAATAAAATTCAGAAAAATGCATGAAATCTTTATATGAATCGATAGTACAGTCCATATAATTTATTGTTTGAAGATTATTTCATGCAAATGTTGACCGTGACTGCGCCTCAAATGGTCCATCCGCTTAGTCCAATTTTGGCATACTCTTTCCAACATTTCGGCCGGTATCTCACGAATAAATGCTTCAATGTTGTTTTCCAATGCGTCAATTGAAGCGGGCTTGTCTGTATAGACATGAGCTTTAACATAGCCCCACAAAAAATAGTCTAAAGGCGTTAAATCGCACGATCTAGGCGGCCAATTGACAGGACCTGAACGTGAAATAAAATGTTCACCGAACTCTCCTCTCAATAAGTCCATTTTTGCGCTTCCCCTTTTTAATAATAAAGTTCAATAATCTTTGGTGCGAATTTAGTCAAAAAAGCGTTGTTCGTTTGTAACTGACCATAAAATGGCCCTTTCAGGGCTTTGTAATAAGTCTATTATTGTTTAAATTATAGACCAAACTGAAGATGTTTGACAGTGAAACAAAACAAGAAACGTGCGTGAGCTGTTTAAACCAGTGTTGCCAAAAATATAATAGCTAAAAAATTACCCTTTATCAATTTGGGTAAAATTGTTTGAATCTAATACTGCTGGAATGTTATTTTACATTTGTTTGACTATTAATGTAAGAGCCATGTTAAATCGAGTAGCCTTTTCATATTTCCTATACACATTTTGAGAATTAATCTAGTTGTCCTGGCATAAATTTTAATTGACTTTTTCGTGAAAAAACGGCTGTAGCTTAGTCCAACAAGCTGATAAAAGTGCAAAAAAATTCGTAAAAATAGCAGATATGTTAGGCTATATGCTAAAATAGTTGTTTTGGTTTTCCGATTTTCGCACTAGTTTGTAGACGACAAACAAATTGAGAAAAAATTAAGTTCAAGGTCCAATTTAGTCACTTTCGGGTTTGCTGATGCGGCTTGCTTGATTTTTAATGGCTGCATTGATGTATGTAGTATCGCATAAAACCTATAAACCTAGAAATTTAGGCTTGGTGTGACCCCCATAATTTTCCATAAGCTAAAAAAAACTGCAAAATGGATTTTCCGCGATTTCTTGAAAACAAGAGCTGATGGAGAAAAACCGAATCGGGGCACAGAACAGGAACAGAATTTTGCATCGAGAAGGCCAGAGTAAAATGGTTGTAGGCTTACAGACCTGACTGGAATATATACCATCTATCAAATATCAAAACTATCCTACACCGTACTCTTTAGCAATTTCATCAGCCATAACAAACAATTTGCCAGCCTGCATTCTTCATAAGGCAACAACCGCAACACACTTGAGAATTTTGGCCAGCCTCCGCCTGTCCTGTCCTGTCTATCTCAGCTGTCAGGTTGAGAGAAAAAAAAGGGAATAGGTAGACAAACACCTACAAAAAACTGCATACAATTAGCGGCCGTTGCCTGTTTTTTCCTCTCCCCTCCCCCTCCTCCACCTCGATCAGTAGGAGTATCTGTATCACTTGCCATTCCAATTTGCATTTCGTTTTTTTTTCTTCTCACTTCTCGTTGCTGGCAACTTCAATTGATTTTTGACGCGCCAAGTGACGTTGGTCATGGCTCTGGGTCCAGGCTTGGCTACTCCTTCGCCTAAACATTATGTGCAGTTTTTTTTTTTTTGTTATTTCTTTTATGGACGCCTGGGTAAGCATGTTTTATGCATGTGCAACGGAAGTCAAAAACGGAGCTCGCCTAGAAGTATGCAACAAAACACACAGAGAAAAAATTGATGATGATGAAGCTGCGCTGCTAGGTGGTAGCGTAGCTGCCTGCTGGCTGCTGGTCTACATGAAAAAGTATCTGAAAACTTGAACTTTTGTTCGCTTCACAACTTAACGACAGCAAAGGGAACTGGGGAGCCATCCCGCATGCCGAGCTGTTTATTTTATTTGCTGTAAGCAAAGCAAACGCCAACCGCCCCACTTTTGGCTATCTGTCGTCGCCTTTTCAACGCATTGCGCGGCGTGTGATTTTTACTTCCTCTTTTTTTTTTTGTGTGTGCAAAATGCGATTTTCTTGTACATGCAGATTTTTGGGAAGCCAACCTGCCACGTGCATTTTCTTTCACCCACTTTTATTCCTTGTTATTTTTCATTTTGACTGTTTTTGCCATCGTATTGCATTTTCTTTCTTTCAGTGTTTTTTGTTTTTTTTTTTTGCAGCGCATTAAGCAAATTTTTTTGCTTGCTGGTTTGTTTGGTGGCCAATTATGTTTTCTCTCTTTTAGTAGTTTTTTCTTTTTTTTTTTTTGTTTGTGATTGACATTTGACAACTAAATGCCAAATTAGCTGGCAGTTTGATTTTTGGGGTTTCTTACATTTTGGGGCTTTAACATTTGTGGGCTTAAAGTTGAGGTCAAATTTTTTGGCATACTGAGAATTAATTTAAAGAGCGAGATAAGCCAGTAATAAAAATCTTAAAATACTTTTTTATTTATTTATTTTCAGCTTAAGTGCAATGAAAAAATGCAAGAAAACTTAAACTTTGAATAAGCTAAGAGAAACTGAGCCTTAAGCTCGTAAGGAGCTTAATATTGAGCAATGAATATGTATATGTATCTTAATGTTTTTGTTTACTTGAGTAAGTTAAGATGTGTGCAGGTTATGTTATATTTTTAATTGATTTTTTGTTTTTCTGTAAGGGTTTCAATATATGCGCTTTATTTTTAATATCGTGCACTAAAGTTAAATATGTTAAAACCATTAAAACTTTAGTTGATCTGTGATGGGACTTAATAGGAAAAGTGTCCTTGGCTGTGTTGGAATTCTACAATAATATTTGTTACAGGAATTGCAGGTTCTTGGCCTTAGCGAAGTTTCAGGAATATTTCTATTAAATTACTCCGGTTAATCTTATCTTATTCATATTCCTTTATTATGTTTGTAAGTGCATTACTTGGTTGATACCTGATGTTCGTTTTACTTTTCATTCTAGTAGACTTCTTCTTATTAATCTTTCATCCTTTACTTATCGGAAGACAATGCTTGATGTTTAATTCTTACATAATCTTTTCCAGGGTGATGTTGGCTTTTTAGAGTAAACATTAACTTTTTGTCCCTTCCCTTTAATGCTGTTCTACTAATCATACTCTGCATGAATCGTTGGTATTATCTGTGCTGACTATGTCCATGTTCACACGATAAAGTTAACGTCATGAAGCTCTCTTCGATTTCGTTTTAAAGCATCTTCACAACTCCATGCGCATTTATGACGAAGTTTGCTTCATGAAGCTCACCTTGATTTCGTTTGAAAGCTTCATCAAAACTCAATGCGTTTTTATAAGATGAAGTTTTTTTGTGAAGTTCTATTTCAATTCAATACCCTCAAAATAAACCTTCATTAGATCAATTGGTACAAAACAAAGGAGTTTTATCGAAAAACTTTAAAACCACATCCCAATATCGCATCATGAAGAACTTAATGAAGGAAACTTTGTCCTGCAAATATGGACTATACCAGTCTATATCACCTAGTACCCGAATGTTCCCTTCCAATACATAAAATCCGTATTTGAAATGATTAAGTATATTTTACAAAACTATTACACAAGGCAACACAAAAAAACCTCTAGGCAAGCCTTCCACATTCTTATAGTATTTGGGTTATCCTGATTCCGAATCTGGTACCAGATATTTTCTATCACTCTTAGTTTCCAAGTTATAGCTATAAACGTGAATTTTGCCAACAATTTGAATTATGTGGCCAATATACACGCAGCACTCCGTTTGCTTACCACTGAAATCGATACTGCATACATCAACGCTTCGTACAAAAAAAAAAAAATTCGCGTTCTTTACATGGCTCCATATTTTAACGAAAATTTGTCGGCTAAAATAAGTTATTAAAATTGAATTTCAATTTAATTTTCAACTAATGGTATTTTTTAATTTGCTTAAAATTGTAGAAGCTCATTTTTTTTTTCAATTTCGGTTTTTGTGGTATTTATGTAGCATTCGTGGAGGTCGAAAAAAATGGATTTTGTTGCCTTGTGTTATTTATCTTTCAAATATGAAATTTGATCAATTTTGTCGCAGAAATGATTTATTCTTTGTATTTAAAATTTGGAGTGTGTTATCTCAGAAATTATATGAGCTACGAATTTGAAATCAAGTGTTTGGATGGATAATAGGGTGCAATATATTTTCCCGATTCAAACTTGCTTTCAAACTTTAGTTTTCCAAAGTTCAGAAATTATTTCATTTAAAATTTGCTAACTGGGTTGGTAATTTGTATTAAGCTATTTTTCCGTATCAAATCCGGTTCCGAACTAGATTTGAAAAGTGTTTTGAAAAGTGTCTCACAGCCAGATTTTAGAAATTATTTGAGCTGTGAACTTTGGCGTGTTGGTTGATAATATTGACTAGGGGCCGATTTTTTATCTCCTACATAGCACTATGTGTCACATAAACTTACAAATAAAAGAGTAAAATTTTGTTTTGACACATATCAGCTATCTTAAAGATGAGAAATGAACGTTTAGACATTTTACTAAGACCAAGACCATGTTTGAATAAGATTGAAACGGTTTAAATGTGGCTGTGAACCACTTTTTTCCAGGATCTTTATGATCTTAAAATTGGAAATTGGTTATGAACGTGTATGGTATATGGAGCTACTTAAATAAGATAAATTTATGTTTAAAAAATTTTAAGAAATCACATGTGATTTCTTACTGATAATCAATCTTTACGGGACACGGCCGCCAGAGCGCGCCCACGGCCTGGAAAAATTCAGAAATAGTTACTACATATAGAAATGTTAAGATTATAAAATAATTGTTTTGTTTCTATATGATTTGGTTAGCAATTGATCGTATTTTTTATTAGCCAAAATTATAAAAATTACCTGACTTGATGGGCCAATATTAGCGCATGAGAATCAGAAAGAGTCACCAGCAAATTAAATTAAAATAAATTGGGCCTCGTAGCCTAGTGTAATTTAGTTAGTTATTTTAGTTAGAAATTTTTTACGACAAAAGTGCAGACTATACAGAAAAAAAGCGTATCTAAAGCCGCACCTAATTTTTTCAGTGCGGCTATAGTTATGCACCAAACATAAAACGAATATTAAATCTTAACGGTTTATTTTGCTTTGCTAATGTTGTTTTTTTTTTGTTTCCTGCTAATCTTGTTTTTGATTCTCTTTTCAAACTAACTACTAACTACTCGAACACTGAAAAATCGGGTGCGGCTATAGATATGCACCAGAGTTTAGTACAACTCTCATCTCATCCCGTAAAAAACAGCCCGGTTATTGTGCGTATTCTATTGACCATAACCTGATCAAAACAAGAACCGTAAGACTTTTCAAATATTTAGCACCAATAATGTACGATTACGAGTCTTAATAAACAGATAATCCCAAAGCTGTTGAGTAAAACTTCAGCACAGGAAAGAAAAGCTTAAGACTTAACGTGTAAATACACCTTAAAGCGCGTTTAGTCTCAAAACAGACAAGCAACAGGAAGGAAGTCTGCTTTCTCGTGGAAAGCAAGAGTGGCTTTACTCTGAAATTTAAATTCAATTTCCTTTCCTAATTCATATCTTCATGTCCGGCATCTATCCTAGCTCCATTTCTTACAAATGAGCACAAATTTATGCGTGTGCAATAAAAAATGTTTAAATATCAATAAAAGCAAGTTTTCTGGCTAGCAGGGTGCAGGTGCAGGTGCGTGTCTGGCGGTGTGTGTAGTTAACGAAACAGAAAATGAAGCCAAGGCAGCTGTTTGGTTGGCAAACTTGCCGCTGAGGCTGGGTTAAGGGCTTGGGCTTGGCAAAGGCACAGCGGAAAGTTCAACTACATAAACAAGTCACGTGTGTGCAACGTGCGAAGCGCAACGAAACGCAACGCAGGTGGAGGCGTCTCCGCTCTGCTCTGCTCTGCATCAGCAGACGGTTATGTGGCACTCGTAACCGGCGGCAATGCCGCCGCTTTTGTTTCACCTGCATCGTCGTTGCATATTTCACACCATGTGGCAAGGCCTGGCAAGAAGTTGGCAGGCTTCTTCCAACGAACGAAGCGAAATAACCGCAATGGAAACACAAAAAGATTTACTACTTTACTCCCACTCGCACTCCCCACTCGCAGTCCTCCTCCTGCTCCTCCTCACTCACACATCTCGCCCAGCTGGCAGTAAAATAGTAACTGACGGCATGCAAATTTGTTTGCATTCGCCAAAAAGGAACAATGCACATTGGCTGGCAAAAACGGCAACCTGCTGGCTGCCTTTTATTATTATGGTTATTCACCCTCCCTCCTCCCTCCCCCCCCCTGCTGCTTCATGTTGTTGTCGCATAAATTTTGCGGCTTCTTAAGTCGCAAGCAATAAAATAATATTAGCTGCATAGTCTGTTGTGACCCTCCTCCTTCCCATCCCTTTTCCCACATGCTTCTTTGCCGAAAAGTATGCAACACGACACTGCAACGTTGGCAATGATTGCAGCTGGCAGGCCAGGAAAGGAGAAGGGAAGGGACCCAAGACAAACGCATTTGTCGTATAATTTATGACAACAACTGGGGACTTTGTTGTTAGTTGGAGTCGCTGGCTCCCAAAGTTGGCTATGTGTGATGTAGTCGTTACCTTTTGAAGTGTTGCATGTTATTTATGTGCCCCCTGGTAATCAAACTGCCAACTGCATGTCAAACTATCAAATAAACCAAACTCCAAGCAATGGCCATAAAACTATAGATTAAGTATCGGGCAATCAAAGTGAAAACTGATAAAAAAAATTTTTTACGATAATGTACGAACGAAATGCATTTACTTAAAGTGACTCTCAAACTGTAAGTGGTTTAGCTTGTAGTTGTGGGGTCATTTGACACAGCTTTCCAGTTGCCATAAAACTGTGAATGGTCATAGTTTTAGAGTATTTACATGTAAAGCGAAGTGGAAACACTTTAGTTTAGCTTAGTCGAGTTTTACACGATGAAACAATCTTCATGAAGTTTTCTAAATATCTTTTGATGGTGGGAAAGAGTTGAGGTGGGGTAGCTTGCCCCTCTACACCACTTTCCCACAAACAAACACTTTTTGAGAAACTTCATGAAAATTGCTTCATCGTATCAATCCGGTCTTACAGTCTTCCTCTAAAACTGCAAATTATAAATGGAAATACGTTAGCTTCTCTTGCAGTTTTAGAGTAACTGTGAACAATCATAGTCCACTGCATCCGTGGGCAAGACCTTGCTCCCAACTGTTTTCATAGCTCCGAGTTATTTTTTGGCCAATTGCCGCCAACTTGTCGCGCAAGCAATAAGGTCGCATTGGAAAGAATAACAAAAACAAAATGCAAGCAGTTATTGGCAACATATCGTATCAAGCAGACGGTAGCAAAAACAAAATACTCGCCACTTGGGCAGACAGACGGCTGCTCCACTCGATGCTCGCTAATTAGTCTTGTTTTCTGTTGTTGTTGTTGGACTGCTCCTAAATTCAAGTTTCATGCCCACCTCTGGTCTACTGTATTCTGTGCAAATATTCTTCGATTTATAATCGGGAATAAAACACATTTTTAGTATTTATGTAAAGAACTACAAACTCTGTTTAAACAACTCCAAAAGAACGACAATAAAAACTACTCATAACTACTTCGAGCATCTTCCGATCAAGCTCATTTAGTTTGCGACCGGGCACGAGTGAATCGAGTGATCGAGAATCAAATAAGCTTAAACCAGAGGTGCCCACAGCCTATGCAGGGCTGCAAACCAATTCGGAACCGAACCCTTTAGAACTGGTTTCGTTCGGGCTAGACAAGAACTTGGGAACCAAACCCCGTTTGGAAATGATCCCTCGAACCCAAACCCGTATTAATGGGCTTCGATTTCAAAAAAACACTTTTTCCAATCAACAACAAAAGACCGAACAAAATTAATACAACCTCAAGCAAGGCAATGAAAATCGCATTTAAAACCATTCGATTTCTGATATTATTTTTGTGCATATCGTTGATATTGATAGGAAATTGTAACCCTAATAGAATAACTAGTTTGTTCATTGAAGTTTTTAAAACAAATATTTTAAAAATATTTGCAGATTTCATTATGTCGAACGGCTGTTATGTTTGCATACCGCTATTGATAAATTCGCAGAGGAAATTGAAATCTACGATTCTAAAGACTCTTTATCTTTGTTTTGTAGGCACTACGGTCTAAGTCCGCGCTTCCTCCATTTAAAAACAGTATTCTGCCAAACCACCACCCCAGCCTGGGTACGCCTTTTATCAGAAAAAATTAATCAAAAAGTGGGATTAGTGTTGTCAGCGAGGGGCTGTTAAGTTTCCCAGTGTAGTCAATTAGGTGGACGAACTTCCCTTCCATAGCCCTGTTTGCTCGTTTTATAGTAGATGCATTATATGTAACGAACGTAACGACAAACTTGCCCTGGACTATTTTCTTTAAGCCTTTTCTTATTTTTGTTTGAAAGTACTCTCCAAAGCTATATACCACTATTTTACGGGGTGGATATATCAGTAAGTGATATATCGCCAGCAATGAGGAAAAATATGAGTACACTCAGAAAAAAATCAAGAGTTTCGTACTTAAACAGGGGAAATTCAAGTACAAACGATCTCAAAAGCTGAATAAGTTCGGAATTTCCAAATCAGAGAACAACATTCTTATTTCAAGTTCATTTTTGATTCAAAAGTCCTTTCAATTTTTTTTTTATACAAACAATTATGTATTTAAGTCAATGACAAATTTACGAGTGGTTCAAGAAAAAAAGAAATTTTCAGAACAAAATGGTTAAAATTCCATCACGGACATACTTAAATTTAGAATAACTTTTGGTGTACTATTGCGTTCGTTCTGTTAGGCTTGTATCGGTAATCATTTACGACCTAATTTGACGAATTCGAATGCGGCACATGTAGTACATATTATGTATACAACTGAATGAGTAAGTCGGTTTAAAACGTTTGATGTTAAGTACCTTGAATTAAAAGTAAGTCGAAATTTACAATTTAATACCGATTAACTTAGAAAAAGGAACATGTACCAAATTCGATTTGACTTAATAGATGAATACTCTAAAATCTAAGAGTACTTCCAGAAGAGATACTTCCAAAAGGATAAGTAGAATGGGATGACCAAATGTTTTAAGTCTCCCTTAAGGTTTTGAAATGATGTTGTGGGTATACAGTGTGATGTAAAGGCGGGTAGAGTAGCTTGCTTTATAATAATGGTTGATTGTCTCAAGCGAAATAAAATGGGTAGTTGGGAAGGGGCCACTCAAAAGTATTTCCTTTTTACTTTGTGAATTGTTCAAAACAGTTGATTTCCAGAGTGGTGGCCACCATACTAAAACTCAATTGAGCTGAATGTCACCATTACATCAACTTACTTGGCATTATTCCTGAATTCCAGACTAAATTTTGTAGAGTCATGGAGGGCTAAGGTCTGAATATTTGTATCTCCGTGAAAAGGAACTAATTTCGTCCTTGTCGGACATACACTCTGGGTGCAAGATTATACCGACTCAGAAAGTGTCTCCTGAAAATTTTCTTTTAACATTTAAACAAACTGCATTTCACAGGTTGCAGGTTGCCCATACAGTACTGCTTAAGGAACCTCCCGCATTTGCTGCTGACTTAAATTGTATACTTTTAGGCTGGAATATTCCATAATTTTAGCTTAGTGTGCACTTTAATCTCTTAACAAAGCTCTGAATAAATTGTAAGCTGTTTAGGCTAATTCATTTGGCCTGCGCCTTGTTGACAGTCAGACAAAAAAGTTTTATATAAATTTTTTTTTTTCTTTGCGAAATTAACAACTTTTAAATGCTACGCTCAGAATAGATTTCAACGGAAACTCTGTATATCACTTGCCACATTCACAATTGTGGCAAATAGTGTGGAAGCTGAGACATAATCATGAGGCAAAGGTAACTAGGTTTAGTCACCTTGGTTACCTTTGTCCGTTCTCAATTTGCGCTAAGTCCACCCCCTCCACCTACGCAAAAATAAAAAAAATACGAGGCAAGTGTCATCATTCCCGGGCATACACACACACACCACATCCAACTGTCAACTTGGCAATGTCTCAGTTTTGCATGCAGTCAAGCCTAGTGCAAGGCAAGTGCGGCTTGTTAAGCCGCATACAAATATTGCGCATACGCCCCGAACAGCCGCAGCATTAGCTGCAGTGGTAAACTAGGTGAGTTGAAGTCTGGCTGTTGGTGTTGCATTTTCGTTTTGTTTTATTAACCTAATAACTAAGCAGCCCGCGGAAGTGTTTCGCCCCTCCCCCAAGCCAACTTAAAGTCAAAATGGCTGGAATGCGGGTCGCTTGTCTTGTGCTTTGTGTATGCGCCCCACTTGCAACAGCCGTAAACTGTCAACTGCAGTTGCTACCTCCCACCCCCTTGGCTGCTACTTATCTAACACCTTTGACCCTCTCTCTCTCTCTTTTGCCAGGCGCTAGGCGCTGCAGCTGGCTGCTTATCTGTCATGGTAACCCAGCGCATAACGCGTCAGGATTTTAATTAGCGCCAGCTGCAAAAGCCATGTCCGGCACGTCCTTTGCATCCTTTGCACCGTTTGCACCGTTTGCCTGTTCGCTCGTTTGGCAAAACGTTTGCCAGCTTTTCGGTTGTCTCGGGTTACGACGTTGACACGCGCTTGTCGCTCATTATCCTTTATGAATTTTTCATAACTGCAACCCGGCGCAACAGCTGGGCTGGGTACAAAAAAAAAAAAAGAAGAAACTTTCAGCAATTGAAATTTTTTCCTTTTTTTTTTGGGGCGGCTTGTTAATTTCTTAAGCACGTGCCTCGTAAGCTAATGCGTTAGAGCCAAGCAAATTAGATTTCATTCTGGCTAAGTAACTCCATTTCCATTCAAGTGTAACTTGGCTCTGTGCAGCTTAACCTTAGCTAAGGAAAGTCGCCTTAAGGTTTTTTTGCTAAGGGTCAACTTCAACCTGGCCACGTGGCATTGCATTTTTTATACCCATTTCGCACGTCTTCAGCTTTTGTACTTTTTACTGGGGTTGCCGCGTTGCCCCATTTGCTGTTCGCTTCGTTTTGTGCAGATGCAAGTGTTGCGCTTTTGGCGATGCCTTTTTTTGTGGCTGTGACAGCAAAAAGTCGTGGGTTTCTTATGCAATGCGAGAGAATGGATTGGGGTATAGTAGTTGGTGGGGGGGAATGGTGCGCTGTGATGAGTCAACAGGTAAACTTATTAAATTTGTCCCTTTATTGGCGTGTATTTTCGATTATAGCAAGATATTGACTTACTTGCGAAAAGTGTGCGTAATCTCACTACTTTATTTTGTCAGTAGCAAGTGCAAAAAATGCAAACAAATATTTTTCTGATATATTTCGCACTTTTAAAAAAATACTCATGGATAAAATATCAGAACGTTGTGGCTTATTTTTCATATTTGTTTTTAATTTTATATACTTAAATTTGTATTCCTTGGGAAATATATTACATATTTTTCAAGTTGTTACACACTTAATACCACAATGTCTTACCACTTGAAAGCTTAAGAAAATGCGTCAAACTGAGGTTGCGACCAGCTGTTGTTTAGGTTATCAGTACAAATTAGTATCCCACATCGAACACATACAGTTCAAAGACGGTCTTCTACCTCTAAATTTTTTTTTTGCATTTTTTAAACAGAAATTATAGATATTTTAAAAAAATCTGGCTCAGTGCCTAGCAGTGCCTTATTTTGTGTTACAGACTCTCGCAATCGCCAGGAAAGTATTATTAATTAAGACTCGTTTCTGAAGGTTTCAAACCACAGGTTTAGTTTTGGTTCGGTTCAGTGTTTCACTCCTAATGTTCGTTCCTAAGGAAATTGTAGACTTTAAGCTATTGGGGAGTGACACGGAAATCACTAGAGATTTTCGTATATTTCGTTTGCATTTCAAAATAAAATTGTATAAATTTATATAACAAGTGACAAGAATATCATTGGTTGCTAGATCTGGTTGCGAATGTTAAGCAATTAAAACCGACTGCTCAAAGACTAGTACATTTAACTCTTACACAGAGAAAAAAAAGCTCAAGATCAATTTAATCTTTGCTGGTTAAAATGATCTTTTAGAAATATCAATTTTTTCATACTTAATATAAATAGTTTTTTAGACGTCTTCCCATAAATGTGTGCGTTGGTTGACTGCGTTGAAACGTCATTCCATGCAAGGTCTCGAGTTCGATTTCCAGACAAGTCAATGTTTTTTTTTTATATAGAAAAGATCGTATTGTTATTTTTTATCATATCAGTTAATCTTCGTCATATCGGAGTAAAATTGATATGAAATAATGTGGAAATGACTGCCATTTCATATCAATTTTTTTCTCTGTGTACGATTTTCGCTTCATTTGAAATAGTAACCTTACACATTCTTGTCACTTATCATATAAATTTATACAATATTAATTTAAAATAAATACGTTTATTCGAAAATCACTAGAGATTTCTGTGTCACGCCCGATTATTTTTAAAATTAAATTCGTAAAAAAGATTTAAGCAGTTTTAAAATATTCCTAATTACGTACATAAATATGAAGAGTCGTATATAATAGTTTCAGAATTATCTTGGATAGGAGGAATGTCAGTAGAAATCGTAATCACCTTTAGAACGGCGTGTATCTATTGGACTCTCAGTCACCAGGGCATCCACGGAAGCAAAATGTCGGATATCCTAGCAGAGAACACGCACCACTATCTTCACAATCGTTCAATAGTGTATTAGAAAATATATTCCTAGCTTAAGTTAAATTAAGTTAGACCACACTACCAACTAAAGAAAATACAGAAATCAGAAAAGTTTCACAATTTCATCATGAACTTCCGAAAAAAGAATCCAGAATAGTGACCTATATATTCTGAAACGACACGATAATTGAAAGGATATGAACAAATTATGATGTTATGGAAAAAAATATGCCGAATTGCAGGTAAATAGACAGGGAGACAATTTTGGGAAAAAATTTCGGGTCCTTGTGTGTGTGGTGAAAGCGCAACAAAGCTCTCGTCTTTAAGATTCGTTCTCTTTCTTTCCCTTCAGTGGTTACAGAGTAGAGCCCTGCATGAGTGGAGTCAAAGTACCCTTTGATTCAATTAGAGTTAGTCAAATCTAGTATTGTTTTGATTGAGTCCTTAGCTCATATTTCTAGTGACTCCAAACAGATCAAGCTCTAAACAGATTAAACTCAAGTGGTTCCTTAGCTTAAGTCAAGTCAGAAAATTATTGGATCTCACAAAAAAAACAATATAAGCAATTTTTTTCAATTTTATTTAAACAAATATATACTTCGTTTATACAAACAAAATTTATCATGATAAATGCCCTTAAAGTATGCAAACTTTATTTGCTTTAATATTTATCTATTTAAACGAGAAGGCTATGGAAACGTTATACATAGTTGAAAATGCGCATTTGTTTAAATTGTCGGATCAGATATAGTTATGCAGAATAAATTAGTGTTAAGGAAAATATTAAAGATAAATATTTCTTTATTATTCCTAATCATGGGCATAGCATACTTTTAAGGGCATTTATCATGATAAACTTTGTGTGTATAAACGAGGTATTAGTTAAAGGTGTATTATTCAAGTTTAAAGTTAATATAAAAAACTTTTTTTTTTATCATCTCTTTGAATGTTATTGCGGATCTTTTTTCGGATAAGAGGATTCCTGCTTAAGAAAAGGCTCCCACTGATGAGGCAGTGCTTCCAGGTGTGGCCAAACTTTTAAAGTTTTATATAGTAGGGAAATCGGTTTTATTGGTTTCCCACCATTTAAGCGCATCAAAATGTTCACTGAATTCCTGTTCGTAAATGCCTTTATTTTAAGAATAATTATGTCGTCCTCAGATTCGTGTTAAAAGAGAGAACGAAGTCATCGAAAGCACCATTTTCACTAGAATTGACGATATTTCTGTACACCCAATATGAATGGAACGCAATGTGTAGAAAGCTGTATTCCAACTGGTAGGACAGAAACTTTTAAGTGTTTTTTTTTTTTTTCTAATTAGCATTCTCTTTTAATTTTTTTTTAAATAGCAGACTCTTCTTCATTATTCTCTCATACATATTTTCCAAAAATTCTCATAATGCTTATACAAATCAGTCAGACTTGTCCTTTTTTTGAAGAGCTTCCTCTAGAAGTAATACCATACAAAATAAATTTCCGAGACATTCTAAGGGCTGTTTTTTTCAACTTCATATTTTTAAATCTAGGTGGATATTAAGATAAATTGTGTTGCCCACTTTAAGGCCGATTTTAAAATATTTATGCTTGTGTGATTTTAAAAGCGGCTCAAAAGTAATCAACATACATTTTTATAATGTCCACCTAGATTTCAAAAGCACATAGATGAGAAAACGGTCCTTACAAAACACATTCAAATTACTTGAAAAAACTGTGATTTTTATTATTTCCTAATCTCATTATAAATTTAATTTTTTTAAAATTTTCCTGTTGAAAATCGCTTTTAAACTTGAAAAAAAATTTTTCTTAGGAATAAAATAAATTATATATATTTTTTTTAAGCCCACATTATCAAGTAATCCGTTGTCTGCTGTTGTTTTTTAAAACAATATAATTCTCACATTTATGTGCACTTATTTGTAGCTTTCATTTCCTGGTTGCTCCATCTGTCTCTGTGCATAATTTCTTTCTGTGCAAATTGCGTCGCTTACTTAGTTTTTTTTTCCCATTTTTGTTGTCCGCTTTCAATTAGAATGTGAAGGCAACAGTTTGCCTTGGGCTGCCCGCTGCTGCTCATTGCAATTGTCTTTTGTTTTAAGTTGTAGCTAAATCTGCGGCAACTTCTTGAGCAGGAGGCAGCCAGCCAGCCCGCCAGCCCGCTTGCACTTTTGTTTCGACTCGCTGAGCCGTGTTCTTTTAGCCATCCTTAGCTGCGGCCTGCGGGCGACATAACTCAAAATGAGACACTTGGCGGCGGTTCTGGCGACCATTTCTTGTTGCTGTTGTCATCGTCAGCTGTGACTCGAGTGGCACTTTTGCATTGCATTTCCCTGTTGTCTGTTGTCTTGTGGCGCTTTGTTGTTGTCGGTACCTGAGCTGCGGCTTCTTAGAATTGAACATTTTGCCGCGCAAAAGTTTAATTCAAAAGACTAAAATGCACGGGGTTCATCTCTCACACCTTGGCCCGTTGCACTTTCACCTTGCTTTTTGTGTTTTTGTCGTCGCTTCCTCTTTTAATTTCCCACCCATCATTCGCACTTTCGCTTCAGAAGTTTTTCTCATCATAAAATCCTATGCCAAAGGCGCTTTGACAGTTTTTAGAAGACGCGGTTTTTTAATCAGTTGCATGAGTCTTGCGCCTGGCTGAGCATTACAACACTTTGTCAACACTTTGCAATGATTCAGCGGGGGAAAGGGGGTTGAAGCGTATGTGTATGCGTTTGATATTTATGCTAAACTTGGATTTGGGGTGCATTATTGTGTGTTTTTGTTGGATTAAGTGCTGATGGGTGGGGGGTAAAAGACTACATGGTTCTTGCAAAGATGTTTAGTAATTTTGTGTCTTGATATGGTTGATTATTCATCCTAAATAAATGTGTTTTGCTTTAATCTTTAATATTAATATAATAATATAGTGCGTTAAGGACAACCTTTCTGACCAAGTTGTACAAAGCAAATGAATATTATACGGTATGATGATAGCAGATGGCTTACAGAACTTTCAAATCGGGTGTATTCGAACTTCAATCAAACATTATTCAATGAAGAATTGTAAAAATTTCAATTTAAGAAGCGATTCATAAACAAACTGAAAAACTTTTCAAACATATTTGTTGAAAAATCTTATAAAATGATGTAGGGTGAAATTTATTTAATTATTTCCTTTATATTTCAAGTATTTGTACGGTTTAAGGCAAAATTGAATGCTCAAATAAATTTTAAATATATTTTAAATATTTTGCATATATCGTGAATATTTTTTAAAAACGTAAAAGAACATATTGTATATGGGATGATTAGTTTATAATAGAAACTAAGTTCTTAATTAAGTACAAATCCTTATTTTTACTTTACTTCATATACCTCGTTTATACACAGAAAAGTTACCATGATAAATGCCCTTCAAAGTATGCTATGTTCATGGTTAGAAATAATTATGGTCGATTTTTTTTTTATATTTGCCTTAATCACTAATTTATTTTAATAAATAAATAATTAAATAAATAATTATTAAATTAAATAAAGTTTGCATACTTTTAAGGGCATTATTCATGATACATTTTGTGTGTATAAACGTAGTAATAGTCATTTAAAAAGGTGCATAAAATCCATTGTCTGCTGCAAACAAAAAGTTTTCCTCACTAAAACCCATTTCAAATGACCGATCGTTTCTATATCACCCAACATATAGTCATCCGATTGGGCCAGTTACTTTAAATGTGCTGCCTACATGCACTAGACTCCCAAGAGACAACTTTGATTCAGTTAGCTTTAATACTGTGAGAAATATGGTCTTTTTATGTAAATTTCAGGGCAGGCAAAGACGTGAGCAAAAATGTAAATTAAAGCTTTAGTTCTTACCAACTCTAAGATGTGTTCGTTCAATTTTTTTTTTCTATAGAAAACGAATCATAAGGAAGTTGGATTGGTGCTCTAGAGCAGTTAATGAATTCGTTGACGTTTGCTTTATTTAATTAAAATAAAAAACTTATTTACTACCCAGACATATGCATTAGAGCCAACCTTAAAATAATTCATACGACATGTATACCAAATCAAATGTTTTCCAACGAATTTTTTAGCAGTTTTCAATTGTAGTAGAATTTTAAAATTTAGAATGTTGTAAAATCGAATTTTTCTCCAAATCAACGATATTTGTAAAAAAAAAAATTTTGAAAAAAATCAACACTGCGTATGAGTAATATAAAAATATTTTAAAATTTCCGCTGAAGAGTTCACACTTTTTTTTTAGTATTTACCTGAAAGCAACATGTGGGAAGCTAAAAATATGACCTTAAATTTGGCATACTAGGGAGCTCCGCTTTAATGTATAAATATGTATGATAAAGTAAGAGGCTATTCAAAGCTCTGCTACATTGAAATAAACAAAGCGAAGTATGCCACTTTCAGGCTAAAGAGAGATGATTGACCTGGGGTATTCATGGGCCTTCAACTGGACCACCATCAAGCAACAGTTGATGGAGTGTACCTGGGAGTGTTCCTTGACAGGCGTTTAGCATAAATCAGCTCACTAAGTCGCTCTACGCGCGAGCCAATAAACTGCAATAAATACTAAACAGTTGAAACAAAATGTTCCTGAAAATGAAAGTACGTGTTTAGCAGGCGATTAAAACAACTGATTTAAGATATATGTTAGAATTTAAGCATATACAGAAGTTGTGCGTCATCCAAGCCAAGGAGTTGTGAAGATTATCGATATCACCCAGAAACATATGCAGAAGAAGGCTGGAGACAGAGCTAACGAGGTTCTAATTTGCAATCTGCGGACTACCTGGAACAGTTCAGTTTTCACCCCAATCACCTGGCAGTACCACAGCGAATTATGCTTAGACGACAGAAATAGTCAGTCATTTCATTTAAAAAAATAGGCTAGGCTTATTTTTTTGGACAAGAGTGTAGAACTCAGCACATCTTGTGTCTATTTTTAATTCATACTCAATGAACTAAATTATAAATTTCATTTAAAGTTTTATAAGACACATTGTGGTCCAAAACTTTCGAAAAAAATTACTCATACGACACGTACACCAGAGCAAGAGTTTCATAACGAAGTCTTTGTCATTTTCAAATGTGAAATTTTAAAAATCAATAATACAACTATTTTAAAATATGGTAGAACAGTGAAATTAATTCATTTGGTGGCCTATTTAATCCAAATTTAAGATCGAATTTTATTCAAATCCATGTAAAAAAATGTACAAAAAAGACGTATAAGTGATATAAGTGATATAAAAAGCTAAAAAAAATCCTTAAAAAAATGAATACACATTTTTTTAAAATTTGCAGTCGAAATTTGACTTGCTTTCTAAATGTTCAGTGATTTAATTTGAAGAAAGTTAAAAAATTCAACGAGTTCTTGAATCAATGTGCAATGTGAACAGAGAAATTGCCATTAAACTGAATCTCCCCAGTATGAACAAATTTTATGATGAAAATAACTGGTGTTCAATGCTCAAAAAATTCACAAAATTGACAAGGTTTAGAAATGTAAATCAAATCTCAATATATTACGAGGCTTTTTGTGTTGCTACATAAAAAGTTAAAATTACCCTTTTTCATTTTACTTATTCATCAAACTATTATTAATCTTAACTTTTTGATGACGATCTTACAGCGATGGATAAGAAAGAAATGATCAAAAAATAAACTTTTGAAACAAGTGAAAAGAAATTTACCATTCGGCTTGAAGACCTAGATTATATACTTGCAGTGTGTTTTTGTTCTTTCTTTGAAGCGAAAGCAAGTTGCCAAAAATTTTTCTAATGCAACAGAAGCAACAGGAGCTTGCCACTGATTTAAATCGCAGTATCAGCGTTTAAGAATGACAATTATTTTTTATTTGTCTAAACTGACTACAAAAATTGGTTTTAAATTCAAGCAAAATGTTTGCCAGCTAAATCTTAGGAATAAGTTAAATGAAAAATGGTAATTGAATTTTACTGCATCTTAACAGCCTTGTCGGCACCTAATACCTGAATATATTGAGTTTTGGTTTTTCAATACGGAAAATTTGTTGAACCCTTAACACCAGAAAATTCCCAATTTTAAAATTTGCTTATTTTATCAGTCTGGTTTAAGGTGTATCTATTAATATAATAATAACTTAACTTAACTGAAACTTGTGAGTTCAGAGCTTTTGCTAATAGCTTGAGAGTCAGACAACAACATTTGTATGAATATGACTGTGTGGCTGAGCGCTTCAGAAAAAACCACCCCCAATTTTAGCCTGGCGATCAAGCAAATAAACAAAAAAAATGTCTGGGAAGACTTTACGCCCCAAGTGTCAAAGGCAAAGTAACTCACAATTTTTTGTTATGTGTGTGTGAGAAATTCGTATGCGCCTAGACTGCAATCGTACGTGGAAGAACCTTCCAGTTCAAAATGCAAGGTATGCATTGAAAGCTTTGATCAACATATGGCCGTGTTCAGCACAAGACTTGCTCTACCATATATTTGGTAATTTACGTTCTTTTCCTTTGTGTTCAAAATGTCAATTTAACAAGACCCCCGAAAAGTATGCTAAGTAAAAAGAGTAGTTTTATTAAGCTGATCAGTGATCAAGAGTCTCTACTGAACGCGCTCATTGCCAACTTTTCTTTGCTGTCTTATAAATACTATTGCAGCGGCTGACGTTTCTGTTCACATGTCCACTCCTGCTTTGCAGTCTCTAAGCTGTATGAATATTTCATGAATTAAACTCAAATTCAACTTTCTAAAATTACAAACATTTAAAATAAAATACGATTATTCCAAAAAATATATATATTTTTTTGTTTTTTGTAATTTTTGCTATTCATTCCGTCTGAGCATGGCCTTATCAATCACTTTCTCTCATTGCCCATATGATGCCATAATTATTCAATTTCAATAGAAAGAGAAGAGAATTTTAGCTGTTCAGTCAGTCGTAGGAGGTTGCTTCCACTTGATTGATTCTGCAATCAATTTGTTAGACAGTAGTTTTTTGCTCCCAACCAACCCCCCGCCCACTACTCACGCAATTTATTCAATTATTTATGACAATAAATAACCGTATTTTACACTTTTTAAATTTGCACGTACCAGAGATATGTTGGAGCCAAAAAAAATAACAACAGAGGTGTCAAATGGCATTTTACCATGTTTTTTTTCATTATTTATTAGTTGCATTTTAATATTTCATGCACACGTAGGCTGTTTGTTTTACCAGCATAATATTAACCAATTGTGCGTAAATGTTTATTGGCACTGTCAATCAGCTTTTGTCCCACTGTGCTTGAAGCGCATAATGAAGCTTATGCGCCATTGTGTTTGCTGCCTCATTGTGTGCCATCGCCTGTGCTGTTTCGTCCTGTCAATAAAGTGTCAATAATTTATAAAACAAACAAAAATGCCGCTGCTGCCTGGCATAATGCTGTAAACAACAGCGGTGGAACGCAGAGAGGGGGGAGGGACGGACCTATCTCCATTGCAAAAAGTATCGCAACTCGCACATCTAATGCAAATATTTGTCTACCGGGGTGCGACTCTCTACTCAAAGCTACTTGTTTATTTAAAATTTATTAAAAAACAGCCAACAAATGGTTGGCTGAACAACAACAACAAAAAAAAAAGCCAAACCAGAGTGAAGAATATTATGTGATTGCAATTTATGTTGACATACTTAAAGCTCATCAATGCCATTTGTTACGACTCTGGCTCTGTTTGCCTATCTGTGCATGTGTGTGTGTTTGCGCCATGTAAACATGGGCAATTTGAATAATTAATCCATAAATATTGAATATTAAAAGGGGGCCACAAAGCATTTGATGAGGTGAATGTGAAAATGAATTATGGCGTTTGCTGACTTAAAAGTGTTGGCCAAGTGCATTTACCATCCGAATGTAAAATACTCAATTGAATGGCCAAGGCTTAAGTGTTTGAATAATTAAATTCAGATTACAAAGTGAGTAATCAGTGGAAGAATGCATTGAATTGAAATAAGTGTATCACGGATTTGTAAATTGTGTGTGTGTAAATAATTGGAAATTGTTTTGTTTTGTGTGCAAGTTTTGAACAGATTGAAGCGGCAAAAAAAAAATTACATAAAGTTCACTGACATAATGTCAGTTTTGACTTTGAATTAATTTAAGTTAATTTTTAAGGCTTCTCCACATCTGCCAAACATTTCATTTTCTTAACTTACTTAATTTCAAACACTTTTCTTCTAAAAAGGGCTTCATTTTAGTTGCAATAGCTTACCTGAAATAAGAAAAGAAAATAAATATATATTAGTTTTAAATAGAATTGCAATCATTAAATTATATTTCGGCACAAGTGCCTAAAAATATTGTAAGAGATCAATTATGGGTCCTGAGAAAAGAACTCAAGAACCCTTGCCTTGGGTTGCTATTTAAGTTTCTGGCCTAGGTCACTTCTAGCCATTTTAGTTGACCACTATTGCTTCGCTTATAATTCCCGCAAAAAGTTTCGAACTTTTTATCGATAAAAGCTTTCCCAAATATATAAAGTCTACAACTCTTTCATGTGTGACCACGTTTGATATCGATTAACGATTAATCAAAAACTTACCTCGGCAGAAAAATGGAATTAACTCGTGAACATTTTCGTGCAATCATTTTTCACAACTTTCGACGTGGATTTTAAGACCAATTGGCCTTTTCCCAAAAAAGTTTGGACTTTTATCGATAAAAGCTCCATACAACTCTTTCATGTGTGACCACGTTTGATATCGATTAACGATTAATCAAAAACTTACCCCGGCAGAAAAATGGAATTAACTCGTGAACATTTTCGTGCAATCATTTTTCACAACTTTCGACGTGGATTATCACGACAAGAGTGCAACGATGAACTTAAATCTTTGTATGGCGATGAAGCACCATCCTATAGCACTGTGAAAAATTGGTTTAATGAATTCAATCGCGGGCGACGCTCGCTCGAAGACGAAGGTCGTCCAAAAACAGTCGTTGTGCCAGAAAACATTGATGCCGTGCGTGAACTGATAATGCAAGATCGTCATGTGACATACCGTGAGATAGAGGCATCCTTGGGCATTTCTTCCACCAGCATACATTCGATAAAAAAGGTTTGTTCTCGTTGGATCCCGCACAATTTGACAATCGCTCAAAAAAAAAGGCTCGTGTGGATTGGTGCAAAGAAATTTTGAAAAAATATAATTGCGGTGTTTCAAAAGACGTTTATAAGATCGTCACAGGTGACGAATCATGGATCTATGCTTATGAGCCCGAAACAAAACAGCAATCGACCGTGTGGGTCTTCGAAGACGAGCCAAATCCAACGAAAGTCGTTCGTGGAAGAAGCACTTCGAAGCAAATGGTCGCCTGTTTCTTCGGTAAAACTGGTCATGTGGCGACTGTTCCGCTTGAGCAACGTAGGACGGTCAATTCTGAGTGGTACACCACAATTTGTTTGCCTGAAGTCTTTGGAGAAATTCGAAAAATTGTGCACCATGACAATGCGAGCTCTCACACATCAGCTCACACCAGCGCCTTTTTGACCGCCCAAAACGTCGAATTGATGGGTCATCCGCCGTACAGCCCTGACTTGGCACCCAATGACTACTTTTTATTCCCGCACATCAAGGGAAAAATGCGTGGTCAACGATTTTCGTCGCCAAAAGATGCTGTTGAAGAGTTCAAAAACCATGTTTTGGAGGTGTCTCAATCGGAGTGGAAAAAGTGCTTCGACAATTGGTTGGCGTCAAAAGTGTATAAATCTTGCTGGAGAATACTTTGAAAAACAATAAAACCATTTTTGATCATAAATACTCGCGTTTTCATTATTAGACCAGAAATATATATAGACAACCTACGTATACAGCGAATCAATAAAGCATTGGCACGGCTTTATTTTGATAAATTCTTTTCAAATATTTTTTTTATGTTTTACATTTTTTCCAACATTTTAACAAAATATTATTTTCCTGTCTAAAATATTTTTTACTTTCTCCTCTTGGATTTGCCCTTTCTGTCCCTTTGGACCTTATAGTTTGCTTCCGAAAATCTTTTTGATATTATTTTTATCAGTAGGTGCCAAATATGTTTAATAGGTGATTGCGGAGGCAATTTTAATTGCTTGCAATAAAAAACAATGACAAATGCTTTGGGTCATTATCTTTTAAGAACAACCATTGCTGTCTTTTTATTTCCAATTTTTCAACAGTAGGAATCAAGTTTTAAATTAAAAAAAAAAAAAAAAAATAAAAAAAAAAAAAAAATAAAATAAAATAAAAAAAAAAAAAAACGTTCTTACAACATTCTTTCTCCGTTTTCTTTTTCAATAAAAACTAAATTTCCAACTCCAAGACAGCCAGGCCTCTCTTATCACGGAGGTTACGTTTCTGAAAAACATCGAGTTAGGCAAAATCGTTTTATGCAAGACAAGAAGCAAGTATGTACAAATTTTGTACTCCAAAACAAAGGAGTTACTATCCTAGATTTCAAAACAGGAAAAACTAAATGTTTGTTTGAAAAATGTAAAATTTTGTAAAATTAAAAAAAAATGATTCTTGGCCAAGCGTAAACTAATTGTCTAAATTTTATCGTTAAAAAAAATATATATTTATAATATATAAAACCTAAAATAATTAACGGCACTTTCTGCAAAATTTTTCGTATGCAACAGGATCAGTGTTGCCTTTAAAGTAACTACGCGAAAAAATTAAAAAGTCACTGACTTAAATAGCTGCCCTTATAACATTTAATATGATATGATTTTTTCTAAATTTTAAATCAGTTTATCTTGAATATATTCATTTATATCAATGACACAGTCACCACAAAAACTCAGCTTCCAACTGGGCTTTCAATTAAATCGCCTAATTAACTTTTAATATAGATATATTTGATGTGCATATAAATTAAAATATGTATAAATAAATTCCATTTTATAACTAAAGCTCATTGAAAAGTATCAACAAAAAAAAAAAAAGAACACACTTTCAGTTGCCATGGCAAGAGCGCATTAAATGCGACATCATAAACGCAACCAGAAAGAAACTATTTTTTTTTCTTCTTTTTTTTTTTTGTACTATGCAAACTTGTGTATAATGCCATTTAATTTTTATTTGCTTACACACATCGACAGAGTGGGGAGCTGTGCTTCAATCGCATTTGGTTTATTTGCCTTTGCACCGTGTCATACGATGCCACGACGATTGATTTATATCAATTTCCGACAATTCGTTTCATTTATGTAACAAAACGGACGGGACAACAACAACAACAAAAAATATTGAAACAGAGTTAAATCTGTTTGCATTAATTAAAAGCACACACACACAGACACAAGCATCCTCCGAGCCTGAAGTGACGAACTGCATTTGCGGTAATGACTTTGGCTTGTTTATCACGCAATTTATGAAAAATATTATGACGAAAAAAAAGCGGCTTTAAATTGTCATTAAGCTGTGCCACACGGGGTGGACTATTAATAGAGCTGTCCACCCCACTTTTCTTCTTTCCAGCAGCTAACATATAATTCATACCCAAACAGCTGGCGAAGCAAAAAACGCCAATAATGCGTAAATAAAATACAATTTGTCTCAATAAATTTTCAATTAACGTTGAAAAATTTGTTCGCCGAAAAGCCACAGACAGCAACAAAAACAACAACAACAACAATGAGGCAGCATTGTTCAAGTAGGAACGGGTGAAGTTTGTCTAACTGATTGACAAGAAACGAATCAAAATTGATTTATAAATAAAGCGACAGACGTCCAAATGTAAGACAGCCCTTTAAGTATGCAATAGAAATTTTGTGAAAATTTATTTTGAACTAGAATATAGGAGTTGGGTTTTTTATGAGTAAGTGAACAAAAATGAGTAAACATCGGGACAATGTCTGACTATTTAAACCCGTTACTTGTAGAGTAAAAATGGTATACTAAGTTTGTGCAGATGTATGTATCAGGCAGAAGGAAGCATTTCCGACCCCCTAAAGTATATATATTCTTGATCAGCATCAATAGCCGAGTCGATATAGACATGTCCGTCTGTAAGCTTCTCAGAGACTTTAAGATCTCAGACGTATTTAAGTTTGATCAATTTTATTTTTCGCCCCGTCGCCCCGCAATATGAAAAAAACCTCATATCTCCCATAATTTTGGAATGGCTACACTTTGTTCGAACCTTCTAGACATATATTTTAATCATCATTACCTATCGATCCGCTGTACATCATTTCCCGATCAGATGAACGATAGTAGAGTTGCCATTCTCCGGCACTACCTGCAACAGACCTCATATCTCCCACAATTTTTAAGATAGATTGTTCGAACCTTTTAGACATATATTTTAATGATCATTACAAATCGATCCGTTGTACATCATTTCCCGATCAGATGAACGATAGTAGAGTTGCCACCCCGGCAATTTGGAAAATACCTCATATCTCCCAAAATTTTAAAGATAGTTTATTCGAATCTTCTAGACAAATATTTTAATCATCATTACTTATCGATCCGCCATACATCATTTCCCGATCAGATGAACGATAGTAGAGTTGCCACTCCTCATACCTCAGACCTCATATCTCCCACAATTTTCAAGATAGATTGTTCGAACCTTTTAGACATATATTTTAATGATCATTACTTATCGATCCGCCATACATCATTTCCCGATCAGATGAATGATAGTAGAGTTGCCACCCCGGCAATTTGGAAAATACCTTATATCTCCCAAAATTTTAAAGATGTTTTATTCGAATCTTCTAGACAAATATTTTAATCAACATTACTTATCGATCCGCCCCACATAATTTCCCGATCAGATGAACGATAGTAGAGTTGCCACCCAATTTGGAAAATACCTCATATCTCCCACAATTTTAAAGATAGAATATTTGAACCTTTTAAACATATATTTAAATGATCATTAGTTATCGATCCGCCGTACATCATTTCCCGATCAGATGAACAATAGTAGAGTTGCCACCCCGCAATTTGGAAAAATACCTCATATCTCCCACAATTTTAAAGATAGAATATTTGAACCTTCTAGACATATATTTAAATGATCATTAGTTATCGATCCGCCATACTTCATTTCCGATCAGACGAACGATAGTAGAGTTGCTACCCCCGGAGTTTTGAAAAAACCTCATATATCCCACAATTTTGAAGAAAGATTATATGAACCTTAAAGACATATATTCTACTCTCTTCTTATGAAGCCCCTTCTTCCGATCGATAACATAGTAGATGCCACCGCAATTTGGAAAAAACCTCATATCTCCCACAATTTTAAAGATAGTTTATTCGAACCTTCTAGACAAATATTTTAATCATCATTACTTATCGATCCGCCATACATCATTTCTCGATCAGATGAACAATAGTAGAGTTGCCACCCCCTCAATTTGGAAAAAACCTCATATCTCCCACAATTTTGAAGATAGATTTAGATTTTTTGAACCTTCTAGACAAATATTTTAATCATCATTATTCATCGATAAACCATACACCGTTTCACGATCAGATGAACTATCGTCGAGTTCTAAGCAAATCAAGTAATTTATGTCTGCAATCTGAAATCTGTTTTTTTTTTTTTTTGCATTTGAATAGGCCAGCAATTCACCCTTCGCTTTCAGCCAGATGCTTAATGTATACAAATCAACTGAAGGTAATGACAAGCTAAATGAGTTGATAAAAAACAAAAGAAAAAAAAAAGAAAAACCAAAGGTTGGGGGCGTCTCGTCTCGCCTCGTCTCATTCAAATGGCCAAACCATAAGGAGGAGCAAACGATGGCCCACAGGAACTGTGCTGCAATCAACATAATCGTCGAGCAGGAAAGAGCCTCGTCAGTACAACAGCGGGACAGACAATTTCAAATGAATGTTAAATACCCACAGAGAACAGAAAAACAGAAAAGAGAAACAAACGAGCGTCGACAAACATAACAAAAACTGCGGAAACAAAAAACAACATTTTGCCCGGCGGCAGCAGCAACAGCAACAACAACAACAATAACAAAAGCCATGCCACATGCGGCGAAGCCAAGCCTCAACAATTGCCAGTAACAAACAACAACAACAACAACAAAGTTGTTGCACAAAAGGACAACCAAAAGGGACAGCATCCAGCTGACGTCATCAGCGATTGCATTGTTTGTTACTGCCACAAAATGCAATATTTAATTGCCGCACGGCCAAACGAAGCAGCAGCTAACCTGAGCAGCAGCAGTGGCAGCGGCAGCAGAAAACTGCGAAAAATTTTGCTCGTCCAAAAGCTAATTAAGCTAAAAGTCAACGCGAGCCACACCAGACTCAGTGACTGAAAAACTGAGACTGTCCCCGTCCCCATTCCCACTCGCTCTCTCTCTTCACTGAAATTGGGAACTGCTTGTGCAAAAGTTTGCAACACGCCAAAACGGACGACATTCATTTAAAATTAATTAAAAGAAAATTCGCTCAACTGGAAAACGAAAAGACAAAAGAGGAAGAAATAAAAATTGAAGGATTTTTCATTCCTTTTCAGTTTTTTCTCCATTTTTTTTTTTTTTTTTTGTTGGAAGAATCGAAGTTTTAATACTCTTTAAATGTCAGACCAAAGCTGTGGATGGAAAAAAGAAAAAGGTGACTTGAAAAGAAATTGGAGTGCAGTAATAATAAATGGCATTGCATTGAAACGATTTAAGCAGTGAAATTATTGTCAACAAAATGACCCCAAATATACTTATTAAAAAAAACGGAAATGAACCCAAATGTACCAACAATATTTAGAATACTTGTTACTCATATTATTACTTAAAAGCTTTGAAAAGCTTAGAGCATATATCATATCGTTTTGTTAAGCGTCAACTGTTTGTAATCAAAATATATTTAAGCCAAGGTCAACATTACGTATGAGTGATAAAATTTAAAACCATTGCGCAGACCCTTAATAACATTTTTACCAACTTTTTTCTTTTGACATGCCCTCAAAAACATAGCCAGCTTTCCATAAAGATGGGGGAAAAAAATTCTAGAATATTTTTCAAAAATTTAATACGTATACGTAATATTAAATTCGTAGTGGACGTGTGTGTTGTAATGGTTGGTTCAATGGGGTTCGATCCCGCCTCGGAACATCTGATAAAAAATTTTTTCCTTACAACTTGTACACATCCGGTCACCTTCACTAGCTATTGGAGCCAGCTGTGAGGTAACTAGCCATGAAAAAAGCTTCTCAACCTGGCACATTGCTTGCAATCCAAATGATTTAACTATTACTTAAGTAACTTAAGTGATATTTTGCCTTGGAGATTTCTTTCAAATCAGGAAAATGCATTTTGCTTAGCATGCTTTAGCAACGAAATATGGCCGTTCCTATGTTTAGCAAAAGAAAAGTCTATTTCGAAGTCAATAAATATTCTCCTTATATTCCACCATTTTTGCAGTAACATACAAATATTTTTAATGCAAAAAGAATCTCGAAAAAAAATTATTCAACGATTCTAAAATATTCTCTGTGAGCTTCATAGAGCGGCTTGTTTGTTCAAAGTTTTAAATTATTTTTTTTCAACCTTAATTAAGTTAAAATTTTTAACTTAAAAATGTTAGTTTCTATTAAGGCAATTCATTTTTTCGATAAAGTAAATAACATTTTTTTTTTCGTTTTTTATGATACGTATATTACCCTTAAAAGAGTTTCTAATGAAAAGAGTTAAAAATGAAGAAACATTCGCCTTATTTTATTCCATTCTACTATTATCTACAGCCTTCCTTAACAAACTATGCTCATCACGAATCCTTCCGAAACCTTTGTTTGAACTATATTTTATATTATCATAAGTATCTTCACCTCTCACTCATCCTTTTTATGTTATAAAAAATAATTTATTGTCGTTCCTTTTGTAGATCTCTTTAAAGTTGGATAGAATATTGTTAAACTATAATAGAAATAATAATCTTAAATCTCAAATTAAATCTCAAAATAAAATATTTTGCAATCTTCTTATTTGAGCCCTCAACCTTATATGACACAAAATAAATAAATATCTTGTGTCAAATTTGCATTAAGCTATCTTTTATTGCCATCTCACCTTATGATACCCAATTTGAGATAGGTTTAGTTTCACTAAAACCCCTAAACGCCCTTAAGACTCGATTTGCTATTATATACTTATTATATATGGGTGATTCCACGAAAAATTTCTCACTCGCATTTTTTTTTTTTTCAATCTTAGTTGAAATGTAGAGGGTACGTATTTCAGGGTTTTCCCGAAATATGACTAAATCACAATCAAAAATTTTTTTGAAAATTGAAGATTTAAAAAAAATTGTATTATTTATAATTGCTTGATACGTTAAACCATTGGTAAACAAAATATGGAAAAAATCAGTAAAATTCCAGCCGGTCCCAAACGTCTTAGTAACTCATATTTTAAAATTATCCAAAACAAAAAAAAATTATCAACAATTATTATGTAGCTGAAAAACTGCATATGCTATCCCAACTTCTGCGTAATCAAATGTAAAAGATTAAATATTCAATAATTTAAAAAATTAAGCCAAATGTTGATATTAAAATTTTCGCGTTTTGTAGATGAAAACTATTCTCTGCCCTTTAGCGGTCGAAAAGCTACCTTAAAATATGTCATTTATGCCGGAACCACTGGATTGATGACTATTTCATACAGCTGCTAATGGAATGGGTTTTTCGAGTTCAGACATTTATAAGATAACGCGTCTACGCGCACTCAGCATACACTACTTAGTATAATGAATTAAATATCAATTAGATACTTTTTGTTGAAAACTCTTATATTTACCATTTAGACAAGATTTTCTTTGTTTTGGGTGGAAATATCGCTGCCAAAATTTAACTGGTTATCAATATTAATATTACAAATATATTGAAATAAATTTTGGTATATCAAAGTGTATTTTGGTTAATATAACATGCTGTTTAACAAACCATATTTTCGCGCAATAAGTAATCTACGATAATTTCCCGCAAAGGGGTCGATATACTCAGGGTACTTATGGAAGCTAACAAAATGTACGAAGCTCTACCATAAAAAATTTAAATTAAAAATATAAAATATAAATAAATATAAAATTGATGTAATTTGCTAAAGCCAATTTTTAAAACTTGTTTAAAGCTGTAGGATTCACAATTATTAATTGATTTTAAATTCTCCTGATTTTTATGCCAAACAATTTTGGTAAAATCTTTGGAAAAAAATTGTTTTTTTGCTTTCCAAATAGATCTATAAATGTTATTTTATTATTAGTAGATTGCCAATATGAACTAAAGGTTTTTAAGATCTGAGATTTTAAACCTAGCAAACTTATAATCAACAAAAATTTTTATAGCAGCCCATAGAAAATATAGCAGAAAAAGCGTCAAAAATAAATTCCTTATGAAAGCATTCGAATATCGACTTTAAATTACTCTAAATCAGCGGTGGGCATTCAATTTGAGTTTGGGAGCAGTCTAACAACAACAATAATTTTTGAGACGAGCGATCCACACATAAGTGGTTGTTTTTGTATTTTAGCAGCTGTCTGTCTGATAACCCAAGTCACGATAGCGCATTTATAGGGAAGTTTTATTTTTGCTGTAGTCTTGCTTGTGCGAGCTGGAGACAGACTGCATGCATTTTGTTTTTACTCATTTTGATCCGCCACAATTGCTTGTGCGACGGGAGCAGTTGAGAGCAAGATCATGCCCACCGCTGCTCTAAATTCTATAACGCAATTAACAAAAGTCTGTCAATGGTTTTGGTTTATAAATTTCTACGAAAAATGTTCAAGACAATATAAACTAACAAATGTATAAAAATG